>CM038669.1:525747582-526278720 GCA_021605145.1 Aegilops bicornis
AAAAATCATGCCTTGATGAACATTTTATGATCATAACGTCAGTCATAAAGAAACGAAATCCTAGGTGCATACATGTGGATTATTAATAAGTGACCACAAATATGTAATGACGGAGCAGCAATAAATGCCACAGTCGGGCGTTTGAGCGACACCACATAAAGGGCTTATAAATAAACAAAAAAAAATGCCACAGTCGGGCGTCTGAGCGACACCACATAAAGGGCTTATAAATAAACAGAAGCAATGCCACAGTCGGGCGTCTGACCGACACCACATAAAGGGCTTATAAATAAACAGAAGCAATGCCACGGTCGGGTGTCTGAGTGACACCACATAAAGGGCTTATAAATAAAATGTATAATGCTGTAGTTTCAAGGCCCGAAAGTGACACCACATAAAGGGCTTATAAATAAAGCGAAGCAATGCCACGATTAGGCGTCGAGCGACACCACATAAAGGGCTTATAAATAAACACGGTGAATATCCGTGGAGGTAGAACCGTCCTGTGGATACTCAATAATTCAAATAATATAAAGGGGTTAGTCCATGATAATAATCATCATCATCACAAGTCACGAATCATAAACCAAGTTCTGGTTTAGTAGTCCTCCTCCGGAGACTGACACTAAGACTGACACTTGACCCATCCTAGACTGGAATCCTTAACCGAGGACACGACTATTCGAATAGGTTTACTCTCTGCAGAGGGTGTACTCTTTATCCACGAGTAACGGATTTCTTTAGTCCTTCGGGACTAATTCCGTCTACGGTCTTTTAATTGAAAACACACCTGACTTGCACACACCAGCTTAACTTACCTGTATCTGGAATCACCCATGACACCTATCAAGTAAAACTCTAAGTGGGGAGGCTGCAACCTCGCGTAGCATGGGATCAAATTTATAACGCGCGCTCTAAGGGGTGGCCTCCCCTCTCGGTCTCAACCGGAAACACCCACGCCCCCGGACCAGGTGGCATGCCTACCGGCTTCAACAGATATCTTCCACCATGGCCTCTCTGTACGGTGTGTGCTTGAAAGGGGTTGATGACTGACTGAACCGTACCCTACTTGTTGTAGGGACAGGTGGTAGTACAAAGCAAGTAGGGGTTTCACTGGAATAAGACTCGATATACAGTTGACTCGGGAGGTTTTAAAATTCCCTGCATGACATATATAACAAAAATATATTTCAACCAACAAGGTCACCACTCACTGTACCTTACCAGGCCATACCGGGCATAACCATCCCAACGGGGACCGGCGACAAGCTCACGCCTACCCAAGGCAGAGGCTTTCCCGGATTCCCTTCCGACATGCAGGCAAGGCACATGAGGATGATTACCAACACAAGTGTGTTCATTTCCAATAGGATGTAAATCACCAATATGCATCCGTGCAAATGATCATATCACATGAAATAACGAGCTCTTCCAAGGGGTGGTGTTATAAACGTGTCGAATAACACACCAAAATTCTTATGCCGGGGTTCAGAATGCTTGCCTTCAAGTTGTGGAGGGGTGAGGTGTTCTCCAAAACTTTTGAAAGTTTTTTTCTCCCCTCTCTTCAAAACCCTAATTGAAATAAATTTGAATTAACACACATTTTCAAAACAGCACAAAAAAAGTTGTCCAAAATTTTTGAAATAAATCCCAAAATAAACTAGACAATATTTTTGAGTGGTAGGAAAAAGAATCAACTCATTAGGAGTTTTATTTAAAAAGTTACAGCCAGTCAAAGTTTAGTCAAATTCTATTATTTAAAAAGAAACAGAAAAGAAAACGTTTAAATAAAACACGTACACGTCGAAAGCGTATTTTAGGTTTATGCTTCCACTTACTCCAGCGTGGACGGTATGCAAGTCACTGACAAGGCCTGCTCGCCCATCGGGTCGTTTGACTGGTCCACCTCCCCTCTTCTTCCTCTGTCCCGAGCGGAAGCGGGACTCCGGCGACCGTCGCCGGCGAACGGCGGGTCCTTGCGGGGAGCTGAGGGCGGGGATGGATCCGCGGATCTGGGGCGATCCTTCCGGTGGTTGCAGGGTTGTCGGAGGTGGAGGGATTCGCCGTCGACGAGCTTCGCGGCGGCCGGTGGTCTCGGGAGCGAAGTGAGTTTGCGGTGATGGTGGCTCTCCGTCGTAGCTGGTGGTCTGGGTGGCACCGCAAGAAGGAGTGGAGTCGTCTGGTGGCGTTGGGATGGCCGGGGGGGCTCTGGTTGTGCCGAACGGAGCTGGGAGGCGGTGGTGGCCGAACTGGCCGGGGTTGGCGAAGATGGCCTCTTCCCC
The DNA here is from genome assembly GCA_021605145.1 of Aegilops bicornis. Classification (NCBI taxonomy): domain Eukaryota; kingdom Viridiplantae; phylum Streptophyta; class Magnoliopsida; order Poales; family Poaceae; genus Aegilops; species Aegilops bicornis. The sequence continues at coordinate 525,749,865 of CM038669.1, forward strand.
CTCAATTGACGGCAACGGGGGCACTAGGAGGATGGTGTGATGCTGCCCGAGTGCTCGTATGGGCTCGGAGCTTCTTAAATAGGCACGCCAAGGCGGTTCCGCGGCGGTGGGGATAAGATCGCCGGCGACCGACGTTCTGTAGCGGCAGGGGGACGTGGCGGGGCTGAGGATGGCGGCAAGAGCTAGCGGACGAGCGAACCTTTGCTCGAAGCGGTGGCGGCGGGAGTGGTTTCGGCGGCGCCGACACGGTCGGGGCCAAGATGCGGCCGTCGACTAGCCGCCATGGCCGTCCGGACGGTGGCGCTGTGGAGTGCCGAGGTGGTCAGGGTGGCGTGGCGGTGCAGGGATACGTGGCGTGCTAGCAGCTGTTGGCCAAGGGCCAGAACGGGTGCGGCCGAGATGCGGCGGCTCGGGCGCACGTGTGTATAGCAACGACGCTCTGGCGCGCCCAGCGCACGCCCGGGACGTGCTCGGCGAAATGCCACTACCTGCTAGAGGTCTCGGGTGAGGCTGGCAAGAGATAGGGCTAGGGTAGGGTTAGTCAGGAGGTAAATGGGCATGGTGGTTGGGTCAGGAGATCAAGTCCACAGTGCAAACAAAAACTCATGTCAAATCTGTCCACGCTCTCAAGGTGTTTGACAAAATGCCAAAGGCTCCTAGGCAGTTCTTGGAGTGGCCAAAACCTCCAGTGGGGTCTCTTTAGATAAAAGAGAGGGTGGTGAGGTCAGTTTGTCCAAAGCACAAACTTGCTAGTGCAAGTTTTGCAAAACTTCAGATCTGGACAGAAAGCAAATGGCATTACCTCATGAACCAAAAATGATCCAATGGGTGCATGCTCCTGGACTTAGAGGTTTAACAGGGAGGACTATAAGTAGGGAAAAGAATCAAGGATAAAGGGTAACTAAAAAGGTGGTTGCAGTACAAAACCTCAAGTTGGACCAGAATGGAAAAGAGGATGTTTCACTCAAATTTTCCAAAGAACAACACTAGGTTTTTGCAAAAAGTTGAATTGCATGCTATTACTAACATCCCATAATTTTGATACAAGTTTTAAAGAAATATTTGAATGAGTTGTAGTGTAAAAATGCTCTCTGGACCAGATTTGAAAATATGGTGTAGAGCTCAAAATATACAATGGGCAGAAGATATTTTTGCACAAAAGTGGTTCAAATACTCTATATGAAATCTCCAAAAGTGGTTCACAACATTATCGTACATGTCCTTGATGACGGTAATGTACTTTGCTGGGACTTTGTGTTTCTCCAAGGCCCACCACATGACATTCCGCGGTATCTTATCATAGGCCTTCTCCAAGTCAATGAACACAATATGCAAGTCCTTCTTTTGCTCCCTATATCTCTCCATAAGTTGTCGTACCAAGAAAATGGCTTCCATGGTCGACCTCCGTGCATGAAACCAAATTGATTTTTGGTCACGCTTGTCATTCTTCTTAAGCGGTGCTCAATGACTCTCTCCCATAGCTTCATTGTATGGCTCATCAGCTTAATTCCACGGTAATTAGTACAACTCTGAACATCCCCCTTGTTCTTGAAGATTGGTACTAACATACTCCATCTCCATTCTTCTAGCATCTTGTTTGCCCGAAAAATGAGGTTGAAAAGCTTGGTTAGCCATACTATCGATATGTCCCCGATACCTTTCCACACCTCAATGGGTATACAATCAGGGCCCATCGCCTTGCCTCCTTTCATCCTTTTTAAAGCCTCCTTGACCTCAGACTCCTGGATTCGCCGCACAAAACGCATGCTGGTCTCATCAAAGGATTCGTCCAGTTCAATGGTAGAACTCTCATTCTCCCCATTGAACAGCTTGTCGAAGTACTCCCACCATCTATGCTTAATATCCTCGTCCTTCACCAAGAGTTGGCCTGCTCCGTCCTTGATGCATTTGACTTGGCCAATATCCCTCGTCTTCCTCTCTCGGATCTTGGCCATCTTATAGATGTCCCTTTCGCCTTCCTTCGTGCCTAACCGTTGGTAGAGGTCCTCATATGCCCGACCCCTTGCTTCACCAACAGCTCGCTTTGTGGCCTTCTTTGCCATCTTGTACTTCTCTATGTTGTCTGCACTCCTATCCAGGTATATAAGTCATTTTGACCTAGAAAAATAAGGAGAGGACTTTAAGGACGTAGCACCGCCATCTCGAGGCGGAACTTGGGCAGGAGCACTTTTGCCCTCCGGTGGAGTGATTCCGCCGGGGGAACTTCCCTCCCAGAGGGGGAAATCATCGTCATCATCATCACCAACAACTCTCCCATCTTGGGGAGGGCAATCTCCATCAACATCTTCAATAAACCATCTCCTCTCAAACCTTAGTTCATCTCTTGAGTTCAATCTTTGTACCAGAACTATAGATTGGTGTTTGTGCGTGACTAGTAGTGTTGATTACATCTTGTAGTTGATTACTATATGGTTTATTTGGCGGAAGATTATAAGTTCAGATCTAGTATGCTATTTAATACCCCTCTGATCTTGAGAATTTTTATCACGTGTGAGTAGTTACTTTTGTTCTTGAGGTCGCGGGAGAAATCATGTTGCAAGTAATCATGTGAACTTGAGATGTGTTCGGTATTTTGATGGTATGTATGTTGTGATTCCCTTAGTGGTGTCATGTGAACGTCGACTACATGATACTTCACCATATTTGGGCCCAAGGGAATGCATTGTGGAGTAGTTATTAGATGATGGGTTGCAAGAGTGACAGAAGCTTAAACCCTAGTTTATGCGCTATTCCGTAAGGGGACCGATTGGATCCAAAAGTTTAATGCTATGGTTAGAATTTATTCTTAATACTTTCCTCGTAGTTGCGGATGCTTGTGAGGGGGTTAATCATAAGTAGGAGGTTTTTTCAAGTAAGAAAAGCACCTAAGCACCGGTCCACCCACATATCAAATTATCAAGGTAGCGAACACGAATCGAACCAACATGATAAAAGTGACTAGATGAAATTCCTGTGTACCCTCAAGAACGCTTTGCTTATTATAAGAGACCGTTTTGGCATGTCCTTTGCCTCAAAAGGATTGGGCTACCTTGCTGCACTTTTTCTACTATTATCATTACTTGCTCGTTACAAATTATCTTGCTATCAAACTACTCTGTTACTTACAATTTCAGCACTTGCAGACATTACCTTGCTGAAAACCACTTGTCATTTCCTTCTGCTCCTCGTTGGGTTCGACACTCTTACTTATCGAAAAGAGCTACAATTCATCCCATATACTTTTGGGTCATCAGGTGGCATAGCTCTAATTTTCAAATAATCAATCTCAAGAGATTATATCAACGTTCCTAGCCAAATCACCAATCTTGAGCAATTTTTCTTCAAACATAGCATTGAAATTCTTTTGATAATATATAAAAGATTTAATCTTATTTTCAAGATCAGAGGGTATTTTATTATAATTTCCATAATAATTGTTGTAGAAATTACCATAATTATTAGAGGAATTAATAGGAAACGGCCTAGGGTCGAAATTACCTCTATACGCGTTGTTACCAAAATTGTTCCTACCAACAAAATTCACATACATAGATTCATGATTCTTATCAATCAAAGTAGACAAAGGCATATCATTAGGATCAATAGGAGCACTCTTACTAGCAATCAATTTCATAAGTTCATCCATCTTTCCGCTCAAAGTATTAATTTCTTCGATCGCATGCACTTTTTTACTAGTAGAAGATCTTTCGGTATGCCATTGATAGTAATTAGCCATAATATTATCTAGTAGTTTAGTATCTTCTCCTAATGTAATTTCCATAAAAGTACCTCCCACGGCGGCATCTAAAAGATTTCTAGATGCAAAATTCAATCCGGCATAAAATTTTTGTATGATCATCCATAAACCTAAACCATGAGTAGCGCAATTTCTTATCAGCAATTTCATCCTATCCCAAGATTGTGCAACATGTTCATGATCAAGTTGCTTAAATTCATTATATCGTTCCTAAGGGAGATGATCTTAGTGGGAGGAAAATACTTGGAAATAAAAGCATCTTTACACTTATTCCATGAATCAATACTATTTTTAGGCAAAGATGAAAACCAAGTTTTTGCACGATCTCGTAGAGAGAATGGAAATAGCTTCAATTTAGCAGTATCATTATCCACATCTTTTTTATTTTACATATCACACAACTCAACGAAAGTATTTAGATGGGATGCGGTATCTTCACTAGGAAGGCCAGAAAATTGTTCTTTCATAACAAGATTCAACAGAGCAGCATTAATCTCATAGGATTCCACACTAGTGGTGGGAGCAATTAGAGTACTAATAAATTCATTATTATTAGTGTTGGAAAAGTCACACAACTTAGTATTCTCTTAAGTCATCATGACAAATCAAGCAATCTAGCAAACAAGCAAACGAAAAGACGAACGGAAGAAGGGCAAATAAAAAGGCAAAAAAATTTGTGTTTTTCTGAAATCATTTTAGAAGTGGGGGAGAGGAAAACGAGAGGCAAAGGGAAAATAATGTAATGCAAGAGATGGGAGTTTATGATGGGTACTTGGTAGGCTTGATGTAGAACCCCCCCGGCAATAGCGCCAGAAATTCTTCCTGCTACTTCTTGAGGTTGCGTTAGTTTTTCTCTTGAAGAGGAAAGAGTGATGCAGCAAAGTAGAGATAAGTATTTCCCTCAGTTTGACAACCAAGGTATCAATCCAGTAGGAGGTACGAACAAGCCTCCGATCTATGCACCTACACAAACAATCAAACACTTGCACCCAACACGATAAAGGGGTTGTCAATCCCTTCACGGTCACTTGCAAGGATGAGATCTGATAGAGATAGATATAAAATATTACTAAAACGTAAAACAAAGTAAAAACAAATAAATTTCAGCAAGGTATTTTTGAGGTTTTGGTTTTATAGAGTTGAAAATATATGATGGTAAATAGACCCGGGGGCATAAGTGATGAGCACATGGGTACATCATACATGACATTTCAGAAAAGTGCACAATTTAGTTGGAAAGAATTACTAAGCCGAATCAAGAAAACACATGACCAGGTGAACGCTAACTTAAGTTTCCTTATAACCTTGATGACACAACTATGCTTTCATCCCCATTGTTGTTGGTTGAACTTAGGTATCACATGGAAGAAATCCAACAACCTATGAGCTCTTGATGCAACCGGTTTGGAGGAACAAGTTTGAAGAAAACAAGTTTCAAGTGAAGCTAATGCTGTCAGGCTTTACCTCTGATGTTCCATGGTGGCACACCCATATGGTGGAGAGACGGGGCCATAGGGGTACATAAACAGAAGCTAAATCAAATTATCTTTCCAATGCAAAAAAACCTCACATCATTTGGAGTTGTGAGTCAAAAGTACTAGTCATTCTCGTGGAAGGTGTCCAGGCTGTCAGGACTTCGCGAATTTCCAAGGGAGCTCTCCAACAACTCCCAAAGTTGACTGCTTATTCCCCCAAGGAAGTCATGCAAACCTGCTTACTTTTGAAACCATTTTCACACCTAGCTAAGGGGTTTGTCCCTGCTATAAAACCCCATCCCCCCATCCTCTTAAAAACCTTTTGTCAAACCATTCAGCTACAAGCCTATGCAGTAAGACTACTAGAGAGATCCGAGAGATCTTGCTACCTTTGCTCTTCTGAGTTCATTTGGATTCGCGAGAAGGAGCCTCTGGTTCCCCCTAGTTCGTGCTCTACGGTTCCGGCCATTTTGTGTGGATTAGTCCCGGTTTGTGGTGTTGTGATTGTTCGGACAGCGGGTTGGAGTTCTTGTAGCTTCGATCAGCCATCCCCAACGTACGGGTTGCAGACAAACCTTGGCAGGTATAAAGCTAGTTATCTCGGCTGCTTGCAGCTAGTTATCCCTCCCGATTCGATCCTACAATGTGAAGACCAGGCCACCCTCGAGCGTGAACTCATTCATCGGGTTCCCACCTATCATCTGGCATCAGATCCTTCGTTGACACGGTAGGATCTGTTATCCAAGTTTATCTTCCTATCACCCCTTTAGATCGAGTGTTTTTCATGCTATATTTTCTGTCCTAGAAGTCCAAAGCCCCACCAAAAATAAATCCAAACCTTGTTGGTGCTGAGATCTTGTTGTTGCATACCTTGCATGTTCTTCATCTTTTATATTTGCACCAAGTTCATCTTCGTAATTGCTTTCAGATTTGGTTGTTGTGCTTTGGAAAAAGAGAGAGAAAAAGGAGTGGCAAAAAAAGAATCAAAGAGAGAAAAAAAGAGTGGCAAAAAAATCAAGAGAGAAAAAGAAAAGTGTTGTGTAAGATCCAAAAGTTTCAGCTTGGTAGAAAAATTTTAGAAGCTTGTGTGTTGTGTGTTTTTCAATCTTGGTGCAAAGGTGCAGCAGATCTATCCCCATATTTTCTTGGTTTGCATCAACTTGATTTCAGCACAAGCCCCTTTTTGTTTACCCCACCAAGCTCCACCAAAAACCGAAGCTAGTTCTTTGATCCCTGTCTTTCAATCGCTTTAACACATCCGGGAGAAGCACAATCTGATGTGAACTCATAAGAACTCTGGTGAGTAAGAGGTGAAGTTGTGTGATTCCACAAAAATTATCCTATTCCACTTTAGTCGTACTAACATGGCAGGATCTACACCAAGTGAGCGTCAAAAGAATCATGTTGAAGGAAATTATTTGGCCACCCACGCTGATGTACAACAACTCGAGAACAACATACTCCGAGCCATGGAGAGGATGCTCCATGAGTGTCCTCCAACATGTGGTGATAGAGTGCAACACCGGCAATACCATGTTGCTCATGAAGTGCAGCAAAGAATACATTCTCAAGTGCATGGTATTGCTGCTCATGGGTGTGTCGTTGTTGCTCCTGAAGTGCAGCAAGGGCGGCATGCCCGACAACAAAGTTACGGCACCCGTCGGCACACCGACGACCCATTGCAAAGCATGGCCGTGGTTGATGGAGCGGCTCCGGTGATTCATAGCCCATGTTCACCTAAGAAGCTCACTCCTAATGTTGGCATCTCAACCACCACCACTGTACCAACATCCAGGAAACATGTTCCACAATCCAAAATCCCACAACTTGAGAATGATAAGAAAAGCAAGCTGAGTGAATCCACCAAAAGTGAGGACGAGTGTCCACTTTCAAAAATCCCACCACTTGAGAGTGAAAAGAAAAATGAGTTGAGTGACTCCACCAAATGTGAGGAAGAGTGTCCACTTTCCACAATTCCATATATTGAGAGTGATAAGAAAAGTGAGGTGAGTGAGTCCACAAAACGTGAGGATCATATTGTTCATCATGAGATTAGATAAATGCAAGATATCCATCTAGATATAGCGCACATTCAAGGACAGAGGATTAATGAGCTGTGTGAGTCCACAAAATGTGAGATTGAGATCATTCCACGCCTCATTACAAAGATAAGCGATCCACAACCCAATATACCACACGATAAGAGTGAGATGATAAGTGAGTTATGTGAGTCCACTAAATGCGAGGTTGAGATTTTTCAACAAGAGAATAGCGAGATGAGTGATCCACCATCATGGGAAATTAGTATTCCACCAAATGAAAAGAGAGAGGAACATTCAATAACTAACCTTTCACAAAATTCTCTTCTTTACAATATGTGCAGGTGCAAAAGGCATACCTATCAGCTCTCTTGCAATGATGGGAGAGTGAGATCCAAGAACAAATATGGAGGATGTGGAGTACCACTACACAAAGCACATTTGTGAAGATTGATTTTCACAAAGGCATTGAAGTACTCAACAAGGTAAAATAGAAAAGATCAACCATTTTGATGCACCCAGAGGTATGTACTTATGAACTCTTGAAGCATTGGTGCGATGAAATCAGAGAAAAATTCTTGGGTACATTCTTTAGCACACCATCCATACATCAATATAATTTGTTCAACCATGATGAAGAAACAAAGGATTTGGGAAACTTGAGATCCACGCAAAAAAATCAACTTTTTCTTTCCCTAGTTATTTTCTAGTGTCCTCGTGCTATAATTTTGTAGACCGAGTGAAGTAGAGGATGACTTTTCTCCAAGAGAGGGAGGATGGTGTGGACATGCACATGGTTGGTTATCAATTTGTGCTCTATGGAAATGTTTGCTGGAAGGAACTCCTAAGTCGAACAAAACATCATCTTGGCATCGTCCATAAGATAGCAAAGTTGAAAACTAAAAATCTCTATATCATGAAACCTTTGCATTATGATTTGGTATTGCCCTGCTTTATTTTGTGTGATGACCAGGTAGAGTCGAGGACGACTCCTTCTCAAGAGAGGGGGGATGATGATGACATCTCTGTGATTGAAAAAACACCAATCATCCCTGGACAAATACATGATCACATGAAACACAATTCTAAGGTGAAAGCTACAAATGAGGATTGCTTATTTCTTTGCATGTATATTATCTACTTCCCTTCTACTTATCTTGTGTAGATCAAAGAGAGTCGAGGACGACTCTTCATCAAGGGGGGGAGGATGATGAGCACATGGGTACATCATACATGACATTTCAGAAAAGTGCACAATTTAGTTGAAAGAATTACTAAGCCGAATCAAGCAAACACATGACCAGGTGAATGCTAACTTAAGTTTACCTTATAACCTTGATGACACAACTATGCTTTAATCCCCATTGTTGTTGGTTGAACTTAGGTATCACATGGAATAAATGATGGGGATCGTTGCAGAAATTAAAATTTTCTACGCATCACCAAGATCAATCTACGGAGCTTACTAGCAACGAGAGGGGAGTGCATCTTCATACCTTCGAAGATCGCGATGCGGAAGCGTTGCAAGAACGCGGTAGGTGGAGTCGTACACGAAGTGATTCAGATCGCGACCGAATCTAATCTAAGCACCGAACAACGGTGCCTCCGCGTTCAACACACGTGCAGCCCGGTGACGTCTCCCGCGCCTTGATCTAGCAAGGAGAGAGGGAGATGTTGGGGAAGACTCCGTCCAGCAGCAGCACGGCGGCATGGTGGTGGTGGAGGAGCGTGGCACTCCAGCAGGGCTTCGCCAAGCACTGCGAGAGACGGGGAGGGAGAGGGGTAGGCTGCGCCAAGAGAGAGGGATACTCGTGTCTCTGGCAGCCCCAAAACCCCCTCTATATATAAGGGAAGGGGAGGGGGCGACCCCTAGATCCATCTAGAGGGAGGGGGCGGCCCCCGGGGCGGCGGCCCCTCGACGGGGCAGCGGCCCCCTTAGGGTTTCCAACAAGGGGGGCACCTGCCCCCGGGGGGCAGCGGCCCCCTAGGGTTTCCAACCGTAGGCGCCTTGGGCCCTGGGGGCGCACCAGCCCACTAAGGGGCTGGTTCCCACCCAACTACAACCCATTAGGTCCTTCGGGCAGGTGGCCCCTCCCGGTGGACCCCCGGAACCCCTTCGGTGGTCCCGATACAATACCGATAAACCCTGAAACCTTTCCGGTGACTAAAACCGGAATTCCCATATATAAATCTTCACCTCCGGACCATTCTAGAACTCCTCGTGACGTATGGGATCTCATTCGGGACTCCTAATAACATTCGGTAACCACGTACATCTATTCCCTATAACCCTAGCGTCATCGAACCTTAAGTGTGTAGACCCTACGGGTTCGGGAACTATGCAGACATGACCGAGACATATCTCCGTCCAATAACCAACAGCGGGATCTGGATACCCATGTTGGCTCCCACATGTTCCACGATGATCTCATCAGATGAACCACGATGTCAAGGATTCAATCAATCCCGTATACGATTCCCTTTGTCTACCACTATAGCACTTGCCCGAGATTCGATCGTCGGTATACTGATACCTTGTCCAATCTCGTTACGGCAAGTCTCTTTACTCGTTCCGTAACACATCATCCCATGACCAACCCCTTAGTCAAATTGAGCTCATTACAATGATTTCTTACCGAGTGGGCCCAGAGATACCTCTCCATCATACAGAGTGACAAATCCCAGTCTCGATTCGTGCCAAACCAATAGATACTTTCGGGGATACCCGTAGTGTACCTTTATAGCCACCCAGTTACATTGTGACGTTTGGCACACCCAAAGTACCCTTACGGTATCCGGGAGTTGCACAATCTCATGGTCTAAGGAAAAGATACTTGACATTAGAAAAGCTTTAGCGCATTTAACTACACGATCTTGTGCTATGCTTAGGATTGGGTCTTGTCCATCACATCATTATCCTAATGATGTGATCCCATTATCAATGAAATCCTATGTCCATGGTTAGGAAACCGTAATCATCTATTGATCAACGAGCTAGTCAACTAGAGGCTTGCTAGGGACATGTTGTGGTCTATGTATTCACACATGTATTACGATTTCCGGATAACACAATTATAGGATGAACAATAGACAATTATCATGAACAACAAAATATAATAATAACCATTTTATTATTGCCTCTAGGGCATATTTCCAACAGTCTCCCACTTGCACTAGAGTCAATAACCTAGTTACATTGTGATGAATCGAACACCCATAGAGTTCTGGTGTTGATCATGCTTTGCACGTGGAAGAGGTTTAGTCAATGGATATGCGACATTCAGGTCCGTATGCACTTTACAAATCTCTATGTCTCCATCTTGAACATTTCATGAATGGAGTTGAAGCAGCGCTTGATATGCCTGGTCTTCTTGTGAAACCCGGGCTCCTTGGCAAGGGCAATAGCTCCAGTGTTGTCACAGAAGAGAATCATCGGGCCCGACGCATTGGGAATAACTCCTAGGTTGGTAATGAACTCCTTCATCCAGATTGCTTCATGTGCTGCCTCCGAGGCTGCCATGTACTCCGCTTCACATGTAGATCCCGCCACGATGCTTTGCTTGCAATCGCACCACCGACCGCCCCACCATTCAAAATATACATGTATCCGGTTTGTGACTTGGAGTCATCCACATCAGTGTCGAAACTAGCATCGACATAACCCTTTACGACGAGCTCTTCGTCACCTCCATAAACGAGAAACATATCCTTAGTCCTTTTTATGTACTTCAGGATATTCTTGACCGCTGTCCAGTGTTCCATGCCGAGATTACTTTGGTACCTTCCTACCAAACTTACGAAAAGGTTTACATCAGGTCTGGTACACAGCATGGCATACATAATAGACCCTATGGCTGAGGCATAGGGGATGACACTCATCTTTTCTCTATCTTCTGCCGTGGTCGGGCATTGAGCCGCGCTCAATCTCACACCTTGCAATACAGGCAAGAACCCCTTCTTTGGTCGATCCATATTGAACTTCTTCAATATCTTGTCAAGGTATGTGCTTTGTGAAAGACCAATGAGGCGTCTCGATCTATCTCTATAGATCTTGATGCCTAATATATAAGCAGCTTCTCCAAGGTCCTTCATTGAAAAACACTTATTCAAGTAGGCCTTTATGCTTTCCAAGAGTTCTATATTATTTCCCATCAATAGTATGTCGTCCACATACAATATGAGAAATGCTACAGAGCTCCCACTCACTTTCTTACACAGGCTTCTCCATAAATTTGCGTAAACCCAAACGCTTTGATCATCTCATCAAAACGAATGTTCCAGCTCCGAGATGCTTGCACCAGCCCATAGATCGAGCGTTGGAGCTTGCATACCTTGTCAACATTCTTAGGATCGACAAAACCTTCCGGCTGCATCATATACCATTCTTCCTTAAGGAAACCATTAAGGAATGTCGTTTTGACGTCCATTTGCCATATCTCATAATCATAGAATGCGGCAATTGCTAACATGATTCGGACAGACTTCAGCTTCGCTACGGGTGAGGTCTCATCGTAGTCAACCCCTTGAACAGGTCGATAACCCTTAGCGACAAGCCGAGCTTTATAGATGGTCACATTGCCATCCGCGTACGTCTTCTTCTTAAAGATCCATTTATTTTCTATGGCTCGCTGATCATCGGGCAAGTCCGTCAAAGTCCATACTTTGTTTTCATACATGGATCCTATCTCGGATTTCATGGCTTCAAGCCATTTGTCAGAATCCGGGCCCGCCATCGCTTCTTCATAGTTCGAAGGTTCACCATTGTCTAACAACATGATTTCCGGGGCGGGGTAGTCGAACCACTCAGTGCGTAACGTGTCCTTGTGGACCTACAAAGTTCAGTAGCAACTTGATCTGAAGTTTCATGATCATCATCATTAACTTCCTCTCTAGTCGGTGTAGGCACCACAGAAACATTTTCTTGAGCTGCGCTACTCTCCGATTCAAGAGGCAATACTTCATCAAGTTCTACTTTCCTCCCACTTACTTCTTAAGAGAGAAACTCTTTCTCTAGAAAGGATCCATTCTTGGCAACAAAGATCTTGCCTTCGGATCTGAGGTAGAAGGTATACCCAATAGTTTCCTTAGGGTATCCTATGAAGACGCATTTTTCCGATTTGGGTTCGAGCTTTTCAGGTTGAAGTCTCTTGACATAAGCATCGCATCCCATACTTCCAGAAACGACAGCTTAGGTTTCTTCCCAAACCACAATTCATATGGTGTCGTCTCAACGGATTTCGACGGAGCCCTATTTAAAGTCAATGCGGCAGTCTCTATAGCATAACCCCACAATTATAGCGGTAGATTGGTAAGAGACATCATAGATCGCACCATATCCAATAGAGTGCGATTACGACATTCGGACACACCATTACGCTGAGGTGTTCCAAGCGGCGTGAGTTGTGAAACAATTCCACATTTCCTTAAGTGCATGCCAAATTCGTGACTCAAATATTCTCCCCCACGATCTGATCGTAAGAACTTGATTTTCCTATCATGTTGATTCTCAACCTCACTCTAAAATTCCTTGAACTTTTCAAAAGTCTCAGACTTGTGTTTCATTAAGTAGACATACCCATATCTATTTAAGTCGTCCGTGAGGGTGAGAACATAGAGATAACCACTGCGAGCCTCAACGCTCATTGGACCGCACACATCAGTATGTATGATTTCCAATAAGTTGGTTGCTCGCTCCATTGTTCCGGAGAACGGAGTCTTGGTCATTTTGCCCATGAGGCATGGTTCGCACGTGTTAAATGATTCATAATCAAAAGACTCCAAAAGTCCATATGCATGGAGTTTCTTCATGCGTTTGACACCAATGTGACCAAGGCGGCAGTGCCACAAGTATGTGGGACTATCATTATCAACCTTACATCTTTTGGCATTCACACTATGAATATGTGTAACATCACGTTCGAGATTAAATAAGAATAAACCATTGACCAACGGGGCATGACCATAAAACATGTCTCTCATATAAATAGAACAACCATTATTCTCAGATTTAAATGAGTAGCCATCTCGCATTAAACGAGATCCAGATACAATGTTCATGCTCAAAGCTGGTACTAAATAACAATTATTGAGGTTTAAAACTAATCTCGTAGGTAAATGTAGAGGTAGCATGCCGACGGTGATCACATCGACCTTGGAACCATTCCCGGCGCGCATCGTCACCTCGTCCTTCACCAGTCTCCGCTTATTCCGCAGCTCCTATTTTGAGTTACAAATATGAGCAACCGCACCAGTATCAAATACCCAGGAGCTACTACGAGTGCTGGTTAGGTACACATTAATAACATGTATATCACATATACCTTTGGTATTGCCGGCCTTCTTATCCGCTAAGTACTTGGGGCAGTTCCGCTTCCAGTGACCGTTTCCCTTGCAATAAAAGCACTCAGTCTCAGGCTTGGGTCCATGCTTTGGCTTCTTCTCGACAACTGGCTTAACGGGCGCAGCAACTCCCTTGCCATCCTTCTTGCAGTTCTTCTTACCCTTTCCTTTCTTGAACTTAGTGGTTTTATTCACCATCAACACTTGATGTTCCTTTTTTATCTCCACCTCCGCTGATTTCAGCATTGAATATACCTCAGGAATGATCTTTTCCATCCCCTGCATATTGAAGTTCATCACAAAGCTCTTGTAGCTAGGTGGGAGCGACTGAAGGATTCTATCAACGACCACATCATCCGAGAGATTAACTCATAGCTGAGATAAGCGGTTGTGCAACCCAGACATTTTGAGTATGTGCTCGCTGACAGAACTATTCTCCTCCATCTTACAACTGTAGAACTTGTCGGAGACTTCATATCTCTCGACCCGGGCATGAGCTTGGAAAACCATTTTAGCTCTTAGAACATCTCATATGCTCTGTGCTGCTCAAAACGCTTTTGGAGCCCCGGTTCTAAGATGTAAAGCATGCCGCTTGAACCAGGAGTAATCATCACTACGCTGACCGCCAAAGCGTTCATAACGCGTCTTGAGTTCTTTGGGAAAACATGTGCTTCACCTAGCGGTGCATCAAGGACATATGCTTTCTTGGCAGCTATGAGGATAATCCTCGTGTTACGGACCCGATCCGTGTAGTTGCTACCATCGCCTTTCAGCTTGGTTTTCTCTAGGAACACGTTGAAGTTGAGGGCAACATTAGCGTGGGCCATTTGATCTACAAGACATATTGCAAAGTTTTAGACTATGTTCATGATAATTAAGTTCATCTAATCAAATTATTTAATGAACTCCCACTCAGATAGACATCCCTTTAGTCATCTAAGTGATACATGATCCGAGTCAACTAGGTCGTGTCCGATCATCACGTGAGACGGACTAGTCATCATCGGTGAACATCTTCATGTTGATCATATCTTCTATACGACTCGTGTTCGACCTTTCGGTCTTCCGTGTTCCGAGGCCATATATGTACATGCTAGGCTTGTCAAGTCAACCTAAGTGTATTGCGTGTGTAAATCTGGCTTACACCCGTTGTATGCGAATGTTAGAACCTATCACACCCGATCATCACGTGGTGCTTCGGAACAACGGACCTTAGCAACGGTGCACGTTAGGGGAACACAATTCTTGATATTTTAATGAGGGATCATCTTATTTATGCTACCGTCGTTCTAAGCAAATAAGATGTAAAAACATGATAAACATCACATGCAATCAAATAGTGACATGATATGGCCAATATCATTTTGCTCCTTTTGATCTCCATCTTCGGGGCGCCATGATCATCATCGTCACCGGCATGACACCATAATCTCCATCATCATGATCTCCATCATCGTGTCTTCATGAAGTTGACTCGTCAACTATTACTTCTACTACTATGGCTAACGGTTTAGCAACAAAGTAAAGTAATTACATGGTGTTTATGTTGACACGCAGGTCATAAATAAATTGAGACAACTCCTATGGCTCCTGTCGGTTGTCATACTCATCGACATGCAAGTCATGATTCCTATTACAATAACATGATCAATCTCATACATCACATATATCATTCATCACATCCTTTTGGCCATATCACATCACACGGCATATGCTGCAAAAATAAGTTAGACGTCCTCTAATTGTTGTTGCAAATTTTTACGTGGTTGCTATAGGTTTATTAGCAAGAACGTTTCTTACCTACGCCAAAACCACAACGTGATATGTCAATTTCTATTTACCCTTCATAAGGACCCTTTTTGTCGAATCCGATCCGACTAAAGTGGGAGAGACAGACACCCGCTAGCCACCTTATGCAACTAGTGCATGTCAGTTTGTGGAACCTGTCTCACGTAAGCGTACGTGTAAGGTCGGTTCGGGCCGCTTCATCCCATGATGCCGCCGAATCAAGATAAGACTAGTAACGGCAAGTAAATTGACAAAATCAACGCCCACAACAACTTGTGTTCTACTCGTGCATAGAAACTACGCATAGACCTAGCTCATGATGCCACTGATGAGGATCGTTGCAGAAATTAAAAAATTTCTACGCATCACCAAGATCAATCTATGGAGCTTACTAGCAACGAGAGGGGAGTGCATCTTCATGCCTTTGAAGATCGCGATGCGGAAGCGTTGCAAGAACACGGTCGGTGGAGTCGTACACGAAGCGATTCAGATCGTGGCCGAATCCGATCTAAGCACCGAACAACGGTGCCTCCGCGTTCAACACACGTGCAGCCCGGTGACGGCTCTCGCGCCTTGATCCAGCAAGGAGAGAGGGAGAAGTTGGGGAAGACTCCGTCCAGCAGCAACACGACAGCGTGGTGGTGGTGGAGGAGCATGGCACTCCAGCAGGGCTTCGCCAAGCACTGCGAGAGACAAGGAGGGAGAGGGGTAGGGCTGCGCCAAGAGAGAGGGAGACTCGTGTCTCTGGCAGCCCCAAAACCCCCACTATATATAGGGCAAGGGGAGGGGGCCGGCCCCTAGATCCATCTAGAGGGGGGGCGGCGGCCCCTCGGGGGGGCAGCGGCACCCTTAGGGTTTCCAACTAGGGGGGCACACCAGCCCACTAAGGGGTTGGTTCCCACCCAACTACAGCCATTAGGTCCTTCGGGGCAGGTGGACTGTCGGTTTCAAAACCGGCGGATCTCGGGTAGGGGGTCCCGAACTGTGCGTCTAAGGCGGATGGTAACAGGAGGCGGGGGACACAATGTTTACCCAGGTTCGGGCCCTCTCGATGGAGGTAATACCTACTTCCTGCTTGATTGATCTTTATGATATGAGTATTACAATAGTTGATCTACCACGAGATC
Organism: Aegilops bicornis; assembly: GCA_021605145.1. Classification (NCBI taxonomy): domain Eukaryota; kingdom Viridiplantae; phylum Streptophyta; class Magnoliopsida; order Poales; family Poaceae; genus Aegilops; species Aegilops bicornis. The sequence continues at coordinate 525,766,390 of CM038669.1, forward strand.
GTAGAGGGTAAACCCTAGAAGCTAGCCTATGGTATGATTGTTGTTGTCCTACGGACTAAATCCTCCGGTTTACATAAACACTGGAGGGGGCTAGGGTTACACAGAATCGGTTACAAGGGAGGAGATCTACATATCTGTATTGCCAAGCTTGCCTTCCATGCCAAGGAGAGTCCCATCCGGACACAGGACGAAGTCTTCAATCTTGTATCTTCATAGTCCAATAGTCCAGCCAAAGGATATAGTCCGGCTGTCCGGAGACCCCCTAATCCAGGACTCCCTCAGTAGCCCCTGAACCAGGTTTCAATGACGATGAGTCCGGTGCGCAGATTGTCTTCGGCATTGCAAGGCGGGTTCCTCCTCCGAATACTCCATAAAAGATTTTGAACACAAGGATAGTGTCCGGCTCTGCAAAACAAATTCCACATGCCACCGTAGAGAGAATAATATTTCCACAAATCAATCTGCTGACCATTTTTCATAATGTGACGTATGGTCGTGGTCTGGCCATAACGGACCGTCTTTTTCAATCAGCCTGCCACTGCACATTTTGCGAGGCGATTTTATTGGCACGTCTTGTCGAAGCAGATATCGTGTCCCCCTTATTACGGGATTCTCATCAATACGGATGTCGGTAACCCAATCGTGCCCGTTGGTATGACTCCTCGATTTTAGGCAAGTCCCAAACGGCCACGCGGAGGACGCTTGATATTCATTCCCTTTATAAAGAGGCCAAGCCCTATTGTCGGTGTCAAAACCGACTGATCTCGGGTAGGGGGTCCCGAACTGTGCGTCTAGGCAGATGGTAACAGGAGACAAGGGACATGATGTTTTTAACCAGGTTCGGGCCCTCTCGATGGAGGTAAAACCCTACTCCTGCTTGATTAATATTGATGATATGGGCAGTACAAGAGTAGATCTACCACGAGATCAGAGAGGCTAAACCCTAGAAGCTAGCCTATGGTATGATTGTTGTTCTGTCCTACGGACTAAAACCCTCCGGTTTATATAGACATCGGATAGGGTTAGGGTTACAGTAGTCGGTTACAATGGAAGGAGATCTACATATCCGTATCGCCAAGCTTGCCTTCCACGGCAAGGAAAGTCCCATCCGGACACGGGACGAAGTCTCCAATCTTGTATCTTCATAGTCCAGGAGTCCGGCCAAAGGTCATAGTCCGGCCATCCGGACACCCCCTAATCCAGGACTCCCTTAGTAGCCCCTGAACCAGGCTTCAATGACGACGAGTCCGGCGCGCAGTTTGTCTTCGGCATTGCAAGGCGGGTTCCTCCTCCGAATACTTCATAGAAGATTTTGAACACAAGGATAGTGTCCGGCTCTGAAAAATAATTTCCACATAACACCGTAGAGAGAATAATATTTACACAAATCCAATCTGGCGGCGTATTCCGCAGTCGTCATCACACCACTACGGCCAAGCCTTTATTCGAATCATTTTTACTGTCCCACCTCAGCGCGTTTAGCGAGGCGGTTTCCTTGGCACGTCTTGTCAAAGCAGAGATCGTGTCCCCTTATTCCGGGATTCTCATCAAGGGCGTGGGTAACCCAATCGCACCCATTGGCACGTCTCCTCTATCGAAGGCGAGTCCCAAACGGTCACGGGGGAGGGCTCTTGGTACTCAACCTCTTTATAAAGAGACCAAGGCTCTACTCATTTCTTTCAATCTCAATCGAATCCGCAGCTCCAGATTTAGGCGCTTCGGACCTTCGATGATGTCCGGATCCGACCTTCAAGGCCGGTGGATGCCTTCCTCCGTTACGGAAGAAGACGTGCTAAAGCTGAGAGATGCCAGGTTTTTAACCGGCGAAATCTCGCATAGGCTGCCTGCTCAAGGGCAGGTTATTCCCACTCCCAAGCCCGGTGAGAGTGTGGTGTTCGCGTCTCACTTCCTTCGGGGGTTAGGCTTCCCGACGGACCCCTTCGTGAGGGGGCTCATGTTTTATTACGGGTTAGAATTTCACGACTTGGATCCAGAGTCCATCCTCCACATCTCATCGTTCATCGTCGTGTGCGAAGCCTTCCTCCGCATTACCCCTCACTTCGGATTGTGGCTCAAGATCTTCAAAGTAGAGCTGAAGATGATCAAGGGGCGGCAAGCGGAGTGCGGAGGGGCTGTTATAAGCAAGAATGCTGACGCTCCATGGCCCGAGGGCTCTTTTTGAGAGGAGTTCAGCTTATGGCAACGAGAGTGGTTTTATATCACAGCGCCCAGGGGCACCAAGTGGGTGGCGCCTCCTGTCTTTCGCTCGGGTCCTCCCCCACGGCTGGCGTCATGGGTCAATAAAGGGCTCGACTGGGGGCCGTCCAAGGATGTGCCCTTGTTGCAGGGCCGCATTCAAGATCTCCTGGAAAGAGACATCAACCTGGCCGTAGTGGCGCAGGTCATGTTGATTCGCCGCACTATGCCCTGCAAACGCCGCCCCCTCCGCCTGTGGGAGTTTAATCCGGAGGGACCACGAGCTCTCCAACACTTTACGGGCATGACGCCCATGGAGATGTATAGATTGTTCTTCGGATCACAAGCAATGTGTCCGGACTTGACCGAGGACGCAGGTCTAAGCTGCAATCGCCCGGATACTCAAGTAAGTAGCCATGTACCCGGACACGCTATCTGTATATTCGTCATAAAATTGCCCTTAAAGGAGTTGTCCCTTTAAACAAGAGTTGATAGCGAAAGCAAAGCTGATCAGTGTCCGTCCCCCTCCCGAGACCACGCTGGATCCCGTGTTAACCAGATCTTTGGAGGTTGCGCCTTTGGAAGAAGGCGAAGGGGGGAACAAGGAAGCTACCGTCTCCTCGAAGGAGGCTATTCGGAAAGGAGGGATCGAGAATCCCTCTATCCAGGGAAAGAAGAGGACCGCCTCTGAAGACCCGGAGACCATAGTCTCAAAGCAGGGGAAGAGATCTTCGTCAGAGGGTCCTGTGCCGGGAAATGCCTCGGACGCACTGTGCGCTCAAGGGGATCGGCCCTCCAACGAGCCGTAAGTAGAGAGGGGAGTTTCCAAATAAGAGACATCTATTTTATTTCTGAGAAAGACAACTGAATTTTTACCTTGTAGTTCGGATCTCCGCCCTTTGCAGCAGAGCTCATCTTCAGGGGATCTTCGTCCGAAGATGATGGAGAGCGGAACGCCCCCTCCTGCCGTACCGCCTTGCGAGGCGGGCGACCCTGAGGTGTCGTCGCGGAGGGTTTTTCCGAATCCGGCAGGGCCGGAAAGCAGCCGTATGGCTCCCCAACGCCCTCCGTGCCCGACCTTCGAAAAAGGCCATCAGACGAGTCCGGCACCGTCCGGTGCACGGTCGGAGGATTTGAAGGATCTGCTCGGGCGAGCGTCTATCTCAGAAGAACATCGTGCATTGATGGTCACGGTGATTGAGAGGATTTCATCCGCGGAGAGCGGGTTGCATGAGGCCGTCGAGTTCAGCAGCGAGTTTTGAGGTACGCGAAATGATGTACCTTTTGGCAGTTCCGCATATAAAAAGATGCGCCTGTATAGATAGTAGCCCACGAGACTCGGTGCGTTGTCAAAGATGACAGCGCGCCGAGGATCATAATCCAGTATAACATGTCGCTCTTCCTATGTAGGTGGCGAAGTGTCCGTGGCTAGCCGATCGATGAATTTGCCGAGCTAAAGCGGCAACTTGACGTGGCGGATGCCGACATCGGGCTTGTCAACAAGCGGTTGGACGAGTCGCAAGGTATGAAATTTTCTCCGCGGACACCTGGTAAGGGGGCTTAATGATCTTGCCTTACAACATGTATGCTTGATGCAGATGGTGCCGCTTCCATGGAGAACCTTCGGGCGGAACTCGCCCGAGCCAAGGAGCAGGCCAGAAAAAGCGATGCGGCTGCCTTGAAGGCGGCCGAAGAGCTGAAAGCCGAACAGGATGCTCACTGCTGAAGCAGGAAGGAAATGGCCGAGATGGCGGTGAAGTTGAAGGATGCTGCCGACCGCTGCAAGCTTCTTGAAAAGGAAGATCAGGCGGAACAAAAGGACCTAGAGAAGGCCACTACCGAGGCCAAGGATGCTCGCTCTGCAATGAGAGCCATGAAGCAGAGCTACGTCGGGCCGAGATATCGCGGTGGAAAGCCCTTCATGCTTTGCGGATGAAGTTCGGGATCCTAAGTATGCTCGGTTGGACCAGCTGTGGAGTCTGGCGGTACTTATCTGGATTTGGCGGCAAGTGCCGCGGACACGGCCGAACACTTCCGAGATCAAAAGGATCACGAAGTGGAAAAGCTTTTTTGGTCGCAGTTCCACAATCAGAGCGCCCACTTCCATTATCCGAGCGATTGGCCGAATGGGCAGAGCTGAATAGGTTATCCGGACTCGCCATGAAGGAAGTCGTGAGTCATCTGTGGCCTGAGGGGCCTGAGCCAAATAGTTATTTTGGTTTGGTGCAGCAGTTCCTTGGTACGGTGCCCCGTATCAATGCAATGAAGAGGTCAGCATGCATAGAGGGTGCGTGGATGGCTCTAGCCCGTGTCAAGACATAATGGGCGGAGATGAAGACCACCAACATTGCATCCCAAGATTTGGACAGGAGCCGAATACCTGCCGAGCACTATTTTCAGGAAGTTCTGCAGGGCGCTCGTTTAATAGAGACGCAGTGCTCAAAGGACATCATGTTCGAATAACATGTATAATTGTAAGACAATGTTTTGATGGAATATAAAAGCTTTTTATACTAGTGCCTGCAAGAATTAAAATACCTCCTGTGCGGCCGTTAATGTATATGTGTATATAACACGAAGATGGCAGTCTTGACATTTACGCATATAATGCAGGGGTGTTTGCAAAAGGCGCGTTTTCACACTTGATCCAGCGTCTTGGTCCTATAAAGGAGGTGATAGCGTATCGAACTAGGCAACCGGACTATAATGCTTTATCACTTTCACTTAGCCATAGGAGTTTGACAGTGGGGCTACTATATAGCCCCTAGGGGCACCGCGCTCGCCCGAATTCGGGGCGCATGTGTGCTTGACCGGGAAATGGCCCTTCGTTAATGCGGAGGAATCCTAAAGATTCCGGTGGGTCATCGAGTGGTTGACCAGTCTCACGCTACATCATGACAGTCAGTTTTCTGCTTTCTCTACTAAGGTGCTCGCCCGGCCGAACAAGGCACAATCATGATAGTTCTCCTGGTGCCGTCTTAGCCGATAGAGCGGAACATAAGGCAGCAAAACACAGGAGCCGGGTAAACCCAACATTTGACCAAAGACATGATTCGGAGCTGATGCATATAAGGCCAAACTCGCGACGCTGAACACTGCCTAAGGTATTCGGTCTTTATGAAAACGGGCTGAACAACGCCCTTATTAATAAGTCCCTTGTGTCCAGGTATGCGCAAAGTTATGACGTGGCCGATGCCAAGACGCCAGCCTCCACCTTGGTTATAGCAAGAAACTGGGGGATGTGTATCAACATGAGACAGTAAAAAAGGTTTACGCAGGGTCTTAATCTGAAAAGAATCCTTGCAACGGGTCCCTCTTGCGTCTGCGCTGTGTCTCCGTTGTGCGTATCACGGGCCGGGTGTAGCACGGTGTTCATCTGTAAAAGAGAGGAACTTAGTTGAAAAAGATCGTGCGAAAATGTACGTTACATTAAATAAATAGAGTACGTTTTTTTTTAAATGAATAAAATTGAGCTTTATTGTCTCTTGTACATGTGCGGAGCCCCTTGAACGGGGGTATGCGGCTAGTAAGCCCTTACGCCGGACTCGTCTAACCATGTCCGGGGTCTGAACGACCTGTTTAGGTGCTTTGCCTAATGAGGCCGGTTTAGTGTTGGCTGTTAATGCAGCCGCACAATCTTCCGTGCTCGAGGAACACTCGATATTTCCCTTTAATGAGATGATGCCTTGTGGACCGGGCATTTTAAGTATAAGGGATGCATAATGCGGTATTGCGTTAAAGCGGACGAAAGCTTCAAGGCCCCAAAGAGTGCTTGATAGCTGCTTGTAAATGGTGCGATGTGGAAGGTTAGCTTTTCGCGGCGGAAGTTGTCGGGTGAGCCGAACATAACTTCTAACAGGAGAGAGCCCGTACAATGGGCATCTGGGCCTGGTGTCACCCCTTGAAAGGAAGTGTTGCTTTGGCGAATTGTTGTTGGGTCTATCCCCAGTTTGCGGATTGTGTCCTGATATATCAGGTTTAAATCACTGTCGCCGTCCATTAGGACTTGTGTAAAGTGGAGTCCGTCAATTATCGGATCTAATACCAAGGCAGTCCATCCTGTGTTCCGGATACTTCTAGAGTAATCCTGATGGTCGAAGGTGATTGGTTTTAACAACCAGTGGCGGGACTCCTCTGGGATAGGCCGTGTGGCGCGTATCTCTATGGGCTCCACTATTTTCTCCCTTTTGTCACTTGAAGTGAATTTACTGTTTTGACTTCTTGTGGGAAGTTCTTTTGTTTTTCGGTGCTCTGCTTGTGGGGTTTGTCATCATCCTCGCTTGGTGTGTCGAGCCCCTTGTGTTCGGTGTTGGGTTTGCCGGATTGCTTGAAGACCCAACAATCTCTGTGGGTATGGTTTGCAGGCTTCCCGGGAGTACTGTGTATTTGACATATCTTGTCCAAGATTTTGTTTAAGTTAGCTAGCTCGTCCCTGTTATCTTTGGGGGGCAGCTTTTTCTGATTCTGCCGAGAGCTTTTGAATCCGGCGTTGAATGTCGTGCTCTTTGGGTTGTTTCCCTTGGTCCGGAGCTGGTCCTTGTTGCGTCGCGGTTTCCCGTTTCCATCCCTAACTTCGGATGTACTTGGGTCGCTGGTACTGCATCTTGCCAACCAGCTGTCCTCTCCTCCGCAAAAGCGGGTCATGAGGCTTGTTAGTGCGGCCATTGTTCTTGGATTTTCTTGGCCGAGGTGTCTGGCGAGCCATTCGTCTCGGACGCTGTGTTTGAAAGCTGCTAAGGCTTCGGCGTCCGGACAGTCAACTATCTGGTTCTTTTTAGTAAGAAATATGTTCCAGAGTTTCCAGGCTGACTCTCCCGGTTGTTGAGTTATGTGACTTAGATCATCTGCATCCGGAGGTTGGACATAAGTCCCTTGAAAATTTGCCCGAAAAGCATCCTCGAGCTCTTCCCAACTTCCGATGGTGTTTTCGGGAAGGCTTTTGAGCCAATGCCGGGCTAGCCCTTTGAGTTTGAGGGGTAAGTATTTTATGGCATGGAGATCATCTCCTCTAGCCATGTGTATGTGGAGGATGTAATCCTCAATCCAGACTCCAGGACCTGTTGTTCCGTCGTATGCCTCTATGTTTACGGGCTTGAACTCACCGAAATTCATGATCCAAAGCACCTCATCGGTGAAACATAGGGGCGTCTGGCGCCCTATATCTGGGCGTACCGCGATGTTCGGATATTTGATGTGTTGCATTGCTTACTAGAGCTTGCTTTCTTGGCCCATAGATGGATCTGGCTGGGCCATCATTTTGATGTGAATCCTTGTGCGGGTCGCGTGCCGGCTTGTGTGCGGTGTCCTTTGCCGCACTGTGTTGGCCATGGGGTCGTTTGTCCGACCGGGTGGCTTCCTTATTATTTTTTGACTGTGGAGGCTCTAAGGCCTCATCATCAAATTCCTGCAATAATTTTCGCTTCGGATAGCTCTTTGTGTGGCGACTGTCGCCGTATTTGTCTGCGGTGTTGAGTACTTTGCTCCATCTAATTCTGAGTGCATCTTCCGCTATTTTGAGCTTCCGCTTCTGCTTTTTCAGGCTACGCGATGGCGGCGAGCCTTTTTGGAGGTTCTTCTGCTCCGGCAACTTGTCCCGTGGACGCCGTCCGGACTGTTGTCTTCGTCGGGGACGGTTGTTTATCCAAGTTGCCATGTTCGGGCGTTTGCTCGATGGCATGTTCGTCGTCCGCCGGTTCGCCCTGCTCTATGGCTGGGTCTGTATGGCTGTTTTCTCTGTCGAGGTGGGGTTTGGAGCGGCGCTTACGCCGCCGCTTTGATTGCTTTTCGAGGGAATGGTCGCTCGTTGCGTCCCTTTGTTCCTCGTCATCGTTTCCTTTAGGTGTATCAACCATGTATACATCGTGAGATGGGGTGGTTGTCCAAAGGCCTATAGGCGCTGGTTCTGTTAAATCTCTGCATCGTCGTCTATACGCTGATGTCTTGGTCGAAGTTAAGCATGTCGGTTAAATCATCGACAGTGGCTACAAAGTGGGTGGTGGGTGGGCATTGAATTTCTTCGTCGTCCGCATCCCAACCTTCCTGACCATAATCCGGCTGGGACTCTCCTGATAAAGAGAGAGACTTTAGTGAATTCAGAATGACGCCGAAAGGAGAGTCTGAAGATGTCATGGCGGTGAACTCCATTATCGGCGCCCAATCAGATTCGATTAGCCGGGGCGCGGAAGGTTCGGAGTCCGAAAAGGAGTCCGGCACCTTGGAGTCACAAGCGTCGCAAAGAACAGGTATGGTGTTCGGCTCGATCACCATAGAGATTGCAGCCCCCGAGGTGGTGTACAGCCACCCATCCTCGATTGGCGCAGTCGGCTCCGAGTTAAGGGTCGGAGCGGGCACTGGTACGGCCTCCAGGACACTGTTCGGCGGCAGAGCTAGATCATGCCCATCGTAATAGTGCGGCGCGCTTGGCTGTGGCTCGAACCCGTCGAAGATCAAGTCTCCGCGGATGTCGGTCGTGTAGTTCAAACTTCCAAATATGACCTGATGGCCAGGGGCATAGCTTTCAATCTGCTCCAGATGGCTGCTTAATCGCCCAGCGGCAAAGCCGCCAAATATGAAGATCTGTCCGGGAGAAAAGTCTCACCACGGACGCGTCGTTGTTGATGATCGAAGGAGCCATCGGGCCTAAAGGTGACGACACGGAGGAAATCTCAATGAAAGCACCAATGTCGGTGTCAAAACCGGCGGATCTCGGATAGGGGTCCCGAATGCGTCTAGGCGGATGGTAACAGGAAACAAGGGACACGATGTTTATACCAAGGATAGGGCCCTCCCGATGGAGGTAAAACCCTACTCCAGCTTGATTAATATTGATGATATGGGCGGTACAAGAGTAGATCTACCAAGTGATCAGAGAGGCTAAACCCTAGAAGCTAGCCTATGGTATGATTGTTGTTCGTCCTACGGACTAAAACCCTCCGGTTTATATAGACACTGGAGAGGGTTAGGGTTACACAGAGTCGGTTACAATGGAAGAAGATCTACATATCCGTATCACCAAGCTTGCCTTCCACGCCAAGGAAAGTCCCATCCGGACACGGGACGAAGTGTCCAATCTTGTATCTTCATAGTCCAGGAGTCCGGCCAAAGGTCATAGTCCGGCCATCCGGACACCCCCTAATCCAGGACTCCCTCGCCTGTCCTTTTTCTTCTTGCACTCAATCGAATCCTTCCCCCACCTCGAGTTCCAACACCCAAGGCTCGGGTCAGGTGCTTCGGACCTTCAACCATGTCTGGATCCAACCTTCAAGGTCGGTGGATGCCTTCTTCTATCACAGAGGAAGATATCAAGAAGCTAAGAGAGGCCAGGTATTTGACGTGAAATCTCGCGAGTTGCCTGCTTTCGAGGGCAGGTCATTCCCACTCTCGAACCCGGCGAGGCGTTGTATTCATCTCTCACTTCCTCCGAGGGCTAGGCCTTGCTCTAGATCCCTTTGTTAGGGGGCTCATGTTCTATTACGGGCTGGATTTTCATGACCTGGCCCCAGATTCCATCCTTCACATCTCGTCGTTCATCGTCGTGTGTGAGGCCTTCCTCCGCATTACCCCACACTTCGACATGTGGCTCAAAACTTTCAATGTGACGCCGAAGATGATTGAGGGGCGGCAGAGTGCGAAGGTGCTGTACTAAGCAAAGTCGTAGATGTTCCATGGCCAAAGGGTTCCTTCCTGGAGGTGTCCAGCTTGTGGCAACGGGAGTGGTTTGATACATCTCCAACGTATCTATAATTTTTTATTGCTCCATGCTATATTATCTACTGTTTTGGACATTATTGGGCTTTATTATCCACTTTTGTATTATTTTTGGGACTAACCTATTAACCGGAGACCCAGCCCAGAATTGTTGTTTTTTTGCCTATTTCAGAGTTTCGAAGAAAAGGAATATCAAACGGAGTCCAAACGGAATGAAACCTTCGGGAACGTGATTTTCTCACTGAATATGATCCAGGAGACTTGGACCCTACGTCAAGAAAGAAAGGAGGAAGGCACGAGGTGCAGGCGCCCACCCCCGAGGGCGCCCTCCACCCTCGTGGGCCCCTCTTGCTCCACCGATGTACTCCTTCCTCCATTATACCTACGTGCACCCCAAACGATCGAATCTGAAGCCAAAAACCTAATTCCACCGCCGCAACCTTCGTACTCCACGAGATCCCATCTTGGGGCCTGTTCGAGCTCCACTTTGGAGGAGGAACCCATCACGAGGGCTTCTACATCAACACCATAGCCTCTCCGATGAAGTGTGAGTAGTTTACTTGCACCTTCGGGTCCATAGTTAGTAGCTAGATGGCTTCTTCTCTCTTTTTGGATCTGAATACAATGTTCTCCTCCTCTCTCATGGATATCTATTCGACGTAATCTTCGTTTTGCGGTGTGTTTGTTGAGACCGATGAATCGTGGGTTTATGATCAAGATTATCTATGAACAATATTTGAATCCTCTCTGAATTCTTTTATGTATGATTGGTTATCTTTGCAAGTCTCTTCGAATTATCAGTTTGGTTTGGCCTACTAGATTGGTTTTTCTTGCAATGGGAGAAGTGCTTAGCTTTGGGTTCAATCTTGCGGTGTCCTTTCCCGATGTGATGAGGGGCAGCAAGGCACGTATTGTATTGTTTCCATCGAGGATAAAAGATGGGGTTTTATCATATTGCATGAATTTATCCCTCTACATCATGTCGTCTTGCTTAAGGCGTTACTCTGTTTTCTTGAGCTCAATACTCTAGATGCATGCTGGATAGCGGTCGATGAGTGGAGTGATAGTAGTAGATGCAGGCAGGAGTCGGTCTACTTGTCTCGGACGTGATGCCTATATACATGATCATACCTAGATATTCTCATAACTATGCTCAATTCATCAATTGCTCAACAATAATTCATTCACCCACCGTAAAATACTTATGCTCTTGAGAGAAGCCACTAGTGAAACCTATGGCCCCCGGGTCTATCTTCATCATATTAATCTTCCAACACTTATTTATTTTCTTTGCTTTTTATTTTGCTTTTATTTTACTTTGCATCTTTATCACAAAAATACCAAAAATATTATCCTATCATATCTATCAGATCTCACTCTCGTAAGTGACCGTGAAGGGATTGACAACCCCTTATCGCGTTGGTTGCGAGGAGTTATTTGCTTTGTGCAGTACGAGGGACTCATGGCGTAGCCTCCTCTTTGGATTGATACCTTGGTTCTCAAAAACTGAGGGAAATAATTACGCCATCTTGTGCTGCATCACCCTTTCCTCTTCAAGGAAATCCAACGCAGTGCTCAAGAGGTAGCAAAGAAGATTTCTAGCGCCGTTTCCGGGGAGTCTACGCAAAAGTCAACATACCAAGTACCCATCACCAATCCCTTATCTCCCGCATTACATTATTTGCCATTTGCCTCTCGTTTTCCTCACCCCCACTTCACCCTTGCCGTTTTATTCGCCCTCTCTCTCCCTTTGCCTTTTGCTCGTTGCTTGCCGTTATGGCTAGTCTTCTATCTTCTCCGTTGTCTCCCGAGAATGAAGTTCTTAATTTTAAGCAAAGGGAGGGAGAAAATTTAAAAGATGCTTGGTATAGAATTTGCAATGCTCAAAATAGATCTACCAGGAAGCAATCTACTTCCGTTCTTCTCCGCAATTTTTATGTAGGTGCTAATCCTTGATATAGATATATCCTTGATACCATTACCAGAGGGAATTTCTTGGGTAGTCATACTTTTGATTCTTATAATGCTATGATAGATTTATTTGGCTCACCACCCCTTTTGGTTAATGGAACGATGTTAACTTTGGAGCATGTAATGCAAAGACTTGAAATTATTGAAAATAAAGTTGCTACCGTAGAGCTAATTGAAAATTTGGATAAAAAGATCCACAACCAAATTACCCAATATGGATCTAAGGTAGGAGTCACTTTGAAAAATATTAAGGAGAAGGAACCCATAGTTAATGAAAGAATAAATCAAGATTCCACTAGAATCGATAAACTTGAGGGTATCATTACCAACTTGGGAACCGCTTTTTCTTCCATAAAGAATACTCCAATTCCTACTACTAAAATTGCCAAGCTTATGTATTTTCCTAAAAATAAGGGTGAATCCTCTAGTAAGGAAACTGCGGATCTTAAATCTATAAGTGTTCATCCCGATCTTTTTGCTATCATTAAGGAACCATTTGCTATAAATGAGTTTCTCGATCTTGTTCCTAAAAGTTTGGTAATTAATAAAAAGAAAGAAACTCTAAAGAATGATAGATGTCTTATTGAAGAATTGCCTACCAAAGATGGCAATACCTAGATCTATCCTTGCTATTATGCCTAGCTAGGGGCGCTAAACGATAGCGCTTGTTGGGAGGCAACCCAATTTTATTTTTAGTTTTTTGCTTTTTGCTTATGTTTAGGAATAAATATTTGTTCTAGCCTCTGGTTAGATGTGTTTTTATGTTTTAATTAGTGTTTGTGCCAAGTTAAACCTATAGGATTTTCTTGGATGATAGTTATTTGATCTTGCTGTAATTTCCAGAAACTTTCTGTTCACGAAAACAATTATTAAAAATCACCAGAACGTGATAAAATAGTGATTCCAATTTCTGCTGATCAATAAACAAATTGCCTAGGTCTTAATATTTTGTATGATTTTTTGGAGTCCCAGAAGTTTGCGTTAGTTACAGATTACTACAGACTGTTCTGCTTTTGACAGATTCTGTTTTTCGTGTGTTGTTTGCTTATTTTGATGAATCTATGGCTAGTAAAATAGTTTATAAACCATAGAGAAGTTGGAATACAGTAGGTTTAACACCAATATAAATAAATAATGAGTTAATTACAGTACCTTGAAGTAGTCTTTTGTTTTCTTTCGCTAACGGAGCTCACGAGATTTCTGTTAAGTTTTGTGTTGTGAAGTTTTCAAGTTTTGGGTGAAAGATTTTGATGGATTATGGAACAAGGAGTGGCAAGAGCCTAAGCTTGGGTATGCCCATGGCACCCCCAATATAATCTAAGGACACCAAAAAGCCAAAGCTTGGGGATGCCCCGGAAGGCATCCCCTCTTTAAATCTACTTCCATCGGTAACTTTACTTGGAGCTATATTTTTATTCACCACATGATATGTGTTTTGCTTGGAGCGTCTTGTATGATTTGAGTCTTTTCTTTTTAGTTTACCACAATCATCCTTGATGTACACACCTTTTGATAGAGCCATACATGATTTGGAATTTGTTAGAATACTCTATGTGCTTCACTATATCTTTTGAGCTATATAGTTTTGCTCTAGTGCTTCACTTATATCTTTTAGAGCATGGTGGTGGATTTGTTTTATAGAAACTATTGATCTCTCATGCTTCACTTAGATTATTTTGAGAGTCTTAAATAGCATGGTAATTTGCTTAAATAATCCTAATATGCTTGGTATTCAAGATTTGTAAAACTTTCTTATGAGTGTGTTGAATACTATGAGAAGTTTAATGCTTGATAATTGTTTTGAGATATGAAGATGGTGATTTTAGAGTCATGCTAGTTGAGTAGGTTTGAATTTGATAAATACTTGTGTTAAAGTTTGTGATTCCTGTAGCATGCACGTATGGTGAACCGTTATGTGATGAAGTTGGAGCATGATTTATTTATTGATTGTCTTCCTTATGAGTGGCGGTCGGGGAATGACGATGGTCTTTTCTAACAATCTATCCCCTAGGAGCATGCGCGTAATACTTTGCTTTGATAACTTGTAGATTTTTGCAATAAGTATATGAGTTCTTTATGACTAATGTTGAGTCCATGGATTATACGCACTCTCCTTCCTTCCACCATTGCTAGCCTCTCTTATACCGCGCACTTTTCGCCGGTATCATACACCCACCATATACCTTACTCAAAACAGCCACCATACCTACCTATCATGGCATTTCCATAGCCATTCCGAGATATATTGCCATGCAACTTTCCACTGTTCCGTATATTATGACACACTCCATCATTGTCATATTGCTTAGCATGATCATGTAGTTGACATCGTATTTGTGGCAAAGCCACCATTCATAATTCTTTCATACATGTCACTCTTGATTCATTGCATATCCCGATTACACGGAGGCATTCATATAGAGTCATATTTTGTTCTAAGTATCGAGTTGTAATTGTTGAGTTGTAAGAAAATAAAAGTGTGATGATCTTCATTTTTAGAGCATTGTCCCAAGTGAGGAAAGGATGATGGAGACTATGATTCCCCCACAAGTCGGGATGAGACTCCGGACGAAAAAAAAGAGGCCATGAAAAAGAGAAAAGGCCCAATAAAAAATGAGAGAAAAAGAGAGAATGGATAATGTTATTATCCTTTTACCACACTTGTGCTTCAAAGTAGCACCATGATCTTCATGATAGAGAGTCTCTCATTTTGTCACTTTTCATATACTAGTGGGAATTTTTCATTATAGAACTTGGCTTGTATATTCCGATGATGGGCTTCCTCAAAATGCCCTAGGTCTTCGTGAGCAAGCGAGTTGGATGCACACCCACTTAGTTTCTTTTGTTGAGCTTTCATATACTTATAGCTCTAGTGCATCCGTTGCATGGCAATCCCTACTCACTCACATTGATATCTATTGATGGGCATCTCCATAGCCCGTTGATACGCCTAGTTGTGTGATACTATCTTCTCCCTTTTTGTCTTCTCCACAACCACCATTCTATTCCACATATAGTGCTATATCCATGGCTCATGCTCATGTATTGCGTGAAGATTGAAAAAGTTTTGAGAATGTCAAAAGTATGAAACAATTGCTTGGCTTGTCATCGGGGTTGTGCATGATTTAAATACTTTGTATGGTGAAGATAGAGCATAGCCAGACTATATGATTTTGTAGGGATAACTTTCTTTGGCCATGTTATTTTGAGAAGACATGATTGCTTAGTTAGTATGCTTGAAGTATTATTGTTTTTATGTCAATATGAACTTTTGTCTTGAATCTTTCGGATCTGAATATTCATACCACAATTAAGAAGAATTACATTAAAATTATGCCAAGTAGCACTCCGCATCAAAAATTATCTTTTTTATCATTTACCTACTCGAGGACAAGCGAGGAATTAAGCTTGGGGATGCACGATACGTCTCCAACGTATCTATAATTTTGATTGCTCCATGCTATATTATCTACTGTTTTGGACATTATTGAGCTTTATTATCCACTTTTATATTATTTTTGGGACTAACCTATTAACCGGAGGCCCAACCTGTAATTGCTGTTTTTTTTGCCTATTTGAGTTTCAAGAAAAGGAATATCAAATGGAGTCCAAAGCGGAATGAAACCTTGAGGAACGTGATTTTCTCACCGAATATGATCCGGAGACTTGGACCCTCGTCAAGAAAGAAAGGAGGAAGGCACGAGGTAGGGGGCGCGCCCACCCCCCTGTATGCGCGCCCTCCACCCTCGTGAGCCCCTCTTGCTCCACCGACGTACTCCTTCCTCCTATATATACCTCGTATCCCCAAACGATCGGAATCTGAGCCAAAACCTAATTCCACCGCCGCAACCTTCTGCACTCCACGAGATCCCGTCTTGGGGCCTGTTAGGAGCTCCACCGGAGGAGGAACCCATCATGGAGGGCTTCTACATCAACACCATAGCCTCTCCCGATGAAGTGTGAGTAGTTTACTTGCACCTTCGGGTCCATAGTTAGTAGCTAGATGGCTTCTTCTCTCTTTTTGGATCTCAATACAATGTTCTCCCCCTCTCTCGTGGAGATCTATTCGATGTAATCTTCTTTTTGCGGTGTGTTTGTTGAGACGGATGAATTGTGGGTTTATGATCAAGATTATATATGAACAATATTTGAATCCTCTCTGAATTCTTTTATGTATGATTGGTTATCTTTGCAAGTCTCTTCAAATTATCAGTTTGGTTTGGCCTACTAGATTGGTTTTTCTTGCAATGGGAGAAGTGCTTAGCTTTGGGTTCAATCTTGCATTGTCCTTTCCGATGTGATGAGGGTCAGCAAGGCACGTATTGTATTGTTGCCATCAAGGATAACAAGATGGGTTTTTTATCATATTGCATGAATTTATCCCTCTACATCATGTCATCTTGCTTAAGGCGTTACTATGTTTTCTTGAACTTAATACTCTAGATGCATGCTGGATAGCGGTCGATGAGTGGAGTAATAGTAGTAGATGCAGGCAGGAGTCGGTCTACTTGTCTCGGACGTGATGCCTATATACATGATCATACCTAGATATTCTCATAACTATGCTCAATTTTGTCAATTGCTCAACAATAATTCGTTCACCCACCGTAAAATACTTATGCTCTTGAGAGAAGCCACTAGTGAAACCTATGGCGCCCGGGTCTATCTTCATCATATTAATCTTCCAACACTTATTTATTTCCTTTGCTTTTTATTTTGCTTTAATTTTACTTTGCATCTTTATCACAAAAATACCAAAAATATTATCCTATCATATCTATCAGATCTCCTTCTCGTAAGTGACTGTGAAGGGATTGACAACCCCTTTTCGCGTTGGTTGCGAGGAGTTATTTGCTTTGTGCAGGTACGAGGGACTCGCACGTAGCCTCCTACTGGATTGATACCTTGGTTCTCAAAAACTGAGGGAAATACTTACGCTACTGTGCTGCATCAACCTTTCCTCCTCAAGGAAATCAAACGCAGTGCTCAAGAGGTAGCATGGTTTTATATCATAGCTCCTCGGGGTACCAAGTGGGTGGCCGCCCCTGCCTTTCGCTCGGGCCCCCCACCACAACTAACGTCATGGATCAACAAGGAGCTGTACTGGGGGCCAGTAAATGACGTATCGATATTGCAAAGTCGCATCCGAGATCTCCTCTAGAGAGATGTCTGCCTGGTCACGATAATGCAAGTCATGCTAGCTCGTCAGTCCCTGCCTTGCAAACGTCGACCCCTCCAAATGTGGGAGTTCAACCTGGAAGGACCGCGAGCTATCCAACACTTCTTCGGCATGACGCTCGAAAAGATGTACAAATTGTTCTTCGGACCACAAATAAGGTGTCCGGACCTCACCGAGGATGCGGGTCTGAGCTGCAATCGCCCAGATACCCAAGTAAGTAATCTCGTGGCCGAATAGGCTGTCTTTTTATTTATCACAACGTCATTCAGAAAAGTCGCTCTTTGACCAGGATTGGGTAACAAAGGCGAAGATGATCAGGTGTTCGGCTCCCCTTCCCGAAGGCTCAGCAGATCCCGTACTACAAGGATGCTCGAGCCGGCGCCTTATCAGGCGCCCTCAGGGGAAGATAAAGGGGAGAATAAAGAGGCTGAAAGCAGGCCTCACTCATTATTCATCCAAACCAGGGGAATTAGCGCCTCCGCGAAGGAGGATAACCGGGGAGAAGAATCTGAAATTCCCTCTCCCCAAGGAAGGAAAAGGACCACCTCTGAAAACCCGGAAACAAAGGCTTCCAAATGTGGGAAGAAATCTTCACCAGAGGGTTCTGCCTCGGAGGGTACCCTTGTCGCACAGTGTCCGCAAGGGGATCAGCCCTCCACCGAGCTGTAAGTAAAAAAAGGTACTTAATAGTAAAGATATCCTACTTTACCTCTGAGGACAATAACCGAAGCATATATCTTGTAGTTCGGATCGTAGCCCTTCTCGACAGAGTTCGTCTTCGGGGGATCTTCTTCCGGAGATGATGGAGAGCGAAACACCTCCCCAAGCCACCCCGCCTCATGAGGCGGGCGACGCTGAACTGTCGTCGCGAAGGGTTTCTCCTAATCTGCCAAGGCCAGAGGGTAATCCCTCGGCCACCCGAAGTCCTCAGTATTCGGCTCCTGAGGAGAATAACAGAAAGAGTCCGGGACCGTCCGGTGTGAGATCGGACGCACTGAAGGATCTTCTGGAGCAAGCGGCTATCTCAGAAGCGCATCGTACGCTAATGGGTACGGTGATTCAAAGGATTTCATCCGCCGAAAGCGGGTTGCATGAAGCTTTTATGAGTCTGCTGAAAGGCTTTGAGGTACGTGAAATAGTGTGTGTTTTTGGCAGTACCGCACACGTTAGGTGTGCCCTATGCAGATAGTAGCCCCTGAGACTCTGGTTGCCGTCAAGAACGGCGGTGAACAGAGGATCATAGTCCCAGGTAATAATCAGTCCGCCTTCATGTGTAGGTGGCGTAGGGCCCGGTGGCTAGCCGGACTGGTGAGTTTGCCGAGCTGAAACGGCAACTTGATGTGGCAGATGCCAACATCGTGCTTGTCAACAAGCGGCTCGACGAGGCACAGGGTATGTGATTTCTCCGGTGATCAACACATAGTAAGAGGAGCATGATGCTAGTATCTTTAATATGTGTGACTGCAGATGGAGCTGCCGCCATGGAGACCCTTCGGGTGGAACTTGCCCAAGCCAAGGAACAAGCCAGGAATAGTGATGCGGCCGCTTTGAGGGCGGTCGAAGAGCTGCGAGCCGAACAGGCTGCGCATTTCCAAAGCAAGGAAAAAATGGCCAAGATGGTCGTTCAGTTGAAAGATGCCGCCGACCGTTACCAGCTTCTTGAAAAAGAAAGCTGAGCGAAGGCGACGGGCCTGGAGAAGGCCATGGTAGCAGCCAAGGAAGCCCGCTCTAAAATCAGAGTGGCGAAGGAGGAGCTGCGTCAAGCTGGAGATATCGCGGCTGGGAAGCCCTTTTTGTTGCGGACGAAGTTCGGAGATCCGAAGTATGCCGCTCTTGATCAACTATGGAGTTCTGCAGACGCATACATGGATTTGGCAGCTAGTGCTGCTGATGCGGCCGAGTACTTCAAGGATCAGAAAGATCGTGAAGTAGAAAGGTTGCCCTGGTCACAGTTCGATGGTCCAGTGCGTCCGTGCTATTGAATGAGCGAATGGCCGAGTGGGCCGAGCTCCATAGGTTGTCCGGGCTTGCCGGAAGGGCCAAGGCCGAATAGTTATTTTAGTTTAGTACAACAGTTCCTTGGTGATGTGCCGCGCATCGATCCTATGAAGAGGTCGGCGTGCATAGAGGGTGCGCGGATGGCACTTGCCCGTGCCAAGACATACTGGGCAGAGATGGAGGCCACCGCTATTGCAACCTAGAGTTCGGCCGTGGGCCGAGTGTCTGCCGAGCACTACTTTGAAGAAGTCCTTGAAGGTGCTCGTTCAATAGAGGCTCAGTGCTCGAAGAATATTATGTTCTAGTGACATGTATTCCCATTGTAAAAACAATGCTTTATTATAAAGGTTGTGTTTATACTTTTGCCTGAAAGTATTATGATGCCTCTTGTGCGGCTGTTTATGTATATATCTATATAACCTGAAAGTTTGCAGTCGTCGGCTTTAGCCCCCACGCATATAATGCGGGGGTGTTCGCAAAAAATGCGTATTCACACTTGATCCAACGTCTTGGTCCATTAAGGAGGTGGTAGCGCAGCGAACGAGGCAATCGGACTATATTGCTTTAACACGTTCACTTAGCCATAGGAGTTTGACGGTGGGACTACTATATAGCCCCTGATACCTCCGCGCTCGTCCGAATATGGGGCGCGTACGTACATGACCGGGAAACGGCCCTTCGTTACTGCGGAGGAATCCCGAAGATTCCGCTAAGTCATCGAGTTGACAGTCAGTTTTCGGCTTTCTCTACTGAGGTGCTCATCTGGACGAACCAGGGAACAATCATAGTAGTTCTCCCGATGCCACCTTAGCCGGTAGAGCGGAACGTAAGGTAGAAAAACACAGGAGCCGGGCAAACCCAACATTTGACCAAAGACATGATTCGGAGCTGATGCATATAAGGCCAAACTTCGCTGACGAACACTCCCTAAGGTATTCGGTCTTTATAACATATGCGGTGTCGATTGTACTAGAGTAGGGTACCCTAGTATCCCGAACTTGTGCAGGCGATTTGCAGCCCTCATGGCGAGGCTTACCGGTGACCGCCAAGGTCCTCCGTGGTTCCTGTGGAACCATTCAAGAACAAAGTATTCAAGCCAAGGAGACAAGGCCCCGGCAAGAGGAGCTTGCCGGGAAGGCCACCCAAGGCACCTGCAAGACAAGGCCCCGGCAAGAGGAGCTTGCCGAGAAGGCCACCCAAGCCACCTACAAGACAAGGCCCCGGCAAGAGGAGCTTGCCGGGAAGGCCTGGTGAGCGACAAGCTTCCGGGCGCGACAAGACAACAACCGCGGCAAGGCGCTTGCCGCGGCAGACCACCTCTCTACCCACGCTCCAAAGACATCCACTAACGTGTCGCTCAGGACCTTTCGGTAGCGCGCGTGGCGAGAGGCTGTGCAGCCAGCGGTGCGAGGTGGCAAGCAGCGCTGACAAGATGGCCATCATGGCAAGCGGTGGCGTCCCTAACGGTCCCTGTTTGCACTGTTAGGGCGACGTAGACGGGCATTTAATGCCTTTGTCCCCTGCCGTCAAGGTTAGGTATGGTACACTGTACACTGTACAAGTAGGTGTACCAACCACTCCATTTCCATTTGTACCCTTGTCTACGTTGCCACCGCTTGTGACCCCTTCAAAGATATAAAAGGAGGCCCATGCGCAACGTGAGGGGGTTCAAAAGGTTCGACACTCACGCCGGTCTCGTTAGCGGCTTCGTGTGTCTTTGTAGCACTCAACGCTCCCGAGCAAGAACGCAATACACCTAGACATGCAGCAGAGGAGTATTATCTCTCCGGAGAGCTCAAGCCGGTAAACCTCTCATGTGCTTCGCCTCGATCTGCTCTTCGTGCGACCTCCGCTCCCCGCCGAACCGAAAGGGGCTCGGTCCGCCGGCCCCATAGGTGTTCGTGGGCCAGATCAGCCTGCCCCGACAGCCGGGCTGAGCGATGCCCTTGATAATGAACCCCAAGTTTCCAGGTACGTGCAAAGCTCTGACGTGGCGAAATGCCAATAACGTCAGCATCCTACTCGGTTATACTAGGTATCCGGAGGATGTGAACAACAAGAGACAGTAAAAAAGGTTTACACATGGTCTTAATCTAAAAAGAAACCTTTGATCAGGTCCCTGCTGCACGTCTGCGCATGTGTCTCCGTTGTGCCGTATCCTGGACGGGTGTGGCGTGATTGTCATCTGTAAAAAAGAAGAACTTAGATGAAAGTTGTCGTGCCAAAAAATTGGTTATTCTCAAATAAACCATTAAAATTCAAGATAAGTCAAGTTGAGCCGAACTAGCCTTGATTACACGCGGGAAGCCCCTGGTACCATCTATGGGGGTATAACCATCAAACCATTCTCGGGTTTATCCAAGCTGTTATAGCTAGTAATGCGCCGGACTCGTCTAGCCGTGTCCGCGGTCTTGACGACCGATCCTTTATTCTGGTTGGAGGGGCCATTTAGTGTTCGTCTATTAAAGCCGTCGCACCTTCTTCCACTTGTAAGGAACATTCAACGTTTCCGCTAATGGTGATGATGCCACGTGGACCGGGCATCTTAAGCTTGAGAGAAGCGTAATGCGGCATCTTGCATTAAAAGCAGCGAAAGTCGCTCTTCCGAGTAGTGCTTGATAGCCACTTCGGAATGGAGCGATGTCGAAGGTTAACTTTTTGCTTCGGAAGTTGTCGGGAGAACCGAATACAACCCCTAGTAATAGAGAGCCCGTGCAGCGGGCCTCTGGGCCTGATATGACTCCCTTGAAGGTAGTATTATTGTGGCTGATTTTTGTCGGGTCTATCCCCATTTTCTGGGCTGTGTCCTGATATATCAAATTTAGACTACTGCCGCCGTCCATAAGGACTCGTGTGAGATGGTATCCATTTATTAATGGATCTAACACCAAGGCAGCTAATCCTTCGTGTCGGATGCTTGTCAGTTGATCCCTGCGATCAAAAGTGATCGGGCAGACCAACCAGGGGTTTAACTTAGAGGTGACGGGTTCTACGGTGCGTGTGCCTCGGAGTGCGTGTTTGCTTCTCCTCCTCGTCACGTGGATCATGTTTGTAGTTTTAACCTCTGGTGGGAACTTTTCTCGTCCCCCGGTGCTTTGTTGGCGAGGCTCGTCCTCGTCTTCACTTGGTGTATCCCTCCCCTTGTGTTCAGTGTTTAGTAGGCCGGCCTGCTTGAAGACCCAACATTCTCTGTGGGTGTGATTTGCAGGTTTATCGGGGGTGCCGTGAATCTGACATAGTTTGTCTAGAATCTTGTTTAGGACGGGTAGTCCATCTCTGCTGCCTTTGGAAGGCTTTTTCCGTTGACCTGGTCGAGATCCCCTAAATCCGGCGTTTACCGCCGAATTATCTGGGCTGTCTTCTGTATTTCGACGCTTGCTTTTACTGCATCGTGGTTTTCCGTTGCCATCCCTGACTTCGGATGTGCTTGGGTCGCTGGTGCATCGCCGGCTAACCATTATCTTCGCCCGCGCAAAAGCGAGTCACGAGGCTTGTAAGGGCTGCCGTTGTTCTCGGTTTTTCTTGGCCGAGGTGTCTGGTGAGCCATTCGTCTCGGACGCTGTGCTTGAAAGCTGCTAAGGCTTTGGCGTTCGAGCAGTCGACGATTTGGTTCTTCTTAGTGAGAAACCTGTTCCAAAGCTTTCGGGCTGACTCTCCGGGCTGTTAAATTATATGACTTAAATCGTCTGCATCCGGAGGTCAGACATAGGTCCCTTGAAAATTAGCCCGAAAAGCATCCTCGAGCTCCTCCCAACTTCCAATTGAGTTTTCGGGAAGGCTTTTTAGCCAGTGCCGAGCTGGTCCTTTAAGCTTGAGGGGCAAGTACTTGATGGCGTGGAGATCATCTCCGCGAGCCATATGTATATGGAGGATAAAGTCCTCAATCCAGACCCCAGGGTCTGTGGTCCCGTCGTACGCCTCTATGTTCACTTGTTTGAATCCTTCTGTAAATTCGTGGTCGAGCACCTCATCGGTGAAACATAGGGGGTGTGCGGAACCCCTGTATTTAGATGTATCATGGTGTTCGGATGGTTGTAGTATTCGGTTTTGATTTTGCGCCATAGCGTGCTTCCTAGATCCATAGATGGACCTGGTCATACTGGAGTTTTGGCACAAGTCCTCACATAGATCGTGTGTTGACTTATGTGCGGCCTTGTTAGCCGCTCTATCGCGGCCATAAGGTGGTTGATCCGACCGGTTGGCCATTTTATTTTTTGGCTGTGTGGGCTCTAAGGCCTCATCGTCGAATTCGGGCAGTAGTTTGCGCTTTGGATAGCTCTTTGTGTGGTAACTACCACCATACTTTTCTTCATTGTCGAGCACTTTGTTCCATCTATTGTTGAGCGTATTCTGCGTGGCCTTAAGCCTTTGCTTCTGCTTCTTCAGACTCCTCGTTGTGGCAATAAGCCTTTCGTTGAGGTTATCTTGTTCCAAGTGCCCTTCCGGGATGATGTGTGCATCTTCGTCCGGACTGTTTTCCTCCCCGGAGGGAGGTTGATGAGCTTTATCCTCGGTGTCGCCGTGTTCGAACATCAGATATGTACTATGTTCGTCGTTTGCAGGTTCATCCTGCTCTGCCGCTGGGTCAATGTGGTCGTCTTTTCCTCTGGAGTCGACTGGGGTGTTATTTTCTCTTTCGCTATTATCGTTGTTTTTGCCGAGGTGGGATTTGGAGCGGCGCCTACGTCGACGCTTTGTTTGCTTCTCGACGGAGCTGTTCTTCACTGCGTCCTTCCGTTCCTCGTCATTGTTTTCTTTTGGTGTATCCACCATGTATATGTCATGTGATGAAGTGGTTGTCCAGCGCCCTGTGGGCGATGGTTCTTGTTCTTCTCCTGCATCATCGTCCATGTCGTCGATGTCTTCAGAGTCGAAATCGAGCATGTCGGTTAAATCGTCGACAGTGGCTACTAAGTGGGTGGTGGGTGGGCAGCGAATTTCTTTGTTGTCCGCATCCCATTCTAGCCGGACATAGTTCGGCCAAGGTTCTCCTGACAAGGAGAGAGACCATAACGTATTTAGCACGTCGCCGAAGGGTGAGTGCTGAAAGATATCCGTGGAGGTAAACTCCATGATCGGCGCCCAGTCGGATTCGATAGGCACGGACGTAGGTGGCTCAAAGTCCGTGGCCGGAGACGAATCCAGTGGTTTGGCAACACGGCTCTCGTAAGGGGTGAAGTCAGTATCCGGCTCTATCGCCACTGAGAGTGCGGCCTCCATGGTGGGGTCTATCCACCCGTCCTCGGATGGTGCAATTTGCTCAGGGTTGAAGGCCGGAGCGGTTGTAGGTGTGATTTCCCGAACACTGTCCGACGGCAGAGCTAAATCATGCTCGTCGTGATCGTGCGATGCACCTGGCATGGGCTCGAATCCGTCGAAGATCAGGTCTCCGCGGATGTCGGCAATGTAGTTCAAGTTTCCGAACCTGGCCTGGTGGCCAGAGGCATAGCTCTCGATCTGCTCCAGATGGCCAAGCGAGTTGGCCCACAGTGTGAAGCCGCCGAATACGAAGATCTGTCCGGGGAGGAAAACCTCACCCTGGACCGCATCGTTACCGATGATCGAAGGAGCCATCAAGCCTTACGGTGACGACACAGTGGAACTCTCAATGAAAGCACCAATGTCGGTGTCAAAACCGTGGATCTCGGGTAGGGGTCCCGAATCAGGCGTCTAAGGTGGATGGTAACAGAGGCGGGGGACACGATGTTTACCTGTGTTCGGGCCCTCTCGATGGAGGTAATACCCTACTTCTGCTTGATTGATCTTGATGATATGAGTATTACAAGAGTTGATCTACCACGAGATCGTAGAGGCTAAACCCTAGAAGCTAGCCTATGGTATGATTGTTGTTGTCCTACGGACTAAACCCTCCGGTTTATATAGACACCGGAGGGGGCTAGGGTTACACAGAGTCGGTTACAAGGGAGGAAATCTACATATCCGTATTGCCAAGCTTGCCTTCCACGCCAAGGAGAGTCCCATCCGGACACGGGACGAAGTCTTCAATCTTGTATCTTCATAGTCCAACAGTCCGGCCAAAGGATATAGTCCGGCTGTCCGGAGACCCCCTAATCCAGGACTCCCTCATGGACCCTCCCGGTGGACCCCCGGAACCCCTTTGGTGGTCCCGGTACAATACCGATAAACCCCGAAACCTTTCCGGTGACTGAAACTGGACTTCCCATATATAAATCTTCACCTCCGGACCATTCTAGAACTCCTCGTGACGTCCGGGATCTCATCCGGTACTCTGAACAACATTCGGTAAGCATGTACATCTATTCCCTATAACCCTAGCGTCACCGAACCTTAAGTGTGTAGACCCTACGGGTTCGGGAACTATGCAAACATGACCAAGACATCTCTCCGGCCAATAACCAACAGCGGGATCTGGATACCCATGTTGGCTCCCACATGTTCCACGATGATCTCATCGGATGAACCACGATGTCAAGGATTCAATCAATCCCGTATACGATTCCCTTTGTCTACCGATATAGCACTTGCCCGAGATTCGACCGTCGGTATACCGATACCTTGTTCAATCTCGTTACGGCAAGTCTCTTTACTCGTTCCGTAACACATCATCCCGTGACCAACCCCTTAGTCACATTGATCTCATTACAATGATGTCTTACCGAGTGGGCCCAGAGATA
Source organism: Aegilops bicornis (assembly GCA_021605145.1). Taxonomy (NCBI): domain Eukaryota; kingdom Viridiplantae; phylum Streptophyta; class Magnoliopsida; order Poales; family Poaceae; genus Aegilops; species Aegilops bicornis. The sequence goes on from CM038669.1 coordinate 525,792,097, forward strand.
CCTCTCCGTCATACGAAGTGAAAAATACAAGTCTCGATTCGTGCCAAACCAACAGATACTATCAGGGATACCCGTATTGTAACTTTATAGCCACCCAATTACGTTGTGACGTTTGGCACACCCAAAGTACCCTTACGGTATCCGGGATTTGCACAATCTCATGGTCTAAGGAAAAGATACTTGACATTAGAAAAGCATTAGCAGACGAACTAGACGATCTTGTGCTATGCTTAGGATTGGGTCTTGTCCATCACATCATTATCCTAATGATGTGATCCCATTATCAATGACATCCTATGTCCATGGCTAGGAAACCGTAACCATCTATTGATCAACGAGCTAGTCAACTAGAGGCTCACTAGGGACATGTTGTGGTCTATGTATTCACACATGTATTACGATTTCCGGATAACACAATTATAGCATGAACAATAGATAATTATCATGAACAAGGAAATATAATAATAACTATTTTATTATTGCCTCTAGGGCATATTTACAACAATAAATCCAATAACCTATGAGCTCTTGAAGCAACCGGTTTGGAGGAACAAGTTTCAAGTGAAGCTGATGCTATCAGTTTTTACCTCTGATGTTTCGTGGTGTCACACCCATATGGTGGAGATATAGGGCCATAGGGGTACATCAACATAAGCTAAATCAAATTATCTTTCCAATGCAAAAAACCTCACATCATTTGGAGTTGTGAGTCAAAAGTACTAGTCATTCTCGTGGAAGGGGTCCAGGCTGTCAGGGCTTCGCGATTTTCCGAGGAGCTCTCCAACAACTCCCAAAGTTGACTGCTTATTCCCCCAAGGAAGCCATGCAAGCCTTCTTACTTTTTAAACCATCTTCACACCTATATAAGCGGGGTTGTCCCTGCTATAAAACCCCATCTCCCCCATCCTCTTAAAAACCTTTTGTGAAACCATTCAGCTACAAGCTTATGCAGCAAGACTGCTAGAGAGATCCGAGAGATCTTGCTACCTTTGCTCTTGTGAGTTCATTCGGATTCGCGAGAAGGAGCCTCTAGTTCCCCCTAGTTCGTGCTCTACGGTTCCGGCCGTTTTGTGTGGATTAGTCCCGGTTTGTGGTTCTACGATTGTTCGGACAGCGGGTTGGAGTTCTTGTAGATTCGGTCAGCCATCCCCAACGTACGGGTTGCATCCAACCTCGGCAGGTATAAAGCTAGTTATCCCGGCTGCTTGCAGCTAGTTATCCCTCCCGATTCGATCCTACGACGTGAAGATCGGGCCACCAATGGGCGTGAACTCGTTCATCGGGTTCCCACCTATCAATAGGTTTCACTAAAGGCTTCTCTCTTGAAAGAAAACATACGGTGGGTGAACAAATTACTGTCGAGCAATTGATAGAAAAGCGCAAAGTTATGACGATACCCAAGGCAATTATTATGAATATAGGCATCATTTCCGTGTCAAATAGACCAAAACGATTCTGCATCTACTACTATTACTCCACACATCGACCGCTATCCAGCATGCATCTAGAGTATTAAGTTCATAAGAATGGAGTAACGCTTTAAGTAAGATGACATGATGTAGAGGGATAAACTCAAGCAATATGAACCCATCATTTTACCCTTGATGGCAACAATACAATACATGCCTCGCTACCCCTACTTTGTCACTGGGTGAGTACACTGCAAGATTGAACCCAAAACTAAGCACATCTCCCATTGCAAGAAGAATCAATCTAGTTGGCCAAACCAAACCAATAATTCGAAGAGAAATACAAAGATATCAAATCATGCTATAAGAATTCAGAGAAGATTCAAATAATATTCATAGATAATCTCATCATAAATCCATAATTCACCGGATCTCGACAAACACACCGCAAAAGAATATTACATCGGATAAAACTCCAAGAACATCGAGGAGAACATGGTATTGAAGATCATAGAAAGAGAAGAAGCCATCTAGATACTAGCTATGGACCAGTAGGTCTGTGGTAAACTACTCATGCTTCATCAGTAGGGCAATAAAGTTGTTGTAGATGCCCTTCGTGATCGAATCCCCCTCCGGTAGGGTGCCGGAAAAGGCCCCAAGATGGGATGTCACGGGAATAGAGGCTTGCGGCGGCGTTAAAGTATCTTCGTGGATGCTTCTGATGTTGGGGGAATATTTCTGAATTTATAGGCCAAGAATTAGGGTTGGAGGAGCTCCAAGGGGACCACAAGCCCTCAGGGTGCCCCCCTAGGGCGCACCTCTAAGGCTTGTGGCTGCCTCGGGACTCCTCTAACTTCATCTCCAAGTCCTGCGGGTGTCTTCTGGTCCAAGAAAAATCATCACAAAAGTTTTATTCCGTTTGATATTCCTTTTTCTATAAAACTCAAAAACAAGGAAAAAACAGAAACTGACACTGGGCTCTAGGTTAATAGGTTAGTCCCAAAAATAATATTAAATAGCATAATGCATATAAAACATCCAAAACAGATAATATAATAGCATGGAACAATCAAAAATTATAGATATGTTGGAGACGTATCAATGGACAAGACCCAACCATAAGCATAGCATTTGATGATCCCGGAGCTGTTCGCGGTGCTTAAGGCTGCGGAGGTAGAAATCAAGAAGGAGCATCAAGTGTTGATGGTTAACAAGACCAAAGATTTCAAGAAGGGCAAGGGCAAGAAGGGAAACTTCATGAATGGCAAGCCAGTTGCCGCTCCAGTGAAGAAACCCAAGGTTGAACCCGAACCCGAAACTAAGTGCTCTATTGTAAGGGGAACGATCACATGTAGCGGAACTACCCCAAATACTTGGTAGATAAGAAGGCTGGCAACTTCAACAAAAGTATATTTGATATACGTGTTATTGATGTGTACCTTACTTGTACTCCTAGTAGCACCTGGGTATTAGATACCAGTTCAGTTGCTAATACTGGTAACTCGAAACAAAAGCTGCGGAATAAATGGAGACTAGCTAAGGGTGAGGTGATGATGTGTGTTGGAAGTGTTTCCAAGGTTGATGTGATCACCATCGCACGCTCCCTCTACCTTCGGGATTAGTGTTGAACCTAGATAAATGTTATTTGGTGTCTGCGTTGAGCATGAACATGATTAGATCATGTTTATTGCAATACAGTTATTCATTTAAGTAAGAGAATAATGGTTATTTTGTTTACATGAATAATACCTTCTATGGTCATGCACCCAATGTGAATGGTTTATTGAATCTCGATCATAGTGATACACATGTTCATAATATTGATGCCAAAAGATGCAAAGTTAATGATGATAGTACCACATACTTGTGGCACTGTTGCTTAGGTCATATTGGTGTAAAGCACATAAAGAAGCTCCATGCTGATGGATCTTTGGACTCACCCGATTTTGAATCACCTCAGACATGCGAACCATGCCTCATGGGCAAGATGACTAAGACCCCATTGAGAAACAGTAAAATGGAGCTAGCTACGCCCTTCCATAGCGATTAGAGCTCTTGAACCGTCCGATGCAGCGTTGGGACGGACCAGATCGTTCAGCAGGTGCATCCAAGGCAGCTTTTGCCGGCCACACCATACGTCACGGCCAGCCCAACTTCTCTGGGCCGCAGCTCAAGATCAACACTCGAGTCCTCTCGTCGGTCGGGCCGAGAACTGTTAATTGACCTCCATTTTTCTCCGCCCATTACGGAGGCCGACGACAATGCGATGTCCACTGGAAAAACAAACAAACAGGGAAGCCTCAAGTTGGTGTGTGTTGCAGGCCCGAGCACGCAACCACTTCATAATTTAAACTGATTAAGAGGAAACTTAATCAGCAGCTTCCATTCTGTCTGGCTCACTTTAAACTCATTTCTTTGCTTGGATGCAAACCACAATGTGCATGCAACAATACAATAACAGGTTTGCTTCAAACGAGCCGTATATATACTTGGTTCATGTCGTAATGCAATCGTGCCAATAACATGAACATATCTTTTACAACAAATTAATTTCTACTACCTCTTATTTTGAAAGCCATGATATAAATTGCTCGTTTCACCTTAGGTACAATCACATGATTCGAATGCTATGACATAAATCAATTCAACTTGATATCTTATCTCATTCCATGAGACTATTGGTCATTGTATTTCTATCCATAGCTTCTCCGAATTTTTCAGTTTCTTTGCTTGAGTTATTAAAGATTTGCATTGATTATTTTTCATAAAGTGTGAATTTCCCTTGCGTAAACGTAATGTTTTTTCATGGAGAGGTATTTTGTATGGTTTGTTGACTAATGGATATATTCGCTCTAAATTTTATCAAATGCAGGTTTCGTAAGCTTTTTCTTTACCTTTGTTACATGGCATATGGTTTTGAAATAGGAAGGTTTGGTCTGCACATACTTAGAGACTTGACGCGATGTACCAATTATATGGATGCAAAGAGTTAAATTCCATGAGAACGTGACATTCCTATTACTACCAGTGAATTTTGTGCAAAAGTAGAGATATAATGTCCTAATTTTTTATTTTTCCCATTTTCTTTTTGCATCTTCTTTTCATGAATGTGATATAGAAAAAATGTTAAAAAAGGACAACATCTACGTGAGTGCATTAGTTATGACTTAAACAAGCATAACCATTTGTATCCCACTCTAATTCAAATTTTATGAAATGATTCTATTGTTCAAGTCCTTTCAAACATTTATATTATTTTGTCAAAATAAACGGGCGCGGCAACGCACGCCTTCATGATCTAGTTTTCTAGTACGATGGAGCGGGCACGTGGAAATGATACATACTGATGTATGTGGTCCAATGAGTATTGAAGCACGCGGTGTATATCGTTATTTTCTGACCTTCACTGATGATTTGAGTAGATATGGGTATATTTACTTAATGAAACACAAGTCTGAAACGTCTGAAAAGTTTAAACAATTTCAGAGTGAAGTTGAAGATCATCGTGACAAGAAGATAAAATGTCTATGATATAATCAGGGAGGTGAATATCTGAGTTATGAGTTTGGTATACATTTAAAACAGGTGTGGAAATTCTTTCACAACTCATGCCACCTGGAACACCATAGCGTAATGGTGTGTCCGAACGTCGTAATCGTACTCTATTGGATATGGTGCGATCTATGATGTCTCTTACTGAATTGCCACTGCAATTTTGGGGTTATGCATTAGAGACAACTACATTCACTTTAAATAGGGCACCATCTAAATCCATTGAGATGACATCGTATGAATTATGGTTTGGCAAGAAACCTAAGTTGTCATTTCTTAAGGTTTGGGGCTGCATCTCTTATGTGAAAAGGCTTCAGCCTGATAAGATCAAACCCAAAACGGACAAGTGTGTCTTCATAGGATACCCTAAGGAAACAGTTGGTTACACTTTCTATCTCAGATCCGAAGGCAAGGTCTTTGTTGCCAAGAATGGATCCTTTCTAGAGAAGGAGTTTCTCTCGAAAGAATTGAGTGGGAGGAAGGTAGAACTTGATGAGGTTGTTGAACCGTCACTTCAGTTAGAAAGTAGCACGACGCAGAAATATGTTTCTGCGGCGCTTGCGCCAAGTGAAGAGGAAGCTAATGATGTTGATCATGAAGCTCCAGATCAAGTTACTACGAAGCCTCGTAGGTCAACAAGGACTCGTACCGCCCCTGAGTGGTATGGCAATCCTGTCTTGGAGGTCATGTTGTTAGACAATAGTGAACCTACAAACTATGAAGAAGCGATGGTGGGCCCGGATTCCAAATGGCTAGGAGCCATGAAATCCTGAAGGAAATATGCCCTAGAGGCAACAATAAAGTTGTTATTTGTATTTACTTATATCATGATAAATGTTTATTATTCGTGCTAGAATTGTATTAACCGGAAACTTAGTACATGTGTGAATACATAGACAAAACAGAGTGTCCCTAGTATGCCTCTACTTGACTAGCTCGTTAATCAAAGATGGTTAAGTATCCTAGCCATGGACATGTGTTGTCATTTGATGAACGGGATCACATCATTAGAGAATGATGTGATGGACAAGACCCATCTTTGCTTAGCATAATGATCGTTTTGTTTTATTGCTATTGCTTTCTTCATGACTTATACATGTTCCTCTGACTATGAGATTATGCAACTCCCGAATACCGCAGGAACACCTTCTGTGCTATCAAAAGTCACAACGTAACTGGGTGATTATAAAGATGCTCTACAGGTGTCTCCGAAGGTGTTTGTTGGGTTGGCATAGATCAAGAATAGGATTTGTCACTCCGTGTATCGGAGAGGTATCTCTGGGCCCTCTCGGAATGCACATCACTATAAGCCTTGCAAGCAATGTGACTAATGAGTTAGTTTCGGATGATGCATTATGGAACGAGTAAAGAGACTTGCCGGTAATGAGATTGAACTAGGTATGATGATACCGACGATCGAATCTCGGGCAAGTAACATACCGATGACAAAGGGAATAACGTATATTGTTATTGTAGTTTGACCGATAAAGATCTTTGTAGAATATCTAGGAACCAATATGAGCATCCAGGTTCCGCTATTGGTTATTGATTGGAGATGTGTCTCGGTCATGTCTACATAGTTCTCGAACCCGTAGGGTCCACACGCTTAACGTTCGATGACGATTTGTATTATGAGTTATGTGATTTGATGACCGAAGATTGTTCGGAGTCCCGAACGAGATTATGGACATGACGAGGAGTCTCTACATGGTCGAGAGGTAAAGATTGATATATTGGACGATGATATTCAGACACCGGAATGGTTTCAGAACTGTTCGGGTATATTTCAGAGTGTCGAGGGGTTACCGGAACCCCCTGGGGAAGTATTGGGCCTACATGGGCCTTAGTGGAGAGAAAGGGGAACCCGCAAGGGGTGGCGCGCGCCCCCTCCAAGGGAGTACGAATAGGACAAGGTGGAGGGGCGCGGCCCCCTTTCCCCCTCTCTCTCCCTCTCCTTCCTTTTCCCCCTTCGATGAGAAAGGAAAAGGGGGGGTGAGGGAGTCCTGGACTAGGGGGTGTCCGGATAGCCGAACTATCATCGCGGCCGGACTCCAAGACTATGAAGATACATGATTGAAGACTTCGTCCCGTGTCCGGATGGGACTTTCCTTAGCGTGGAAGGCAAGCTTGGCGATACGGATATGTAGATCTCCTACCTTTGTAACCGACTCTGTGTAACCCTAACCCTATCCGATGTCTATATAAACCGGAGGGTTTTAGTCCGTAGGACAAACAACAATCATACCATAGGCTAGCTTCTAGGGTTTAGCCTCCTTGATCTCGTGGTAGATCTACTCTTGTACTACCCATATCATCAATATTAATCAAGCGGAGTAGGGTATTACCTCCATCGAGAGGGCCCGAACCTGGGTAAAAACATCGTGTCCCTTGTCTCCCTGTTACCATCCGCCTAGACGCACAGTTCGGGACCTCCTACCGAGATCCGCCGGTTTTGACACCGACATTGGTGCTTTCATTGAGAGTTCCTCGTATGCGTCACCTATAGGTCCGATGGTTCCTTCGATCATCAACAATGATGCGGTCCAGGGTGAGACTTTTCTCCCCGGACAGATCTTCGTATTCGGCGGCTTTGCACTGCGGGCCAATTCACTTGGCCGTCTGGAGCAGATTGAAAGCTACGCCCCTGGCCATCAGGTCAGATTTGGAAACTTGAATTATACAGCCGACATCCGCGGAGACTTGATCTTCAACGGATTCGAGCCACAGCCAAGCGCGCCGCACTGTCTCGATGGGCATGATCTAACTCTGCCGAGCGGTGTCTGGAGGTCAAGATTAGTGTCCGCTCGAACATTGATTCGGAGCCGATCTCGCCGATCAAGGACGGTTGGTTGGACACCACCTCGGGGCTGAAATCTCTCTGGCGATTGAGCCAACACAATCCTCAGATTTTTGCGAAGACCGTGACTCCAAGGTGCCGGACTCCTCTCCGGACTCCGAACCCTCCGCGCCCCTGCCAATCGAATCCGACTGGGCGCCGGTCATGGAGTTCACTGCCGCGGACATCTTTCCGCACTCGCCCTTTGGTGACATCCTGAATTCATTAAAGTCTCTCTCTTTATCCGGAGAGCCCTGGCCGGACTACGGTCAGGAAGGTTGGGATGCGGACGATGAAGAAATTCAACGCCCACCCACCACCCACTTCATAGCCACTGTCGAAAGCTTACACGACGTGCTCGATTTCGACTCCGAAGACATTGACAGTATGGACGACGATGAAGGAGACAACCATGAACCGGCGCCTATAGGACGCTGGACAACCACCTCATCCCATGATGTATACATGGTGGATACACCTAAAGAAAGTGACGATGAGGAACAACGGGACTCTACGAAGGATAAATCCCTCGAAAAGCAGTCAAAACGGCAACGTAAACGACGCACCAAGTCCCGCCTCAACAAAGACCCAGCCATAAAGCAGGGCGAACCGGTGGACGATGAACATGCTATCGAGCAACCATTCGAACAGGACAACTTGGATAAACAACCCGTCCCCGGCAAAGATAACAGTCCGGACGATCTCACGCCGGACAAATTGTTGGAGCAGAATAACCTCCACAAAAGGCTCATCGCCACTACGCGTAGCCTGAAAAAGCAGAAGCGGAAGCTCAAAACAGCGGAAGATGCACTCAGAATCAGATGGAACAAAGTATTCAACACCGCAGACAAATACGGCGACAGTCGCTGAACAAAGAGCTACCCGAAGAGAAAGCTACTGCCCGAATTTGATAAGGAGGCCGTAGAGCCCCCACAATCAAAAAGTAAGAAGGCCACCTGGTCGGATGGACGACCCCACGGCAAAAAGAGAGCGGCAAATGGCGCCGCACACAAGCCGGTACGCGATCCACATAAGGATTCACATCAAAAGGATGGCCCGATTAGGTCCATCTATGGGCCGAGAAAGCAAGCTCTTCAAAGCAATGCAAAGACGCCAAATATCCGAACATCACGACACACCCAATACTGGGCGCCGCACATCCCCTATGTTTCATCGATGAGGTGCTGGATCATGAATTTCAGTGGATTCAAACCCGTAAACATAGAGGCATACGACGGAACAATGACCACAGAGTCTGGATTGAGGATTACATCCTCCACATACACATGGCTAGAGGAGATGATCTCCACGCCATAAAATACTTACCCTCAAACTCAAAGGGCCAGCTCGGCATTGGCTTAAAAGCCTCCCCGAAAATACCATTGGAAGTGGGAAGAGCTCGAGGATGCGTTTGCAAACTTTCAAGGGACCTATGTCCGCCCTCAGGATGCGTACGATCTAAGTCACATAACTCAACAGCCCGGAGAGTCAGCCCGGAAATTCTGGAACAGGTTCCTTACTAAAAAGAACCAAATAGTCGACTGTCCGGACGCCGAAGCCTTAGCAGCTTTCAAACACAACATCCGAGACGAATGGCTCGCCAGACACCTCGGCCAAGAAAAGCCGAGAACAATGGTTGCATTAACAAGCCTCATGACCCGCTTTTGCGCAGGAGAGGATAGCTGGCTAGCAAGACGCAGCACCAGTGACCCAAGTACATCCGAAGTCAGGGATGGAAATGGAAAACCACGGCGCAACAAGGACCAGCGCCGGATTAAAGGGAACGGTCCAAAGAGCGCGACAGTCAACGCCGGATTCAAAAGCTCACGGCAGAACAATAAAAACTGCCCCTTAAGGACAATAGCGATGAGCTATCCAACTTAAACAAAATCTTGGACAAGATATGTCAAATCCACAGTACTCACAGGAAGCACGCAAACCATACCCACAGAGATTGTTGGGTCTTCAAACAGTCCCGGCAGACTCAACGCCGAACACAAGGGGCTCGACACGCCAAGTGAGGATGATGACGAACCCCACAAGCAGAGCACCGGAAAACAAAAGAATTTCCCACAAGAGGTTAAAACAGTAAACTCACTTCACGTGATAAAAGGAAAAAAACAGAGCGGCGCCCACTAAAATGCGCGCCGCACATACTACCCTAGCGGAGTACCAACACTGGTTGTCAAAACCAATCACCTTCAACCATCAGGACTACTCCGAAAGTATCCAGAATGCAGGATGGACTGCCTTGATATTGGATCCTATAATCGATGGATTCCAACTTACACAAGTCCTCATGGATGGCGGCAGTGACATAAACCTGATATATCAGGACACAATCCGCAGGATGGGGATAGACCCAACCAAAATTTGCCATAGCAACACCTCCTTCAAAGGGGTAATGCCAGGCCCATATGCCCATTGTACGGGCTCCCTACTGCTAGAAGTTGTGTTCGGTTCACTCGACAACTTCCGTCGCGAAAAGTTAGTATTCCATGTCGCCCCATTTAAAAGTAGCTATCAAGCACTATTGGGACGAGAAGCTTTCGCCCGCTTTAACGCAATACCGCATTATGCATCTCTTACACTTAAAATGCCCGGTCCACGCGGCATCATCTCATTAAAAGGGAGTATTAAGTGTCACTCGAGCACGGAAGAATGCGAGGCTGCCTTAACAGCCCCACACCAATCCGGCTCCGCTAACCAAAGCACCTGAATAGGTAATTCGAACCCCGGACATGGCTAGACGAGTCCGGCGCCTACTAGCGGCATACCCCCATACAAGGGGTTGCATGCATGTACAACAAGAGACAATAAAGCTCAATTTTATTCACTTCTTCGAATCGTACTCTGTTTATTTAATATAAAGTACATCTTTCACACGATCTTTTTCTTTTAAACTAAGTTCCTCTCTTTACAGATGAACAAGCGTGCTACACCCGTCGAGGATACGGCTAACGGAGACACAGTGCGCAGCGTGCAAGAGGGACCCGTTGCAAGGATTCTTTTCAGATTAAGACCTGCGTAAACCTTTTTACTGTCTCTTGTTGATATACATCCCCGGTTTCTTATTATAACCGAGGAGGAGGTCAGCATTTCGGCATTGGCCGCACTGCAATTTTTTGCGCTGCATCTAGACACGGGGCTTAGGGCATTATTCTGCCCGTTTTATAAAGACCGAATACCTTAGGGAGTATTCGGCGTCTCGAAGTTAGGGCCTTATATGCATCAGCTCCGAATCATGTCTTTGGTCAAATGTTGGGTTTGCGGCTCGTGTTTTGCTGCCTTACGCCCGCTTCTATCGGCTAACACGGCACCAGGAGAACTACTGCGATTGTGCCCCGGTTCGGCCCGGCGAGCACCTCAGTAGAGAAAGCCGAAAACTGACTATCATGATATAGCAAGAGACTGGTCAACCACTCGATGACTCACCGGAATGTTTAGAATTCCTCCGCATTAACGAAGGACCGGTTTTCGGCCAGGCACATACGCACTCGATTCGGGAGAGTGCGGTGCCCCAGGCTATATAGTAGCCCCACCCTCGAACTCCTATGGCTAAGTGAAAGTGATAAAGCATTATAGTCCGGTTGCCTAGTTTGCTACGCTACCACCTCCTTAATAGGACCAAGACATTGGATTAAGTGTGAAAAGCGCCTTCTTTGCAAACACCCCGCACTATGTGCGTGGGGGCTGAAACCAAGGACTGCCATCTTTCGTGTTATATATACATATACATCAACGGCCGACAGGAGTAGTTTACTACTTGAACGCACAAGTATAAAAAGCTCTTATATTATATTGAAACATTGTTTTCACAAATCATACATGTCATTTAAACATAATATCCTTGAGCATTGCGTCTCTATTAAACGAGCACCCTGCAGACTTCCTCAAAATAGTGCTCGGCGGTACTCGACTTCATCCGAATCTTGGGATGCAACGTCGGTGGCCTTCATCTCCGCCCAGTATGTCTTGACACGGGCCAGAGCCATCCACGCTCCCTCAATACACGCCGACCGCTTCATTGCGTCGATACGCGGTACCGCACCAAGGAACTGCTACACTAAACCAAAATAACTCTTCGGCTGGGGTCCGCCTGGCCACAAATGAGTCATGACATGCTTCATGGCAAGTCCGGATAACCGATTCAGCTCAGCCCATTCGGCCAACCGAACGGTCAACGGAAGAGGACGCTCCGGACTATGGAATTGCGACCAATATAGCTCTTCCCTTCTGTGTCCCTTCTGGCCTCGGAAGTGCTCAATCGCGTCCGCAGCGCTCGCCGCTAAGTCCAGATAAGCATCCTCCGAACTCCACAACTTGTCCAACTGAGCATACTTCAGATCCGTATATTTCCTCCTCAGCAGAAACGGTTTTCCAGCCACAATAGCCCCGGCCTGACTCAGCTCCTCCTTGGCAGCTCTCAAAGCGGAACGGGCATCCTTGGATTCGGCGGTGGCCTTTTTCAGGCCCTCTTGCTCCGCTTGATGTTATTTTTCAAGAACCTCGCAACGGTCGGTAATATTCTTCAACTTTATGGCCATATCGGCCATTTCCTCTTTGCTTCGGCAGTGAGCAGCCCGTTCGGCTTTTAGCTCTTCTACGCCCTTAAAGCGGTGCATTACTATTTCTGGCTTGCCCTTTCGCTCGGAAAGTTCCGCCAGCTCCTCCACAAAGAGCGGCACCACCTGCATTAAGCATACAAGTAGTAAGGCATGGGTGTCAAGCTCCCTTACCAGGTGTCCGCATAGAAGTCACATACCTTGTGACTCGTCAAACCGTTTATTGACCAAATAGCGATGTCCGCAACCGCCTCGTCAAGTTGCCGCTTTAGTTCGGCATATTCATCAGTCCGGCTGGCCACCGGACGCCCCGCCACCTATTTAGGAGCGGTGATATGTTATAACTGAGATTATGATCCTCCGCACGCTGTCAATTTTGACAACATACCGAGTCTCAGGGGCTACTATCTATACAGGCGCATTCTATATGCATAATCCGGAAAGGTACATCATTTTTGCATACCTCGAACCCCGTCAGTAAGTTTCTGGCGGCTTCATGCAATCCGCTCTCAGCGGATGCAATTCTTTCAATCACCGTACCCATTAGAGCACGGTGATCTTCTAAGATAGCCGCCTCGAAAGGCAGATCCTTCAGCTCCTCCGACCTTACGCCCGGTTGGCGCCGGACCTTCCGGCCCCGCGGACTCGGGAAACCCTCGCGGCGACACCTCAGGGCGTCGCCTCACATGAAGGTGCGACAGGTGGGCGTTTCGCTCTCCATCATTTCCTAAGAAGATCCCCGGCGAGCTCACTGAGAAAGGCTGAGATCCGACCTACAAGGTATAATTTGGTTATCTTCGTAAATAAATGCAGGATGTTCCTTATTTACAAGACCCTTCTTTTTTACTTACGGCTCATTTGGAGGGCTGATCCCCTTGGGGAAACAAGGCGGCTAGGTTACTTCCCAAAGACCGACTCTCTCGACGAAGATTTCTTTCCCCTCTTTGAGGCCTTGACCTCCGGATCTTCCGAAGCGGTCCTCTTCTCTCCTCGGAAGATGGGACTTTTAATCCCTCCTTCCTTGATAGCCTCCTTCGTAGAGGCAGTTGCTTCCCCACTCCCCCCTTCGCCTTCTTCAAAAGGCGCGGCCTTCAACATCTTGGTCAGCATGGGATTCGGCGTGGTATCTGGGAGGGGAGCCGGACACCTTATTAACTTTGCCTTGGCTATCCACTCCTGTTCAAGAAACGGCTCCTTTAAAGGGCATGTATATGATAAATGAATGAACAGCCTGTCCGGTTACAGGACTACTTACTTGAGTATCTGGGCGATTGCAGCTTAGTCCTGCGTCCTCAGTCCAGTCTGACACTTCTCTTGTGATCCGAAGAACAGTTTATACATCTCCACGGGTGTCGTACCCACAAAATGATGGAGAGCTCGTGGTCCCTCCGGATTGAATCCCCACAGATGGAGGGGGCGACGTTTGCAGGGCAGAAGGCGTCGAATCAACATAACCTGCTCCACTGCGACCAAATTGATCTCTCTTTCTTGGAGGTCTCGAATACGGCCCTGCAACAGAGGAACGTCCTTGGACGGCCCCCAGTCGAGCCCCTTGTTGACCCATGACGCCAGCCGCTGTGGTGGACCTGAGCGAAAGGCGGGTGGCGCCACCCATTTGGTGCCCGTGGGAGCGGTGATATAAAACCACTCCCGTTGCCACAAACCAAGCTCCTCTTGAAAAGAGCCCTCGGGCCACGGAGCATCAGCACACTTGCTTATGACCGCCCCTCCGCACTTTGCTTGTTGCCCCTCGAACATCTTCGGCTCCACCTTGAAGGTCTTGAGCCACAATGCAAAGTGAGGGGTAATATGGAGGAAGGCCTCACATATGACAATGAATGACGAGATATGGAGGATGGACTCCGGATTCAAGTCATGGAAATCCAGCCAAAACATGAGCCCCGCACAAAGGGATCCGTCGGGAAGCCTAAACCCCGAAGGAAGTGTGACACGAACACCACGCTCTCGCCGGGCTCAGGAGTGGGAATGACCTGCCCTGGAGCAGACAGCCTATGTGAAATCTCGCCGGTTAGATACCTGGCATCTCGCAGCTTTAACACATCTTCTTCTGTGACGGAAGAAGACATCCATCGGCCGAATCGTCGGAGCCGGACATCTTCAAGGTCCAAGCGCCTAAATCTAAAGCTTGGGGTGCTAGAACTCGAAGCGTGAGGCGAACTCGATGGAGGGTGTAAAAAAGAAGAGGGCCTTGGTCTCATTATAAAGAGGTTGAATACCAAGAGCCCTCCCCGTGGTAGATTAGGACTCGCCTTTGATAGAGGAGGCGTGCCAACGGGCACGGTTGGGTTACCCACGTCCGTATTGATGGGAATCCTGGAATAAGGGGGCACGATCTATGCTTTGATAAGACGTGCCAGGGAAACCGCCTCGCTAAACGCGCTGAGGTGGAACAGTAAAAAACGATTCACATAAAGGCCTGGCCGTGGTGTGATGTCACGCCGCGGAATACATCAGCAGATCTGTGCAAAATTTATTCTCTCTACGGTGGTATGTGGAACTTGTTTTACAGAGCCGGGCACTATCCTTGTATTCAAAACCTTCTATGAAGTATTCGGAGGAGGAACCCGCCTTGCAATGCCGAAGACAATATCTTGGCGCGGACTCGTCATTGAAGCCCTGGTTAGAGACTCTTGAGGAGTCTGGACTAGGGGTGTCCGGATAGCCGAACTATCATCGCGCTGCACTCCAAGACTATGAAGATACAAGATTGAAGACTTCGTCCCGTGTCCGGATGGGACTTTCCTTGGCGTGGAAGGCAAGCTTGGCGATACGGATATGTAGATCTCCTACCTTTGTAACCGATCGTGTGTAACCCTAACCCTATCCGGTGTCTATATAAACCGGAGGGTTTTAGTCCGTAGGGACTAACAACAATCATACCATAGGCTTGCGTCTAGGGTATAGCCTCCTTGATCTCGTTGTAGATCTACTCTTGTACTACCATTATCATCAATATTAATCAAGCAGGAGTAGGGTATTTCCTCCATCGAGAGGGCCCGAACCTGGGTAAAAACATCGTGTCCCTTGTCTCCTGTTACCATCCGCCTAGACGCACAGTTCGGGACCCCCTACCTGAGATCCGCCGGTTTTGACACCGACAGCGGGGGGGGGGGGGCGAATCCTACTAAGAGTGGAGTCCTAGTAGGACTCCTCCCCCATGGCGCGCCCCCTTGGTGGCCGGCCTCCTCCTCCCCTCCTTTATATACGGGGGCAGGGGGCACCCCAAAGAACAACAGTTGTTCTCTTAGCCGTGTGCGGTGCCCCTCTCCACAGTTTACTCCTCCGGTCATAGCCTCGTAGTGCTTAGGCAAAGCCCTGCGCGGATCACATCACCATCATCGTCGACATGCCGTCGTGCTGACGAAACTCTCCCTCGACCTTCTGCTGGCTCAAGAGTTCGAGTGACGTCATCGAGCTGAATGTGTGTTGAAATCGGAGGTGCCGTACGCTCGGTACTAGATCGGTTTGATCATGAAGACGTTCGACTACATCAACCGCGTTAACCTAATGCTTCCGCTTTCGGTCTATGAGGGTGCGTGGACACACTCTCCCCCTCTCGTTGCTATGCATCTCCTAGATAGATCTTGCGTGATCGTAGGAAAATTTTGAAATTGCATGCTACGTTCCCCAACAGTGGCATCCGAGCCAGGTCTATGGGTAGATGGTATGCACAAGTAGAACACAAAGAGTTGTGGGCGATAATAGTCATACTGCTTACCACCAATGTCTTATTTTGATTCAGCGGTATTGTTGGATGAAGCGGCCCGGACCAACATTACATGACCACGTTCATGAGACCGGTTCTACCGACATGCTTTTGCACACAGGTGGCTGGCGGGTGTCTATTTCTCCAACTTTAGTTGAATCAAATTTGACTACGGTCGGTCCTTGTTGTGTACCGCACCTGATGTGTGCTTTGCCACGCGTCTGGCAAGGGGCTACAAGAGTGATCCAGGAGTGGATCACTGGACATCGGTCAAAATTATCTTTAGAGGAATTAGGAAATGTTTCTCGGTTATGGAGGTGATAAAGAGTTCGGCGAAAGGGTTACGTCGATGCAAGCTTTAAAAGCAATCCGGACACGTATAGTGGAGCAGCCATTTGGAATAGCTCCAAGTGGAGCATGGTAGCAACATCTACAATATGACATAGAGATTTGTGAAGTACATGCGGATCTGAATGTTGCAGACCCGTTGACTAAAACCTCTCTCACAAGCAAAACATGATCAAACCCCAGAACTCATTGGGTGTTAATCACATGGTGATGTGAACTAGATTATTGACTCTAGTGCAAGTGGGAGACTATTGGAAATATGCCCTAGAGGCAATAATAAATTGATTATTATCATATTTCCCAGTTCATGATAATCGCTTATTATCCATGCTAGAATTGTATTGATCGGAAACTCAGATACATGTGTGGATACATAGACAATAACGTGTCCCTAGTGAGCCTCTACTAGACTAGCTCGTTGATCAAAGATGGTTAAGGTATCCTAACCATAGACATGAGTTGTCATTTTATAACGGGATCACATCATTAGGAGAATGATGTGATGGACAAGACCCAACCATAAGCATAGCATTTGATTGTATTAGTTTATTGCTACTGCTTTCTTCCTGTCAAGTATCTGTTCCTAAGACCATGAGATCATGCAACTCCCTGACACCGGATGAATGCCTTGTGTGTATCAAATGTCACTTCTTAACTGGGTGATCATAAAGGTAATCTACAGGTATCTCTGAGTGTGTCTATTGGGTTGGCATGGATCGGGACTGGGTTTTGTCACTCCGCATGACGGAGAGGTATCTCTTGGCCCTCTCGGTAATACAACATCACAAGAAGCTTGCAAGCAATGTGACTAAGGAGTTAGTCATGGGATCTTGTATTACGGAACGAGTAAAGAGACTTGCCGGTAACGAGATTGAACTAGGTATGGAGATACCGACGATCGAATCTCGGGCAAGTAACATACCACTAGACAAAGGAAACTACATACGAGATTGATTGAATCCTTGGCATCGTGGTTCGACCGATAAAGATCTTCGTGGAATATGTGGGAACCAATATGGGCATCCAGGTCCCGCTATTGGTTATTAACCGGAGATGTGTCTCGGTCATGTCCACATGATTCTCGGACCCGTAGGGTCCGCACGCTTAACGTTCGGTGACGCTAGAGTAGTATTGGGATATTCACGTTGGTGGCCGAATGTTGTTCGGAGTCCCGGATGAGATCCCGGACGCCACGAGGAGCTCCAAAATGGTCCAGAGGTAAAAATTTATATATGGGAAGTCATATTTTGGCTACCAGAAAAGTTTTGGGTTTTACCGGTATTGTATCAGGAAGCTTTTGGAAGGTTCCGGAGTGTTCCAGAAGGATCCCTCCAGCACCTAGGGCGTGCATAATAGGGGGGCGTCCTAGCCTTATTGGGCCAGGCGCACCAGCCCCTAAGGCCCATCCACCTAGGGGAAGGGAAACCCTAAGGGAGAGGGCCCTCCACTTGGCTTGGAGGGCACTCCTCCCCCTTTGGCCGCCTCCCCTCCTTGGAGGAGGGGCTAGGGCTGTGCCCCTAGCCCTCTAACTCCCTTATATATAGTAGGGAGGAGGCGCAAGGGCTGGAGACAACAATTCCCACGCCTCGCGGCCTCCCCTCTCTCTCATTCTTCCTTGTTCGTAGTTCCGGAGGCACTTGGCGAAGCCCTGCAGGGATTGCTCCACCACCATCTCCACCATGCCATCGTGCTGGTTGAGATCCCATCTACTTCTCCCCCTCTCTTGCTGGATCAAGAAGGAGGAGACGTCATCGAGACGCACGTGTGCTGAACGCGGAGGTGTCATTCGTTCGGTGCTAGATCGGATTGGATCGCGATTGGATCGTGAAGAGTACGACTACATCAACCGCGTTTCTTAACGCTTCCGCTTAGCGATCTACAAGGGTATGTAGATACAATCTCTCCTCTTGTAGATGGTCATCTCCTAGATTGATCTTGGTGAGCGTAGGAAATTTTTTGTTTCCCATGCAACATTCCCCAACATCGAGAAGAACTATTTTTTCTTTAGGAGGAGAAAGTGGTCGATGGTGTCTCGTGAAGAGTGGCATGCGAGTGAGATATGCGGCAAGTGGTGGGACCTGGATTGGAAGATTTATGGAGTAAACCAACCTAGAGATGTTATCATACATACCGAGAAACCCAGAAAAAACAAACGTTAAGTGTTTTAGTATTGTTATTAGTATAGAACACAAAAATATTCTAACTTATTTTTTACTATTGTTATTATAATTTACATATTTTTTTGAAAACTAGTAATAAGGAAAAAATCTAGCATATAAAAAAATGGGCGAGATTAGCCGTGTTTATCCTTGGTGCACATAAATGGGCCGCACTAACCGTATTTTTATCCTAAAGGCACATAAAGCATTATCTACATGGTGGCTTATGACCAGGCGGTCAACTCGGTAAGCCATAAACAAAAAAAAGGCGATCAATGGTAAATGATTCTTGATTGTGCCGCTCACTATCTGGTGGCTTGCGCCATAGGCGGGACTGCTCGAGGTCATGATTCACTATGGTGTGTATTTTTCACATGAATTATCCTTCATACCGCTTTTCTATGTGTGAGACCACACAATCATAGAGATGCAGCGGTGTTTTACTTTTTTTTACCAAATGTAGTATTGATTCAGTTTTTCTTTTGCAAACACTGATACTTCGGTCACTAATAGTGGGCTAGGTACCACGTTGGCACGCCACATAGGCGCTTCTTACGTCAACAAATTGGAGTTGCACCGTATTTGCATCGCGAGACAAGTTTAAGCACCAGTCTCATGTTTTTTTCAATTTTATGCACCAAAGTGATCATCCTGTTCAACTTGATGTTTCATCGGTGTATTTGCCTCTTTTTTTGAAAGAGGAGATAAATATGCTTCTGCCTTTACAGTTGAGATATGATCTCTTTTTTTTAGGTGTTATATGATCTCTTTTTTATAGTACGCTTTTTAGGGGAAAGAAACGAGACCTCACTCTGCCGGGCCGACGGATGGTGGCCCAGTAGCATAGCCCAACAGCCCCTTAACGGCTTTCCCAGGCCGGACCAAAAGGGAAGACCCAAAAGAGCTCCCAAAGGGCAAACGCATCTCTGCTGTCCTCTGACCTCTCCTCTCCTCCTCCTCTCCGGACACGGCAAAGCTTCCTTCCCAAAATCCCCAAATCGAAGCGAAGCCGAGGAAACTCTCCCGCACGACCCAACAGCCCCCGTCCCCGCCGCCCGCTTCGCCGAGACCCGCCGCCCGCCTCGCCCGCCCGCCAGGTTTCGGTTCGCCCGCTAGCCGAGGCATCGGGGCGGATTGGATCGCCGGCGATGGACTGGAGCGCGGTGACGGCGGAGGACCTGGTGGCCGCGCTGCGGGAGGTGGACTGGTCCACGCCGCCGCGCCCCGTCCCGGAGTTCTTCTCCCGCTTCACCGTCCCCGCTCCTACTCCAAGTGGACCAGCCGCCTCAAGTGCAACCTCTACTAGTACGATCCGCCTCCTCCCCCCCTCTAACTCGTCTTACCGCTTCTGGCGGCGCTTCCACGATTTGTCTGCCAACTCGGCTGGCCGTGCCGAATTTGAGCGGATTTGCCAGGGATTTGTGCTCGCGCGGCGGGGGCTTTGACTAGCTCCACGGGGATCTGTGGTGTTTTGAGTTATTGGTGAATGGATAGGGGCATCTGGCGCTCCCTGGATCCATGGAAAATATAGTAGGGTATATGCGTGTGCCTTAGACTCCTTCTGATAGCCCTTCGTTTAGTGTAGATAAATCATCAACAGTGTTAAGAGGTTTGAATGGAGAATTCGATGAGCACATATGTATATGTCAATTGTATACTGTGATGTTAGTCGCTAAGAGCAGGTAGCTTGAAGGCATCACGTTAGATATTTCTTGCTGGAATCCATGTACCTTTTAGATGAGAGCAAGACTCCATTTTTTCACTTAAAACATGCGAAATTCTGATTCTAGATGCAAAGTGATCTAAATATGGGCTTGATTCAACTTACGTGAGCTGGTGAGATGAAAAAAGGGATAATAATTATTCTGATAAATATTAACTTGTATGCATGCCAAAGTAGTATTAATTCATGAAGTTAGCATTGTGGAGGTTCATCTTGAAGACATGGTTTGTGTGGTTTCGTTTTTGTCATGTACTGAAGTTCTTTTCTCAACTTTTGTTTGATCTGCAGCTACAGGACAAACTACTTCATCTTGATCATGTTCATTCTTGGTAAGCAATGAAAGATTTGAAGATTATTTATCTTCCTGTTTTTGGTTGGTTTTGACATGTTTCCATTTTATATATGAAGGGTTGGGTTTCCTTTGGAAGCCAGTTGCTATTCTTGCAGCTTTTATGACTGGATTCAGCATTGCATTTCTTAATGACAGGTATACGAGTACTTAACTAATAGCTTTCCTTGCATTGTGCTTGTAACTCGGTTCTGATCAGGTGTCAAAAAAAAAAAAACTCGGTTCTGATCAGGTTGTTTTTAGTTTGTTATGTTAAAATGCGCTCTTTACCATGATTATAACAAAGATAATGCATCAGTAGTGGAACATTCTTTGTAAATTATATTACGCGATGGACTTCAGTCACAACAGATTAGTCATCATATCATGATCACAGATGCTCCCTTTTTTATGTATAGAATTGCATAAACATGCACAAAAAATGTGTAGCCATCATAACTTAGGTTCTGTAGCCGAAGGGACAATTTGCTCATTAATCATTAGTCATTATTATGTGCCTGGCAAGTCGGCCAATGCTTCACTTGTCAGCCTATCCAATATATAAATATATTTGCAGTTTGCAAGGTTATTAAGCTATTTTTCTCTTATGAAGAAGTGAATATGTAGTTTCTGACAATCCTATAGGCTATAACAAACTTGGCGGCTAGCATTATGATTTATTTTATGGGTAAATCAATCAAGGGTACATTTTATGTACATGCCGGCTGCCGCTAACATTGGAACCTTAACAGCTTCCTAATTCGATCATACACCATTGTTTATGTAGGACGTTGGAACAAATTGTATGTTAGCTGCATGCTTGTTATTATACCAACACTGTATGGTGCTCACTTTTTGCCAATGAACCAGAGAGCACATCATTAGATTCCTAGACTTGGGTAATTGACCAGTTGCTGTACTAGACCTAAATGTTACCTTTTAAAGCATATGCTAAATGCAATATTCATATAAATTTCACAGAATGTAGCACAAGTTATTCCATCTCGAGGTTATATCAGTACTGCAATACTGCAGTCCTTTGACACAGTGGAAGTGTTAGGAGTTAATTAGCAAATCAGGGGCATGCTTTATCAAGTTATTTCCTTGTGTTATAAACCCGATGTTACTTAATGCCATCATATGATGCCTGCCAACTGCCAAGCATCTTAGATCGCAGTGTTACATGCACTAGTTAGGGGCCATCCAGCCTAGTTATTATTCAAATATATGATCCTCTTAAGAAAGTTAGGATTAGATAATCAGGTGTCAAGTTATCTGTCCCTCTATGTAATAGGTGGCGTGTACTCGTCTATGATCGGTTAAGCAATTAATAAAGAAGTCGTGTTCTAATTTCTTGCTGCCTTCCCTACTCCCATCACCTCCCTCTTGTCTCTCGAGCCTAGTCTCATCTACCTTATGATATACGACCATTACATGCAGCAGCAGAATAGGATAAAAATTATATCTGATAGATACATTTGAAAAGCAACTTAGGTTCTACAGCATTGGGCCATAGTTGTATTGGAATAATGCATATAATTGTCACAAGTACGAAGGATTATTAAATAAAAAAATTGTTGTAGCCTTTTAGGGTTGTTTTTCCTTGTGTCTATTCGTGGTTCATGGTTCTTAAATCGTTAAAAGTTTCTCCACATGTAAAATGATAACAATTGATTTACCAAGTGTTCGAATGGTGATTAATTAACTAACTATCATGTGTGATGATGCAGTTTTGCTGTCACTTTTAATGAGAAAGTCACACGAACTGTCAGGCAGTTCTCACCACATTTAGCTGCAAAGATGAGACCACCGATAACGTAAGGAACACTACTCTAGTTTCTAATGTTTCCTTATTTATTTTAACGCGGGTTACTATTAGTGATGTTAATACTCTTTGTCAACACTGGCAGCCCTGTTATTCGTGGTCGACCAAGCTCGAAGAGATCAATTCATATTTGTGGTCGGCCTCGCTGGTTGTTTGTTCTTCTATTTTCGGCAGGTGAGCAGGACCAAACCTTCCGTCGTATAATCCTATACAACATACCACATTTCAAAAAACGAACTAAGCATTTTTTTTTCATGTTTGCAGTTAGCTGCATGCTCTGGTTGACCTCATGCAGTCTCCTCACAGTTCTATGGGCACTTCTCATTGCTCTACTTAGTAAGGATGGTGTAGAATTCTTTATTTTTTTGGAGATCTATATTTATCTTGGAATGTCCTTATTAGTTTGTCTTTTTGTTGGCAGCAACGGTACTTCATGCCAGCTTCAGAACACCTAATTTGAAAGCACGTCTGAATACGTTCAGAGAGGAATTCCGAGCAGTTTGGCGGAATTATAGTGAGCTCTAGAGCTCCCTCAATTTCAAGGTAGGTTCTTTCATGCCTGTTTAAAACACACATAGGCCTGTTTTATACCCACAACAATTTGCGTGCACCAGGTGACACTCATTTTCCTATGTGTATGTTCAGGTGATAAGATGTGCTTAGTGCTGAAGCTTCCGTGCTGTCTGTGCATTGTGTCTCTGGGAGATGAACAAAGGTGATACGCAGTTGTGATTACTGGCTTATTTGCAGGTGGGCCTGGACTGACTCTGTGGTGTGGGTGATGCTACGCCTCGGTCCTTAGTCCTCCGAATCACAGTAGTTGTTCCTTTGGACCTCTCCCTATAACCAAAGCTTTGGAGGAAGAACAGCATGTAAAGGATGTAAACAAAGTATTCTGATCTAGACAAAAAGCATATGTTGTTTGTTGATACGCCTGCTTCATGCTCTGTCTATACTTCGAAAAACCGTTCTGGATATATTATCCGCTAAGCTTTGATTTAGCCTTACTCGTGGCCTGAATATGTTCATATTTTAGAATGTTAGATGTATCCAGTGGATCAGTAATTCGTTAGAACCAGTTCCGTTATCCTTACCGTGTATCTTAAGAGTATCATAGTGACATGTCATATGCGATGTACGCTTTTATATGGCGATGAAGAGCACCCAATTGTACATGCTCTAGCTTGCAATATCCCATATAGCAGCAGTATCATCTGCTCTTGCAGCTATTCATTTCACTCACTGGGCCCCTGTTTAACGAGCTAAATACCAATGGCCACAGTAATTTTCGCACGTCCAAACAGCCATTGATGACCTGTTAAGTTTGCTTTGGCATTGCTTCAAGCGTTGTTTTAGTCTGATTGAAATGGGCACAGTAGGTCATTCTTTTTTGCTGAGCGTTAACTGACAAATACGCACAATTTTTTTCTTCCTGAAAGACGCTTTGGGAACAGATATCATCATTTATACAGAGAAAAAAAACAAATACTATCCCTTAAGAAATAAACTGTTCTTCATGAGAGATGTGAAGAGTTCATATATTTCAATACAACCATACAAAAATGGATAATTACAAAATGATTAGAATAGAAAGTATATTACAGAGGACAAAAGTCCAGAATATGGCAGCACAATCTTAAGTACTCCCAGTATGGCAATCCTCAAAAATTAGCATATACGATTCCCAATGGTAGAGCACATTCTGCGCCAAAAATGAATAGTCCGATTATGTATTAAAGCTTCTATCACCAGCATCTCCCAACCCAGGAACTATGTACCTGTGGGTACAAATCAACAACCTTAGTCATTGCTCCGCTTGATCGGTAATGCACTATCCTGAATAACGGAGATGTGATGTACTCCCTCCGTAAACTAATATAAGAGCGTTTGGAATACTAAAGTAGTGATCTAAACGCTCTTATATTAGTTTACAGAGGGAGTACACAGTTTACAGAATGAGCATTGAACGGCTAGAAGTTTAAAACAATACCCTCTCTCATCTACTTCAGAATCGATCATCCCTGCGTACACATGGAGCCTGGAGACCAGAAACAGAGTAAACAATAGGAGCTTGACACACACACATGAGCATGGCTTATGATCTATTCTTACCCAGGGAACTTGTTGCTGAGCTTTTGTAGCGCAGGAGGTGCTGCAACCGCTGATACCTGCATCATAAGGACAATAGGTGTTAGGTCGATTTGAATGAATACTTGAGAAATAAATACAGAAAATTTCCAGGAACTTACAACTTTAATTTGTTTGCTTGTAACTCCACGGTCAACCAACAAGTCAATAGCAGCAACGATTGTCCCACCTAAAGGTATACAAGTTGAATGTATAATCATTGTATTTATGTGTTAGTATAGCAGCCGCTCTGCTTACATGGACCAATCTATAACTTGTATTTGTCTATATCATTACTGAAAATAAGCATTTTTCTTTATCTTTCTTTTTTTCTTTCTTTCTTTGAGGGGATTAATGTTTTGTTACTTGACATGATAATGATAATTAACATGTATATGAAGGAAAACTAGAAATGGTATTCAAAATGAACTACTTCTCGTTTATCAGCGAAGAGAGAGGATCACACGTGAAGAGCGTTAGGCAGAAACTGTATTGTTTAGGTAGAGCTGACTATTACCGGTGGCCAGCATTGGGTCAATAACTAGCACACGAGTCCCCTCTGGAATCTTTTCGGGCAAGCTGCATTAAATAAGAAAAAGAAAAAGAAAGGAAGACTATCAGACTACTCGAATTCGCATAGGTGTTTAAGTTATTCCCTAAGGGTTGAAGAAATAGAAGAACTTAATAGGAACATACTTACTAACTGAAATGAAAGTAAAAAACTAGTAGGTATTATCAAGGTAACATTGCTTTCACAAGTTAACCATGACACTATAATAAATAGCAATGGAACCCCTGTTTTGCAATATTTGCATGCCTTACTGTGTATTGTGAAGACTTGCATAGGCAAGCACATTCATATCTCGTTCCAGGACAAAATACTGACTTAAGTAGTTCAGTAGGGACTCAGATATTCTAAGGTCAAACATAATCATGCGTCTGCCTGATGCCTAACTAAAAAGTACTACATAGATATGTAAACAAGAGCTTGCAAGATGAAAAAGAACTTAGCACATACTTGTTGAGATATACCGAAGGTTGAAGTGTTTCTTCATCCCTACGAAGTCCTTCATGTTCAATGAAACAAGCAGATAAGAATAATGGTGCATAGCTCTCAAGGCACATGGTGTAATTGACAAAGAAGACACTAAAGCATTGGATTCACAAAGTTTAGCTTTACTATAATTCCACATGCTCTAAGGAAATACTCCCTCCGTCCTATAATATAAGAGCGTTTTTTACACTAGTATAGTGTCAAAACGCTCTTATATTATGGGACGGAGGGAGTATATTTCTTATTTTGGTTGGAAACAAGCATTATGCATATTTCGAACATTATGTTTCTGACCAAAATCGTGCACACTTTAAATTCGGAATATCCAGCATCGGTATTTAGAGAACCATAACAAATCAGCTTAGATTGCTGGAACTGGGCCATGCAGCCAATGTAAGCAATATGTTAACATAAAGCCAATTGACTTTTCAAAATAAAAACACTATGTGACTGCAATAAAACTAACCATCATGTAAACAACTTACCAAGGTGATAAGTCTTGGTGGCTGGCAAAATTGATGAGGCGTTTTCAGCTAGAGCAAGACCAGCTCTCAGAATTGGAACAACCTGTTAGACACGCTAATGAAAAGTGTAAATATACGCATATACACTACAAACCAAACACAATATTTAGTGCTACGAAATAGACTTACCATTACAGGCTCCCTTGGATCGATGAATTCAACACTTGACACAGCTACCGGTGTTTGGATTTCTCCTGTGATTGTAGGCTGCAAGTGTTTCAAACTGTTTAGCACCATGTCATTAATTCTCCCTACTGTTAAATGTTTACAAAATACGTACATGCAAAATAGGTTGGATAAGAAGTGGGGATGGAAATATTATGAGCTACTATGATCTATAAATTCAGGTATTACTGGCATTCATCATTCAACCAGGTAACAACATTCAATGCCATTTCAAAACTGCCTGACACTGGTGTTACTCTCACGGAATATTTTTCATTGTCATGCTTTACAAATGCAAGATGGCCAACGGATAATTCCCAGCCATGCAAGATTTCCACTCACCAGCCAATCCCTGCAGGCTTCATATATGAGGAGACGACCAAGCTCTGCCATAGCACTCCCTACAACAAGTTACAACAACCATCTCAATTCATAACTGTGCAACTTTAGCAAAACGCTTCTTATACGGAAGTCAATCAACAGCAAATTGCCGCCAGCAGGTTGGGTTCAATTGCAACATGGAAGCCATTTCAGAGGCACTCACGGAAGACGGCGCAGGGCGTCTGCTCGTTGCGCAGGACGGAGACCCAGTGCTTTATCAGCGGGTGCGGCGGGACGAACACCTGCGAAACAAACACACCAAGCGCCACTAAGCGCGCGCGCACGCACGTGCAAACGAATAAACCGAGCCAGGCGAAGGCATCGCCGTCGAGAGGAGCCAGATCCGCACCAGCATCTGGCCGCCGGAGGCGGGAGACCGCGATGAACCGGTGGCGGCGTCGGGGCTCGCCGCCCTCGCCACCGCCAGAGACGGCCGGGGCCTGCGGACGAGCAGCGGGGCCGGGGCGGCGTGGCGCGCGGGCTCGACGAGCGCGCGGGAGGCCAGATAGCAACAGGATGCTTGCACGAGGCGGCGCGGCGCGCACGGGCGGCGATGGAGGGGCGCTCCCGCGGCCGCGGCCGTGGCCGTGGCGGGCGACGGCATCGCGAGGGCCGTGCGGAGTGCGGATGGATGCGGGCGAAAGCGAGCGCAGTGACGGGTGCGACGGTGGGATACGGTGGGGTCGGGTGTCTTTTTGGCGCATCT
Organism: Aegilops bicornis; assembly: GCA_021605145.1. NCBI lineage: Eukaryota > Viridiplantae > Streptophyta > Magnoliopsida > Poales > Poaceae > Aegilops > Aegilops bicornis. The sequence continues at coordinate 525,819,526 of CM038669.1, forward strand.
CGAGTATCTTTTAACTACCTGTAAATCCACTTGTTGTACTCCGTACTGGTGTTCTTGAATCTTCTGTAAATCTACTTATTTCGGTAGAGAAAAATAATTACAAACTTTTTTGCGGGGAATTACCCCCTCCGTTTTTATTTATTTAGAGAAAATAATATAGACATTTACCATAACAAATTTATGTGATGTGAAAGTATATTCAATAATGAATCTAATAATATCCAGAAATAAGAGAAGAAGGCCTCACACAGCCTCCTCAGAGCTCAGTGACTTTCAGCCGTTGGATGCGTTCTCTTGATGCGTTTTCGTCCGTTGGATCAAGATATGGAGGAATCTGGGCCGTCGGATCAAAATAAGTTACTGCTGGAATGAATAGTAACTTCAGCGCCTCCCACCGCTCGTTTTTTTACTTCGTTTTTACCGGTCTAAAGTCGCTGGCGTGTGGGTCAGCGACCGTGGCTTGGTTCCGGCCCGGTCGCCCCGTCGCGGGCGTCGGCGGGGGAAAGATCTCGTGCCACCGCACGTAAAATCCTGCCCCCGCCGAGGGTATTTTGGTTATTCGTTGTCAGGGACTTGCGTGGCGTGCGGCGGTTGGCTCGTGCGGCTATGGGGTGGGGGAGGGCGGCGGCCCATTCGTTCGTGCTCTCATTCGTCACCCCCGTCTCTTTCTCTCCTGGTCGTCGGGCTGTGCGACGGCCGCCGCGGCCCCCTCCTGCCGACCGTGGAGGCGGCGCACGACCCAGGGCCGGGGCGGGGCGTTTTGGGCGGCGCCAGATCGAAGGGGCGGAAGGAGGAGGCCGGGCGAAGGCGGGGAAGGAGGAGAGGGAGGCTCTGGTGGGGAGGAGGAGGCGGCACGAGCGGGAGAGGAGCCGGCCGGTGGGATGGAAGGAGGAGGCCGGGCGGCGGCGGGGAAGGAGGAGAGAAGGCGCGCGGGAGGGGAGGGGAGAGGAGGCGCGCGTCCTCGCGTGCACACGGCAGGTGCTCCGCCTCTTCCTCCCATCCGGCCAGATCCGCGGCGCACGGTCTCTCGCGCTCGCTCGCAACCCTCAGCCGTGGCTTGGGTTTCGGGCTGGGCATCGCCTTCGTCGCCGGCGCGGCTCCGGTGGACTCCGGCGGCTCCTCTCCGTCACCTTCCTCGCCCCCACACGCGGCTCCACTTCCCGCTGGCCATAGGGCTGGCCGGCAGCAGCGCCTCCCTCCCTGCCGCGGCCGGTCCCGCCGCACGGAGCAGCGCCGCCGACGGGTCCATAGGCAGGTAGCCCCACCGCTCCTTCCTCCTCCCTCTTCCTTCACCACGAGCTCCCTTGTTGCATCCTCTGTCCGTTCAATTTCTGTTTTCCTGACTCTTGTGTCGGACGAGTGGTTGCTGTGGTAGATTGGGTGTCGTGAGGATGTATGCAACGGCGACTGTTTCTGGATGAGTAGTAGTTGCCGCGTGATTTTCCCACTGCGTGTTCGAGTTCACATCTGATGGGATTTTGCCTGATAGGTGCCTGTGGTAATGCTTGCAGGGGCAAATATTGGTAACTCGTAGTTTGACTTTTTTCAGATGAGCTAATGTGCTGCATGTTAGCAGCAGTGAAAAATGTTATACTAACGATATATATTTAATCTGCACTGCCTTGACCTGAAATCATCGAAGCTTATAGCAGTAGCGTGCAGTTTGAGAGCAGCAGGAGCTTCGCCTTGGTTGTACTGGCCCAGATTGGTTGACACATTGGTTAATTGTCCATGTGTACAATCCTGTTGATTGTGGAGCAGCAAGGAACATCAGGGAATTTTTATGACCTGGACTTATCATGTGTGAATAAAATTAGGAACAGTACAATACACGTTCTTCAGACCTTGTTGATCAACAAAATTATTGCCAAAAAAGTTGATACACATGTTGATCTGTAGGTTTATTCGTACAAGGTACTCTTGTGAGTATTTTCCATTTTGAAATTGAAAATAAGCTGTCAAAACTGAAATAAATTGGAGTACTGAAGATCTGCTTGTACTGCCATTTTTTTTTAACTGTGCAGCAAAAGAAAGAGTTGTCAATCAGTTAGTAGCATAATCATTGACAGGGAGTATTTAGGACAATCCATGAGGTATACTTAGATGCAAAAAAATCCTGTTAGAAGCTGTTCTTTTTTAATGTGTGCAACTTAGGTATATGGGGTTCAGGAATATCATATGTGCTGAATTTTACTGTCAAAATTGGAGATCGGATCCATCTCCATAATTTTACTGTATGAGCCAGCCTGTATAATTTTCAGTTTGTAGAGCTCTGTTGTCCTGTTTTTCTGTTGTCCTGTTTTTCTGTTGTTCTATTTTTCTATTGTTGATCAGATCCATGTTGTCCTAAATTGTAAAGTACAGCTACAAGTCTAAACCTGGACATTTTCAGAAACTGGACATTTTTAGAACCTGAACATTTTCAGTTAGTGGCTCAAAATTGTTTGTATCTTAACGGGCATTCTGATCTGTCTTTTTTGGTAGCCGCGGGTTCAAAAGCGCAGTAATGATATTTGCTTACAGTTACTTCAATTACTACACTTGGTTTATCTTTTAAGGGAAATCAGTTTTGTTTACACTGAAAATAATTTGTGTGCTTATGCCATTAACTTGAGTGTGTTATTACAGGTTGCAGGAATAGCTTTATATTAGGAGCAGCTTCTCCACCACCACTCAGCGGTAGAGGAGGTGTGCTTCTTCCCCAACACAACATAACGGCAGCCACGGTATCCTCGGCCCTCTCCCTCTATCTACCCTCTTCTGTTCCTTACCGAAAAATCATTTTTTTACCTTGTATAATACTTGTGATTTGGACCGATTTGTGTTTTGGGGGGCATCAATTTGGTGCTTCCCCCGTCCATGTGCTGCAGAGAAAAGGAGAAGAAGGGTATGGATGAGCAAGGAGCAGAAGGACCTGAAGAAGAAGGGCAAGGGAGGTGGGGCGATATGCATGTCCAGGGAGGTCCGTCCCCCTCTCCTCCTCTTACTTTCCTTGTACTGCAGCAACCCTTAATCATCTTTGATTTGTTTTATTCAGTTGTGTTACTTGTTCTTTCCTAAGAAAAACTAGAAACCTGAAGAAAATTGTATTGAAAGTAGTTGAACTTCCAGATTGTACATGTTTTTGTTTCTCTTCTCACTGTAAATTAGCGAAACAAAAACTGAGATCTTTCCACCGTGTATGAATGATCTGTTGGAAATATGAAACGACACTGAGGTTGTGCGAAAAAATTTGTGCAGGGTATAGAAAACCAATTAGCGTCGGCTGCCTTGAAGGGAGCCACAAGGAAGAGAGAGATCAGTGTACATGACATGAAGATGATAAGGCGCCACTTCCACGATGACATCAACATCGCCGTGGTCTGTCTTCAATGGCACCTGGGGCGACATCAGATCATGTAAACACCTAATATTTGTACATGGTTATGTCCACCTTCAACGGAAGGCACACATATCCCCATTTGTGGTTTCAGCTTTACGGGAAGTTTTTAGTTGTGTAAGACTAATGCTTATAGTTTATTTTCAAGTATTTCTATTGCTGGGCTTATTTTTAAACTATAGTTTGGTTGATGAACTATTTCTACTGAAAAGCTTATTTTGAAAATATAGTTTGGTTGGCGAAGTTGCCTACTATATCACTTATCTCGTAGAAAGGTTTCTGTTTCTTTCTTCATCTCAATATTAGCCATTTCAGTATATGTCCATTATTCATTATATTTCTGAAACGGCATTTTTTATTAGGAGTCCTCATTATGTGTCTCTGTTTATATTATATATGTAAAGGCAAGAATCAAACATTTTTATTTATGTGCCTATGTTTGTAGATTGGTAAATCATACTTCAGTTGTTTTGACCTGCAACAATAGTTCTATGATTAGAGCTTATAGTTTATTGTCAACTACTTTACTGATGACACTTTTTATTTATATTGTGAGCTGCTGGTGTTGCATCCTGTTGGACATAGCTCGTTCTCCAATCCCCACCTTCTATTTGTGACACATATTGGTTTATTGTGATGTTGCTTTGAACAAGGAATGGCTGATGCTATCCCACTAGGATTGTGTCATCACCACATACATAATTAGTCCCAGGAAAAATATAAAGCATACCAAGGTATTATTAAGATCGATTGAAATGATTTCCTCTGTCCTGGGGTCTAGATAAGTTAATTATCTTCATATGTAAAGTTTGCACCATCAGAGAATGTACTAAGATAGAGTCTAGATGCTAGAGATTTTGCATACATGTGTACTATACCCTATGTCAAAGTGTGACATCACATTGGAGCATCCAGTAGGGGGTTGTCGTCGTCGTCGTCGTCGTCGTCGCCGTTTCGACCTACCCGTTGCCTCCGGCGTGGCCGATCTGTTGTTCCTAGGGTATGGTGGACGACCAGTTTCGGCAGCTGTAGTCGCTGCAGGAGGATGGCGGCAAGCTTCGTCAGCCGGGTCGCCACCCTCTTCATCGACGACGCCGACCGGATCATCAACGACATCGGCTTCTTTGGCAGCCGTGAACCTAGCCACAACTCCCCGCCGCGCCCCTCGTTGGTAAGATTCGCCTCTCTCTCTCTCTCTCCTTTGCTAATTATATACTTAGTAAATATACGTACCATACGCATGGGCATCAGTAATAAATTGCAGAGGGCTACTCATGTTATTCTAGATGTATGGTACATGCTGAAAAATCTTCTATGCTCATTGTACCCTTGTATTGAGATTCATATTAGTGTCTTGGCCTGGTTTGGCTCTACTTTTTTGAATTGAGACTCATATTGGTGTGTATGAAGCTTTATATTTGGCGCATGGTTTGCACTGCAGGTTACTTGCCATGCTCAATTTTTCCTTCCATGGACGATTCTCGCTGCTCGCCTCTCTGCCGATGGTCGTGCCGGTCATGCTCCTACCGGGTAAGCTCGTTTCCTTCTTTAATTCATGTACTATTTGGCGGGACTAGCTATGTTGCTGTAAAATGTCTTTGGTTTCTTCTTGTGTGGAGCAGATTCTTTTTAGAGGCCTTGCCTTGGACTTCCTGGATCCTGATTGTTGTTTCGCGTATCTGCTTTGGGCCATTGCTGTTCTTCTACCACTCATACATATATTATTTGACCATTTGCTTTGCTAAGATTCAAGTATGATGTAATTTAGATTTGTTCTCTTCAAACTTGCACCAATCAATATTTCTAGCTCTTAGCATTGTCTAATATACAATTTTATTGTATGCGTGACATGCATCCTTTAGCTAGATTCATCTTTGTTTGATGTAGTTCTTTGTGATCCGAAAGCAATCGACTACTCAATACCAATCGATTGCATGGAGGAACTCCACATCCACCACGCCCATGACAGAACATGGAAAATGCAGTCCACGGTGCCACCAATGAACAAGGTAAACACGAGCTGTCGGTCGCTTATAAATTTTGTACTTGATAGTATCGATCTAGGGTTCACGTGAGTGATCTTCTTTGTTATTCGGGCTGTGTATAAAATGCTGCCCTTTTCGGAGAGAATACTCCAAATCTATTGATTATAATTTAGTTGTGGTATTGAGTTTTACTTAGTATGAATACTCACATAATGAATCTATTAAACGATCTAAAGGCCACCTATTCACATATTAACTTGTGCCACCGTTGTTTTCTTACTTATCGTGTCATTCTTGTTTTTGAGCCTGGCCTGACACATTCTGTTTCCAAATATATTATACCTATCGAATCGTTTGGTGTCTCATTAATCAAGAGCTGATCAGCCCAAAGTCTATGGTTAATGCCATTCTTGGTAACATTAGTCCGCTCGATGCAAAACAAACAAGGACTACAAGAACTACAATGGACGTGTGGGTGCAATCATCTTTTCTGGCCGTTCTCGGCGCATTGTTGAATTTGTCACCTTGCCTCTCTTGCACTTAACATTGTCTAATTAGACTTTTCAAAATGATTATCCAGACTGCTTGGCCTCTCGCTTTGATTAGCCTATCATTAAAGTTGGAAACACCAGAATTGGCGCTATGATATGAGTGTGTACAGGTTGTCCTTAGGATTTTCTTTGTAGCAAACTCATTTGGATTGTGGATTGGTTTCCTAGGCCATTGTTCTTTGTACAATACTTGAAGCGATCTGCTCGTGTGTGTGACTTTGTCCGATGATTAGGCTTTAGATTTTCTGCTGGTTTATCTTATGATTCATGGTAGCATTTGATTTTTTTCAATTACTATGTCTCAATTGTCGAGCAGACAAGAAGAATCTAATAAAACTCTTGCACAACAAAGATTGTTGTCCTTTAGTTACCAGCACCTTTGTTTTCATGGTATAAAACCAACTGCATCAACTTTAGTACTCTGGAAAACTATATAACCATTCTGAAATTTCCTATGACACAGGCCGAGACAAGCATTGTAAGGATCCCGATTAGAATGATGCTTGATCTCCTGCTAGAGCATCTTGGGCTTCACAAGGCCATCTCGAGACTCGGGCTCAATGAGAACACAATGAGAGTCATCATTCTCTCGAGACTGCTGTTCAAGACGAGGACACATCCACCGCGCATGCCCATTACCGGTGTTCACCTCCAACGACAATATCTACCGTGTATGAACATTGCATCCTTTAATTTACCCTGTATATGAACATTCCATTCTTCAAATTTGTTGTACTATCATTCTGGTGGCTATGGAGATGTGTTGTACTATAGTTTTGGTATCTATTGATGATGTCTTGCTCCGATTACACTTGAATCTGTAGTTTTGGTATCTATTGATGATGTCTTGCTCCGATTACACTTGAATATTTTTTTATTTTTTTATCCTGATTGAATACATATGATAAGCCTGGCTTTCTACTAACTTCACCATTACATGCATGGGCACATCGTTGAAACCGGCACCCTCGCTTTCTACTATATATACTGAGAGTAGTTTTATTTATCTTTAGAACTTGATATATTTTCTAAAACCACTTATTATGCTTCTATTTGTATCTATGACTTCTGAAGCAAGTCAACACCCACATAGGCAAACAAACCAAACTGCCGGTAGAGACACTGTATATAAGGAAATTTACTTTGCTTCCAATAGTGGGTTTAGGCTTGATAGAAGCTTGGTTGTTTATATTTTCATAAAATTGGATAAGAGGGCCACAATAACAAGTGCATTCCAAGATTTTGTGAAGGCCACAGGGATCAAAGAATAACAGATCTGGGTCTTCGCCTTCCACGATTAGAAGGGGGAAACCATCACTCACTGTCCATATGCTTTAAAAGCAAATCTCAAGTGCATTGCCTATACAAAAATAATTTTGTGGTCATCTATCTCACAAACTATTCACATCAAGTTCATATGGAATGGCACTCACGGAGGCAATTGAACCAAGCTATCTATTGTATGCCTAACTATGGCTTCATAGTTTTATCGCCTCCATTGCCATTGTTGGCTTTTTCTCTCTTATGTTTCTGCTCATATTACTGAACTTAATGTTAGCTAATTAGTTTTTCTATTCGTATGACCGTAGTGGATGCTGCCTTGCTTCCGCACGGGTTAACTTTGATAGTCTCATGCCCATGTTTAACTTGATGATGTTACTCTTCCGCACATATTAAATGTTTCTTCTTACTCTTGAACCGGCCAGATAATCGGTTGTTTTGTTACATGTGCTAAAACTTGCCTTCATACTGATACATCATGCCGTTTGATCTTTCATCGGTTGACCATATCGTTGGGACCGGCACCCTCGCGCCATGGCGCGTTGCCGATCTAGTTGATTTATTATTGTATATGTTAATATTTTTGTCTCTAAACTAAGCTTGATTTTGACCAAAGCTAATACATGGAGTAAAACAAAACAGAGGGAGCACAAACTTTTGGTAATGTCAAACTTTTTTTGAGAGAAAACTTTCGATTTATTTATCTTCAATCATGATAGTGCAACGAACACCAGAAATGATACAAATTAAATCCAGGTCCATTAACCATCTAGCGACGATTACAAGCACTGAAACGAGCCGAAGACGCGCTGCCGTCATGACCCCTCCGTCGCCGAAGCCGGACAAAACTTATTGTAGCAGCATCGTTGTGCAAAGGTCCCATAGGACTAGCGTACCAAAACAGTAACCGCCACCGATGAAGAAACACATAAAAAGGAAGGACCCAACCTGAAGACTAGTTGGCGTGATGGCAAACATGAGTAGAGATACAACGCCACGCGCCACATTCTTGTGATGCGGTGTCCGTTTGTGGGGCATCTAGAGGATCACGAAGTAAAATGGGCTACCAATGACCTTGGATAGTGATATCGCAACCCAAAAGATGATGCACCAGGACGGTAAGGTGTTTATGATTGAAAAATTGAAAGGAAAAAATTAATCAACTCATAAGAAAGAAATAAAAATCTAAATGGATGTAGAAAACACTTTAGAGCACTTTTTGCATCCAATGGGGAGCTTTATTGCAATAGTATTCCCTCCATTTACTTATACAAGGGCATTATGAAATATACATTTTGCATCCATACAAGACCACCAACAGTAATCAAGTCAAAAATTAATGACATTTCATCGTACTAGCAACCTATTTAATACTTGCATTCATGCAGTCATAATGACACTCAGTTACTTCCTCCACTCAATTTTCTTGCATGCATGCGGTGTATTAATGATCTCGGTAAACGAAAGAAAAAGCTAGCTTGCAAAGCATGTATTAAATTTTACCTTGGTACCTGTAATCTGAATTTCTAGCCTTGTATAAAAATGGAGGGAGTAGAAAAAATTACAATCAGTCAACATGTTGCTTGGAAGAAAATCAGGACTCAAATCGAGCCAACTTTCCGTAACATCTAGTGGCTGATTACCCCTGGCACACATATGAGCGGATTCATTAGCAGTCATGTTGATATGCTGAATTGGAAAAGAAGAAAAACTAAGAGCTATCTCCCCTATTTCCCGAATGATAGGCATGGCTATTGAATGAGAATTGTCATGCGAAGAACATAGATTCACAATCTTTAAATTATACATCTCCATCATCACATGTGAGTAGCCTAGGAGTCGAGCAAAAATGCCGCCTTTAGGAAGTGGCAATAACTTAGCAATCATCGGATAGTAATCCCCTCGAGCAACTTACTCCATTCTCCAAGGAAAGCCAGGTGAGAACGAGCCACACCTCCAGCCCCCTCACCCTTGTCGGCCATCAAGGTCCAAGGCGGCATCGCGTTGATCTAAACCCAACCCTGCTCTGAAGGTTTCCAGCACTAACCCGTTGATAGCTTCCTCCTGTTCGGTTGCATCTCCAGCAAAAGAGAGGGTGTCTTGCACCCAATGCACAACTTTCATGGGATTGTATACATCTCTACCATGAGCCCAGAAATTCCTGGAGGTCCATATTGCATGCATAATATTGATGATTTTCCATCTATCTCAATCATGTAAAATCTTGTTCAAGAGAATTTCTCTTGACCGCGTGTCTAGATGCAGGTTTGGGAGCATCAAAGAAAACCGATTCCTAGCTTCCCTCCAAAATTTTAAGGTTGCTGAATCTCGAAGAATGCCTCTCAAAACACGCCACCAGAAGACCCGTACTTTGGGTACAATTTTCAATTTTCATAAGGCTTTCCACAACCGTTCTTGAGAAGATGGAGCTCCCACTACCATCCCTTCCTCTAGTGCATGAAGCTCGTTGCAAGTCAGAGGAGTATGGTATGATGATTTTACAGTTTAGGTTCCTGAATTTTCCAAGGCCCATGCCAAAGTATCTTCCCCCTCCCGCAACTCTCTAAGGGATGTTCAGAACCGCATCCGCATCAGGAGAGAAGAGGTTTTTACGGACCATATCGATGTTCCACCCTCCTGTATATGGATCAATCCGAGAACATATCTACCAGGTCGTTACTCAATCTGCCCATTGGCATAAGCCTGACAGTATTTGGGATCCATTTATTCGTCCATATGAAGATAGATGAGCCATCACTAACACGTTTGATGAGCCCACATCCAAAGCAGCATGCCCCACTACAAATAGCCTTCCATGTACTCAAAGATCTAGGAGGCACAGTAGCTTGCAAAAAGCTCATATGTGAGAAGTATTTACCTTCAATATGCTGGCGCAAAGAGAGCCTGCGCTGGCTAGAAGACGCCAGCCATATTGTACTAGCATCACCCAACTGAATTGTTCAAAGTCCTGAAAGCCCATGCCGCCAAACTGAAGGAAATATGCCCTAGAAGCAATAATAAAGTTGTTATTTATATTTCCTTATATCATGATAAATGTTTATTATTCATGCTACAATTGTATTAACCGGAAACTTGGTACATGTGTGAATACATAGACAAACAGAGTGTCCCTAGTATGCCTCTACTTGACTAGCTCGTTAATCAATGATGGTTAAGTTTCCTAGCCATAGACATGTGTTGTCATTTGATGAACGGGATCACATCATTAGAGAATGATGTGATGGACAAGACCCATCCTTAGCTTAGCATAATGATCGTTTTGTTTTATTGCTATTGCTTTCTTCATGACTTATACATGTTCCTCTGACTATGAGATTATGCAACTCCCGAATACCGCAGGAACACCTTCTGTGCTATCAAACGTCACAACGTAACTGGGTGATTATAAAGATGCTCTACAGGTGTCTCCGAAGGTGTTTGTTGGGTTGGCATAGATCAAGAAAAGGATTTGTCACTCAGTGTATCGGAGAGGTATCTCTGGGCCCTCTCGGTAATGTACATCACTATAAGCCTTGCAAGCAATGTGACTAATGAGTTAGTTACGGGATTGAACTAGGTATGATGATACCGACGATCGTATCTCGGGCAAGTAACACACCGATGACAAAGGGAACAACGTATGTTGTTATGTGGTTTGACCGATAAAGATCTTTGTAGAATATGTAGGAGCCAATATGAGCATCCAGGTTCCGCTATTGCTTATTGACCGGAGATGTGTCTCGGTCATGTCTACATAGTTCTCGAACCCGTAGGGTCCGCACGCTTAACGTTCGATGACGATTTGTATTATGAGTTATGTGATTTGATGACCGAAGTTTGTTCGGAGTCCCGGATGAGATCACGGACATGACGAGGAGTCTCGAAATGGTCGAGACATAAAGAATGATATATTGGACGATGTTATTCGGACACCTATGAGTTCCGGGAGGTACCGGGTAATGATCGGAGTGTCGGAAGGGTTACCGGAACCCCCCGGGGAACTAATGGGCCTTCATGGGCCTTAGTGGAGAGAGAGGAGGGCCACAAGGGGCTGGCCGCCCCCCCTTCGCAGTCCGAATTGGACTAGGGGAAGGGGGCGGCGCCACCCTTTCCTTCCCCTCTCCCTCTCCCTTCCACCAAGTGGAATCCTACTAGGACTTGGAGTCCTAGTAGGACTCCTCTTTCTTGGCGCGCCCTACAGGGGCCAGCTGGCCTCCCCCTCTTCTCGTTTATATACGGAGGTAGGGGCACCCTAAAACACGAAGTATTCTCTTAGCCGTGTAGCCAATTTCTGTTCTAAGGTGCCCAGATTCTCTACACCAAAACATTTATGAGGAAGCGATGATGAGCCCACATTCCGCAAAATGGCTTGAGGCCATGAAATCTGAGATGGGATCCATGTATGAGAACAAAGTATGGACTTTGGTTGACCTGCCCGATCATTGGCAAGCCATTGAGAATAAATGGATCTTCAAGAGGAAGACTGATGCAAATAGTAGTGTTACTATCCACAAAGCTCGAATTGTCGCAAAAAGTCTTCGACAAGTTCAAGGTGTTGACTACGATGAGATTTTCTCACTCGTAGCGATGCTTAAGTCTCTCCGAATCATGTTAGCAATTGCCACATTTTATGAAATCTGGCAAATGGATGTCAAAACTGCATTCCTTAAAGAAGAGTTGTATATGATACAACAAGAAGGTTTTGTCAATCCTAAAGGTGCTAACAAAATGTGCAAGCTCCAGCGATCCATCTATGGACTGGTGCAAGCATCTCGGAGTTGGAATATACGCTTTGATGAGTTGATCAGTTTTATACAGACTTGCGGTGAAGCCTGTATTTACAAGAAAGTGAGTGGGAGCACTACATCCTTTCTGATAAGTATATGTGAAAGACATATTGTTGATCGGAAATGATGTAGAATTTTCTGGAAAGCATAAAGGAGTGTTTGAAAGGAGTTTTTCAAAGAAAGACCTCGGTGAAGCTGCTTACATATTGAGCATCAAGATCTATAGAGATAGATCAAAACGCTTGATAAGTTTTTTCAATGAGTACATACCTTAACAAAAAATTTGAAGTAGTTCAAAATGGAACAACCAAAGAAGGAGTTCTTTCCTGTATTGCAAGGTGTAAAGTTGAGTAAGACTCAAAACACGACCACGACAGGAAATAGAAAGAGAATGAAAGTCATTCCCTATGCCTCAGCCATAGGTTCTATAAAGTATGCTATGCTGTGTACCAGACCTATTGTGTACCTCACCATGAGTTTGGCAAGAGGGTACAATAGTGATCCAGGAGTGGATCACTGGACAACGGTCAAAATTATCCTTAGTGGAATAAGGATATGTTTCTTAGTTATGGAGGTGACAAAAAGTTCGTCGTAAAGGGTTACGTTGATGCAAGCTTTGGCACTGATCCCGATGACTCTAAGTCTTAATCTGGATACATATTGAAAGTGGGACAATTAGCTAGAGTAGCTTCGTGTAGAGCATTGTAGACATAGACATTTGCAAAATACATACGGATCTGACTATGGCAGACCCGTTGACTAAACCTCTCTCACAAGCAAAACATGATCACACCTTAGTACTCTTTGGGTGTTAATCACATGGCGATGTGAACTAGATTACTGACTCTAGTAAACCCTTTGGGTGTTGGTCATATGGCGATGTGAACTATGGGTGTTAATCACATGGTGATGTGAACTATTGGTGTTAAATCACATGGCGATGTGAACTAGATTATTGACTCTAGTGCAAGTGGGAGATCAAGGAAATATGCCCTAGAGGCAATAATAAAGTTGTTATTTATATTTCCTTATATCATGATAAATGTTTATTATTCATTCTCGAATTGTATTAACCGGAAACTTAGTACATGTGTGAATACATAGACAAAACAGAGTGTCCCTAGTATGCCTCTACTAGACTAGCTCGTTAATCAAAGATGGTTAAGTTTCCTAACCATAGACATGTGTTGTCATTTGATGAACGGGATCACATCATTGGAGAATGATGTGATGGACAAGACCCATCTGTTAGCTTAGCATAATGATCGTTAAGTTCTATTGCTATTGCTTTCTACATGACTTATACATGTTCCTCTGACTATGAGATTATGCAACTCCCGAATACCGGAGGAACGCTTTGTGTGCTATCAAACGTCACAACGTAACTGGGTGATTATAAATATGCTCTATAGGTGTCTCCGAAGGTATTTGTTGGGTTGGCATAGATCGAGATTAGGATTTGTCACTCCATGTATCGGAGAGGTATCTCTGGGCCCTCTCGGTAATGCACATCACTATAAGCCTTGCAAGCAATGTGACTAATGAGTTAGTTGCGGGATGATGCATTACAGAACAAGTAAAGAGACTTGCCGGTAACGAGATTGAACTAGGTATGGTGATACCGACGATCGAATCTCGGGCAAGTAACATACCGATGACAAAGGGAACAACGTATGCTGTTATGCGGTTTGACCGATAAAGATCTCCATAGAATATGTAGGAGCCAATATGAGCATCCAGGTTCCGCTATTGGTTCTTGACCGAAGATGTGTCTCGGTCATGTCTACATAGTTCTCGAACCCATAGGGTCCGCACGCTTAACGTTCGATGAAGATTTGTATTATGAGTTATGTGATTTGATGACCGAAGTTTGTTCGGAGTCCCGGATGAGATCACGGACATGACGAGGAGTCTCGAAGTGGTCGATAGGTAAAGATCGATATATTGGAAGGCTATATTCGGACATTGGAAAGGTTCCGAGTGATTCGGGTATTTTTTGAAGTACGGGAGAGTTACGGGAATTCGCCGGGGGAAGTGGTGGACCTTAATGGGCCATACGGTAAAGGAGAGAAGGGCCTCAAGGGGTGGCTGCACGCCCCCCTTGGCAAGTACGAATTGGACTAGGGAGGGGGTGGCGCCCCCTCTCTTTCCTTCTCCCTCTCCTACTCCTTCCATCTCTCCCCTCTTGGAAAAGGAAGGGGACTCCAACTAGGATTGGGGATCCTAGTTGGACTCCCCCTATAGGCGCGCCCCTCCTAGGCCGGCCTCCTCCTCCTCCCTCCTTTATATATGTGGCCAAGGGGGCACCCCAGGACAACAGACAATCTCTTAGCCGTGTGCGGTGGCCCCCTCCACAGTTACACACCTCGGTCATATCGTCGTAGTGCTTAGGCGAAGCCCTGCGCCGGTAACTTCATCATCACCGTCGCCACGCCGTCGTGCTGACGGAACTCTCCCTCCTCCTCAACTGGATCAGGAGCTCGAGGGATGTCATCGTGCTGAACATGGAGGTGCCGTACGTTCGGTACTTGGATCGGTTGAATCGTGAAGACGTTCGACTACATCAACCGCGTTACTAAACGCTTCCATTTTGGTCTACGAGGGTACGTGGACACACTCTCCTGTCTCGTTGCTATGCATCTCCTAGATAGATCTTGTGTGATCGTAGGATTTTTTTTGAAACACTGCGTTCCCCAACACAAACTGTTTTGGTGTAGCCAATTTCTTCCAAGAGATCTCTTGCATCACCAAATGGAGAGATCTCTTGTCCAAAGAACTACCCACCAATATGTGGCCATACAAGATGTGAAACTCTTGCATACATTTTTAGTTAACTTGAAGCAACTCATGTTAAAAATGGGGATCGCTCGAATCACTGTTTTCAATCAAACCTCCTTCACGAATAAAACTCACAACGCATCCTACCTTTGGAGAATCATAAACAACCAAATTCACCATCTCCGCAAAATATCATTCGTCCTTACCAACAATGTGAAGGAAATATGCCCTAGAGGCAATAATAAAGTTGTTATTTATATTTCCTTATATCATGATAAATGTTTATTAGAATTATATTAACCGGAAACTTAGTACATGTGTGAATACGTAGATAAACAGAGTGTCCCTATTATGCCTCTACTTGACTAGATCGTTAATCAAAGATGGTTAAGTTTCCTACCCATAGACATGTGTTGTCATTTGATGAATGGGATCACATCATTAGAGAAGGATGTGATGGACAAGACCCATCCGTTAGCTTAGCATAATGATCGTTAAGTTTTATTGCTATTGCTTTCTTCATGACTTATACATATTCCTCTGACTAAGAGATTATGCAACTCCCGAATACCGGAGGAACACCTTGTGTGCTATCAAACGTCACAACGTAACTTGGTGATTATAAAGATGCTCTACAGGTGTCTCCGAAGGTGTTTGTTGGGTTGGCATAGATCGAGATTAGGATTTGTCACTCCAAGTATCAGAGAGGTATCTCTGGGCCCTCTCGGTAATGCACGTCACTATAGGCCTTGCAAGCAATGTGACTAATGAGTTAGTTGCGGGATGATGCATTACGGAACGAGTAAAGAGACTTGCCGATAACGAGATTGAACTAGATATGATGATACCAACGATCGAATCTTGGGCAAGTAACATACCGATGACAAAGGGAATGACATATGTTGTTATGCGTTTTGACCGATAAAGATCTTCGTAGAATATGTTGGAGCCAATATGAGCATCCAGGTTCCGCTATTGGTTATTGACCAGAGATGTGTCTCGGTCATGTCCACATAGTTCTTGAACCTGTAGGGTCCGCACGCTTAACGTTCGATGATGATTTGTATTATGAGTTATGTGATTTGATGTACCGAAGTTTGTTCGGAGTCCCGGATGAGAATACAGACATGAAGAGGAGTCTTGAAATGGTCGAGACATAAAGACTGATATATTGGAAGGTTGTGTTTGGACACTGGAATGGCTCCGGAAAGGTTCGGACATTTTCCGGAGTACCGGGGGTTACCGGAACCCCCCAGGGAGTTAATGGGCCTTCATGGGCCCTAGTGGACAGAGAAGGAGGCGGCCAAGTGGAGGCGCGCTCCCCCAAGCCCAAATCAAATTGGACTAGGGTTTGGGGGGCGGCCCCCCTTTCCTTCTCTCCTCCTCCTCCTTCTCTCCTTCTCCTAGTGGGAATAGGAAGGGGGGGGGGGGCGAATCCTACTTGGACCGGGAGTCCAAGTAGGACTCCCCCCATGGTGCGCCCCCCTTGGGACCGGCCACCTCACCGCGCCCCTTTATATACGGGGGAGGGGCACCCCAAAGACACACCAAGCCTTCTCTTAGCCGTGTGCGCTGCCCCCCTCCACAGTTACACACCTCGGTCATATCGTCGTAGTGCTTAGGCGAAGCCCTGCACCGGTAACTTCATCATCACCGTCACCACGCTGTCGTGCAGGGAACTCTCCCTCGTCCTCAACTGGATCAAGAGATCGAGGGACGTCATCGAGCTGAACGTGTGATGAACGCGGAGGTGCCGTACGTTTGGTGCTTGGATCGGTTGGATCGTGAAGACGTTCGACTACATCAACCGCGTTACTAAACGCTTCCGCTTTCGGTCTACGAGGGTACGTGAACACACTCTTGCGCTCGTTGCTATGCATCTCCTAGATAGATCTTGCGTGATCGTAGGTAAATTTTTTGAAATACTGTGTTCCCCAACAGTGGCATCCAAGCCAGGTCTTTGCGTAGATGTTACATGCACGAGTAGAACACAATGAGTTGTGGGCAATAATAGTCATACTGCTTACCAGCAACGTCTTACTTTGATTCGGCGGCATTGTTGGATGAAGCGGCCCGGACCGACATTACATGACTGCGTTCATGAGACTGGTTCTACCGACGTGCTTCATAGACAGGTGGCTAGCGGGTGTCTGTTTCTCCAACTTTAGTTGAATCGAGTTTGACTACGCCCGGTCCTTGTTTAAGGTTAAAACAGCACACTTGACGAAAAATCGTTGTGGTTTTGATGCGTAGGTAAGAACGGATCTTGCTAGAAGCCCATAGCAGCCACGTAAAACTTGCAACAACAAAGTAGAGGACGTCTAACTTGTTTTTGCAGGGCTTGTTATGATGTGATATGGTCAAGACGTGATGATATATAAATTGTTGTATGAGATGATCATGTTTTGTAAAAATTATCGGCAATCGGCGTGAGCCTTATGGTTGTCGCTTTATTGTATGAAATGCAATCGCCATGTAATTGCTTTACTTCATCACTATGCGGTAGCGATAGTCGTAGAAGCAATAGTTGGCGAGACGACAACGATGCTACGATGGAGATCAAGGTGTCAAGCCGGTGACAATGGTGATCATGACGGTGCTTTGGAGATGGAGATCAAAGGCACAAGATGATGATGACCATATCATATCACTTATTTTGATTGCATGTGATGTTTATCTTTTTTGCACCTTATTTTGCTTAGTACGGCGGTAGCATTATAAGATGATCTCTCACTAAATTTCAAGGTACAGGTGTTCTCCATGTGTATGCACTGTTGCTACAGTTCGTCGTGCCGAGACACCACGTGATGATTGGGTGTGATAAGCTCTACGTTCACATACAACGGGTGCAAGCCAGTTTTGTACACACAGAATACTCGGGTTAAACTTGACGAGCCTAGCATATGAAGATATGGCCTCGGAACCTTTGAGACCGAAAGGTCGGCGTGAATCATATAGTAGATATGATCAACATAGTGATGTTCACCATTGAATGCTACTCCATCTCACGTGATGATCGGACATGGTTTAGTTGATATGGATCACGTGATCATTTAGATGACTAGAGGGATGTCTATCTAAGTGGGAGTTCTTTAGTAATTTGATTAATTGAACTTAAATTTATCATGAACTTAGTCCCGATAGTATTTGCATGTCTATGTTGCAGATCAATAGCTCACGTATAGCTCCCCTGTTTTATTTTTGATATGTTCCTTGAGAAAACTAAGTTGAAAGATGATAGTATCAATGATACGGACTGGGTCCGTGATCTGAGGGTTATCCTCATTGCTGCATAGAAGTATTGTGTCCTTGATGCACCGCTAGGTGACAGACCAATTGCAGGAGCAGATGCAGACATTATGAACATTTGGCAAAACTCGGTATGATTACTACTTGATAGTTTAGTGCGCCATGCTTTACGGCTTAGAACCGGGACTTCAAAAATGTTTTGAATTCCACGGAGCATGTGAGATGTTCCAAGAGCTGAAATTAGTATTTCAGACTCATGCCCGAGTCGAGAGGTATGAGACCTCTGACAGTACTTTGCCTACAAGATGGAGGAGAATAGCTCAACTAGTGAGCATGTGCTCAGAATGTCTGAGTACTACAATCACTTGAATCAAGTGGGAGTTAATCTTTTAGATAAGATAGTGATTGACAAAGTTCTCTAGTCACTATCACCAAGTTACTGGAACTTCGTGATGAACTATAATATGCAAGGGATAACGAAAACGATTCCCGAGCTCTTCGCAATGCTAAAATCGGCGAAGGTAGAAATCAAGACAGAGCATAAAGTGTTGATGGTTTACAAGACCACTAGTTTCAAGAAAAAGGGCAAAGGAAAAGAAAGGGAACTTCAAGAAGAATGACAAGCAAGTTGCCACTCCCGTGAAGAAGCCCAAAGCTAGACCTAAGCACAAACCCAGGTGCTTCTACTGCAAAGGAAATGGTCACTGGAAGGGGAACTGCCCTAAACATTTGGCGGATAAGAAGGATGGCAAAGTGAACAAAGGTATATTTGATATACAAATTATTGATGTGTACTTTACTAGTGTTCATAGTAGCCCCTGGGTATTTGATACCGGTTCAGTTGTTATGATTAGTAACTCGAAGCAGGAGTTACAAAATGAACAAAGACTAGTTGAGGGCGACGTGACAATGTGTGTTGGAAATGATTCGAAGGTTGATAAGATCACCGTCGCATACTCCCTCTACCTTTGGGATTAGTATTGGAACTAAATAAATGTTATTTGGTGTTTGCGTTGAGCATAAATATGATTGGATCATGTTTATTGCTATAATATTTTTCATTTAAGTCAGAGAATAATTGTTGTTCTATTTACATGAATAAAACCTTCTATGGTCTTACATCCAATGTAAATGGTTTACTGAATCTCGATCAGAGTGATACACATAATATTGATGCCAAAAGATGCAAAGTTAATAATGATAGTGCAATTGTTTGTGGCACTGCCGTTTAGGTCATATTGGTGTAAAGCGCATGAAGAAACTCCATGCTGATGGGCTTTTGGAATCACTTGATGCTTGCGAACCATGCCTCATGGGCAAGATGACTAAGACTCCGTTCTCCGGAACAATGGAGCGAGCCACCGACTTATTGGAAATAATACATACTGATGTATGCGGTCCGATGAGTGTTGAGGCTCGCGGCGGGTATTGTTATTTTCTGACCATCATAGGTGATTTGAGCACATATGGGTATATCTACTTAATGAAACATAAGTCTGAAACATTTGAAAAGTTCAAAGAATTTCAAAGTGAAGTGGAAAATCATCGTAACAAGAAAATAAAGTTTCTACGATCTGATCGTGGAGGCGAATATTTGAGTTACGAGTTTGGTCTTCATTTAAAACAATGTGGAATAGTTTCGCAACTCAGGCCACCTGGAACACCACAGCGTAGTGGTGTGTCCGAACGTCTTAACCGTACTTTATTAGATATAGTGCGATCTATGATGTCTCTTACCAATTTACCACTATCATTTTTGGGTTATGCATTAGAGATAGTTGCATTCACGTTTAATAGGGCACCATCTAAATCCGCTGAGAAGACACCCTATGAACTGTGGTTTGGCAAGAAATCTAAGTTGTCGTTTCTTAAAGTTTGGGACTGTGATGCTTATGTGAAAAAGCTTCAACCTGATAAGCTCGAACCCAAATCGGAGAAATGCGTCTTCATAGGATACCCAAAAAGAAACTGTTGGGTACACCTTCTATCACATATCCGAAGGCAAGATATTTGTTGCTAAGAATGGATCCTTTCTAGAGAAGGAGTTTCTCTTGAAAGAAGTGAGTGGGAGGAAAGTAGAACTTGATGAGGTAATTGTACCTTCTCCCGAATTGGAAAGTAGTACATCACAAAAATTAGTTCCAGTGATTCCTACACCAATCAGTGAGGAAGCTAATGATGATGATCATGGAACTTCATATCAAGTTACTGTTGAACCTCGTAGGTCAACCAGAGTATGGTCCGCACGAGAGTGGTACAGTAATCCTTTTTGGAAGTCATGTTACTATACCATGACGAACCTATGAACTATAAGGAAGCGATGATGAGCCCAGATTCCATGAAATGGCTTGAGGCCATGAAATCTGAGATGGGATCCATGTATGAGAACAAAGTATGTACTTTGATTGAGTTGCCCGATGATTGGCGAGCCATTGGGATTAGATGGATCTTCAAGAGGAAGAAGGACACTGATAGTAGTGTTACTATGTACAAAGATCTAATTGTCGCAAAAGGTTTTCGACAAGTTCAAGGTGTTGACTACGATGAGAGTTTCTCACTCGTATCTATGCTTAAAGTCTGTCCGAATCATGTTAGCAATTGCCGCATTTTATGAAATTTGGCAAATGGATGTCAAAACTGAATTCCTTAATGGATTTCTTAAAGAAGAGTTGTATATGATGCAACTAGAAGGTTTTGTCAATCCAAAAGGTGCTAACAAAGTGTGTAAGCTCCAGTGATCCCTTTATGGACTGGTGCAAGCATGGCAAATGGATGCCAAAACTGCATTCCTTAATGGATTTCTTAAAGAACAGTTGTATGTGATGCAACCAGAAGGTTTTGTCAATCCGAAAGGTGCTAACAAAGTGTGTAAGCTCCAGTGATCCATTTATGGACTAGTGCAAGCATCTCAGAGTTGGAATGTATGCTTTGATAGTGTGATCAAAGCATATGGTTGTATACAGACATTTTGAGAAGCCTGTATTTACAAGAAAGTGAGTGGGAGCTCTGTAGCATTTCTGATATTATATGTAGATGACATATTGTTAATTGGAAATAATATAGAATTTTTGGATAGCATAAAAGGATACTTGAATAAGAATTTTTCAATGAAAGACCTCAGTGAAGCTACTTACATATTGGGCATCAAGATCTATAAAGATAGATCAAGACGTTGATAAGACTTTCGATGAGTACATACCTTGATAAGATTTTGAAGGAGTTCAAAATGGATCAGTCAAAGAAGGAGTTCTTGCCTGAGTTGTAAGGTGTGAAGTCGAGTAAAGACTCAAAACCCGACCACAACAGAAAATAGAAACAGAATGAAAAGTCATTCCCTATTCCTCAGTCATAGGTTCTATAAAGTATGATATGCTGTGTACTAGACCTATTGTGTACCTCGCCATGAGTTTGACAAAGGGGTACAATAGTGATCCAGGAGTAGATCACTGGACAACGGTCAAAAGTATCCTTAGAGGACTAAGGAAATATTTCTCGGTTATGGAGGTGATAAAGAGTTCGTCGTAAAGAGTTACGCGATGCAAGCTTTGACACCGATCTGGATGACTCTGAGTCTCGATCTAGATACATATTGAAAGTGGGAGCAATTATCTAGAGTAGCTCCGTGCAGAGCATTGTAGACATAGAAAATTTGCAAAATACATACAGATCTGAATGTGGCAGACCCGTAGACTAAAAAAAATCCCTCACAAGAAAAACATGATCAAACCTTATTAGTCTTGGGTTTTAATCACATAGCGATGTGAACTAGATTATTGACTCTAGTAAACCCTTTAAGTGTTGGTCACATGGCGACGAGAATTATGGGTATTGATCACATAGAGATGTGAACAATTGGTGTTAAATCACATGGCGACGTGAACTAGATTATTGACTCTAGTGCAAGTGGGAGACTGAAGGAAATATGCCCTAGAGGCAATAATAAAGTTGTTATTTATATTTCCTTATATCATGATAAATGTTTATTATTCATGCTAGAATTGTATTAACCGAAAACTTAGTACATGTGTGAATACATAGACAAAACAGAGTGTCCCTAGTACGCCTCTACTTGACTAGCTCGTTAATCAAAGATGGTTAAGTTTTCTAACCATAGACATGTGTTGTCATTTGATGAACGGGATCACATCATTAGAGAATGATGTGATGGACAAGACCCATCCGTTAGCTTAGCATAATGATCGTTAAGTTTTATTGCTATTGCTTTCTTCATGACTTATACATATTCCTCTGACTATGAGATTATGCAACTCCCGAATACCGAAGGACCACCTTGTGTGCTATCAAACGTCACAACGTAACTAGGTGATTATAAAGATGTTGTACATGTGTCTCTGAAGGTGTTTGTTGGATTGGCATAGATCAAGATTAGGATTTGTCACTCCAAGTATTGGAGAGGTATCTCTGGGCCCTCTCGGTAATGCACGTCACTATAAGCCTTGCAAGAAATGTCACTAATGAGTTAGTTGCGGGATGATGCATTACGGAACGAGTAAAGAGACTTGCCGGTAACGAGATTGAACTAGGTATGATTATACCGACGATCGAATCTCGGGCAAGTAACATATCGATGACAAAGGGAATGACATATGTTGTTATGCGGTTTGATCGATAAAGATCTTCGTAGAATATGTAGGAGCCAATATGAGCATCCAGGTTCCGCTATTGGTTATTAACCGGAGATGTGTCTCAGTCATGTCTACATAGTTCTCGAACCTGTAGGGTCCGCACGCTTAACGTTTGATGACGATTTGTATTATGAGTTATGTGATTTGATGTACCAAAATTTGTTCGGAGTCCCAGATGAGATCACGGACATGACGAGGAGTCTCGAAATGGTCGAGACATAAAGATTGATATATTGGAAGGTTGTGTTTGGACACCGGAATGGTTTTGGAAAGGTTCAGACATTTTCCGGAGTACCAGGGGTTACCGGACCCCCCCCCCCCCGGAGTTAACGGGCCTTCATGGGCCTTAGTGGAGAGAGGAGGCGGCGGCCAGGTGGAGGCGCACGCCCCCCCAAGACCAAATTGAATTGGACTAGGGTTTGGGGGGCGGCCCCCCTTTCCTTCTCTCCTCCTCCTTCCCTCCTTCTCCTAGTGGGAATAGGAAGGGGGGGGGGAATCCTCCTTGGACCGGGAGTCCAAGTAGGACTCCCCCCATGGTGTGCCCCCCCTTGGGACCGGCCACCTCTCCTCCCCCCTTTATATACGTGGGAGAGGGGCACCCCAAATACACACCAAGCCTTCTCTTAGCCATGTGCGGTGTCCCCCTCCATAGTTACACACCTCGGTCATATCGTCGTAGTGCTTAGGCGAAGCCCTGCGCCGGTAACTTCATAATCACTATCACCACGCCGTCATGCTGATGGAACTCTCCCTCGTCCTCAATTGGATCAAGAGATCGAGAGACGTCGTCGAGCTGAACGTGTGCTGAACACGAAGGTGCCATACATTCGGTGCTTGGATCGGTTGGATCGCGAGGACGTTTGACTACTCAACCACATCACTAAACGCTTCAGCTTTCTGGCTATGAGTGTACGTGAATACACTCTTCCGCTTGTTGCTATGCATCTCCTAGATAGATCTTGCGTGATCATAGGTAAAAAAAATGAAATACCGCGTTCCCCAACACAATGGCACCTCCACCTTCTTCTGGCTCGACGCGTAGCTTCTCCCGACTCCACTCGCGGACGCTTACCCGCACATCTTCTCCCACTCCACCCACCCCCTGTCCTGGTTTCTCGCGTCTTGCAGAATGGTTTGCTCGCTACTTTGCGGAACCACCTAACCAATGTTGCTTCTATAGAGTTTGCGTCAGTTTTGTCTTTGTTGCAGGATGTTAGCGGATTAGCGCCAACGGCGCCACCGAAGACAGGTTTCCTCACTCATGGCTCCTCGTTGTCCTTGAGGTGCGCCTACTGATACATCCATTTTGCATCATGCTTTTATGATGATATTTATTGCATCATGGGCTGTTATTACACATTATATCACAATACTTATGGCTATTCTCTCTCTTATTTTATAAGGTTTACATGAGGAGGGAGAATGCCGGCAGCTGGAATTCTGGACTGGAAAAGGAGCAAATATTAGAGACTTATTCTGCACAACTCCAAAAGTACTGAAACTTCACAGAGATTATTTTTTGAATATATAAAAACTATTGGGCGAAGAAAGTACCGGAGGGGGGCCACCAGGCAGCCACAAGGGTGGAGGTCGCGCCTGATACGTCTCTAACGTATCTATAATTTTTGATTGTTCCATGTTGTTTTATTATCAATCATGGATGTTTTATAATCATTTTATAGTCATTTTATATCATTTTTTGGTACTAACCTATTGGCATAGTGCCAAGTGCCAGTTGCTATTTTTCCATGTTTTTTACATCGCAGGAAATCAATATCAGACGAAGTCCAAATGCCACGAAACTCCACGATGATTTTTATGGTCCAGAAGGAAGGCAATGGGCCCTGGTTGCACCTGGGAGGTGCCCCGAGGGGGGCACAACCCACCAGGATGCGCCAGGAGGCCCAGGCGTGCCCTGGTGGGTTGTGCCCACCTTGCGTGCCCCCCGGACCGCCTCTTTGCTCTATAAATACCCCAAAAATACCAGAACCCTAGAAGTGTTGACGAAATATTCATCCAGCCGCCGAAGAGTCCAGAACCACCAAATCCAATCTAGACACCATCACGGAGGGGTTCACCACTTCCATTGGTGCCTCTCCGATGATGCGTGAGTAGTTCTTTGTAGACCTTCGGGTCCGTAGTTAGTAGCTAGATGGCTTCCTCTCTCGCTAAATTCTCAATACAATGGTCTCTTGGAGATCCATATGATGTAACTCTTTTTGCGGTGTGTTTGTTGGGATCTGATGAACTTCGAGTTTATGATCAGTTATATCTTTTTATATCCATGAAAGTTATTTGAGTTTGTTTGATCTCTTATATGCATGATCTCTTATAGCCTCGTATTTCTTCTCCGATATTTGGTTTTTTTGGCCAACTTGATCTATTTATCTTGCAATGGGAAGAGGTGCCCGGTAGTGGGTTCGATCTTATGGTGCTTGATCCCAAAGGATGTAAAGGGAACCGGCACGTATGTATCATTGCTACTAAGGATAAAAAGATGAGATCTATATCTACCGCCATAGATAAAAGGACCTTGTCTACATCATGTCATCGTTCTTATTGCATTACTCCGTTTTCCCATGAACTTAATACACTAGATGCATGCTGGATAGCGGTTGATCTATGGAGTAATTGTAGTAGATGCAAGCAGGAGTCGTCTACTAATCTTGGATGTGATGCCTATGTAATGATCATTGCCTGGATATCATCATAATCATTTGAAGTTCTATCAATTGCCCAATAGTAATTTGTTTACCCACCGTTTGCTATTTCTCTCGAGAGAAGCCACTAGTGCAACCTACGGCCCCCGGGTCTTCTTCCTCATATATTTGCCTTTGCGATCTACTTTTCTCTTGCATTTATTTTCAGATCTATTAAACCAAAAATACAAAAATGCCTTGCTGCGTTTTGTTTCTATTTATTTTATTTGGCATTCGATCTATCAATCTATTACAATTTACCTCATGTCCATTTGCCTATCTTGAGGCGCCGTACCCCGAAAGGGATTGACAACCCCTTTAACTCGTCGGGTTGCAAGGATTTGTTATCTGTGTGCAGGGGCTGTTTACGTTGTGTTGCTTGGTTCTCCTACTGGTTTGATAACCTTGACCTCATATCTAAGGGAAATACCTACCGCCGCTGTGCTGCATCATCCTTCCTCTTTGGGGAAATACCGACGTAGCTTCAAGCGACATCAAAAGGAATTTCTGGCGCCGTTGTCGGGGAGGATCTTCAACATAATCAGGTTCCTAATCACAAATCTCATCTCCTCGCAATTTACAATATTTTCCATTTTCCTCTCGTTTTCCTCTCCCCCACTTCACAAAAATTTGCCGTTTTATTCGCCTCTCTTTCTCCGTTCGCCATTTTCTCGTCAGATCTATTCTTTGCTTGCAAACATGAGTGATTTCGGTATGGCACCAACAGATGATGGCCTGACTCCTAAGATTGGACGTACAGGCAATCTGTATGCTAAAACTTTTATCTTGGGGCAAGGGAACGTTATGGGAAAAGAATGTATCCAAGAATTTTTCAATTGTGTCGGAAATCTGAGTCTAGATGATGCTCCTATACTTAAAACTACTAGATCTTAGGTGGATGCTATTTCAGCACTAGTTTTGAAACTTGAAAGTAAATTTAGCCGCACTCATCCTACTTTGCAAAGATTGTTTTTTCAGCTCCCTGAGATAAAGAATCCTAGGGCTAAAAATTTAGCCACTCTCGTTCTTATGAATGAGTTTGACTATATAATAAGGGAAGCTAGGGAAATCATTGACTTTTATGGTATGAATGATGAAAAATCCGTGATAGATGAAATTCTTTAAAATAGTGACTATGCACTAAGGCATTTGCTTGGGGATAATAAGATCTTTGATGAGAATCTTAAAAAGGAGGTCCCCGTTCTAGAAATAATCCAACAAGTTTTTAATAATGTTAATCAACACTACTCTTGGATTGTTGCGGGAAATCAAAGGGATTATGATGAAAACCAACTAAGGAATGCTAAAGTTTCTATGGATAATATGTTTTATGTTTGTGACGTTGGATGCTTGGTGGTATGCTTTATAATATAAAGCGGGGGGAAACCCTTTTTCTTAATAGTATGTTTTATGTTGTGTTTACAAAACCTCCTGATAAAAATACTCCCAAGAAAATTAAGAAGAAGAAGGATGACAAAACTTAGATCCTTGCCTTACGCCTAGCTAACGGTGTAAAACTATAGCGCTTGTTGGGAGGCAACCCAATGAATAAAATTTATTTTTGCTTTTTGCTTTCTGTTCTTGTGTGTTTACACAATTATGCTACTGGTATGATTGTGTTTTTTGTGTTTTAATTAGTATTTGTGCCAAGTAAAGCCTATAGGATCTTCTTGGTGATAATTGTTTGATCTTAATGAAAAAGACAGAAACTTTGTGCTCACGAAACTAATTTTCATAAATCACAGAAAAGAGCTTTTTCCCTGATTCTTTTCGTAGAAGATTAATATACAAATTACCCAGGTCATCCTATTTTGGTAGAATTTTTGGAGTTACAGAAGTATTTGCTAAAGTCAGATTACTACAGACTGTTCTGTTTTGACAAATTCTATTTTCTTTGTGCTGTGTGCTTATTTTGATGGCTCTATGGTTTTATTTGATGAGTTCTTGCCAAAGAAAAGTTGGAATACAGTAGATATAATACAAAAACAAAATATGAATTGGTTTGATACAACACTTATAGTAGTGGTTTGCTTTCTTATACTAACGGATCTCACAAAGGTTTTGTTGAGTTTTGTGTGATTGAAGTTTTCAAGTTTTGGGTTATCTTACGATGGATGAAGGAAGGATGTAAGAGCCTAAGCTTGGGGATGCCCCGACATCCCAAGCTATTATCCAAGAATGAGCAACCAACTAAGCTTGGGGATGCCCACGAGTGGCATCCCCGCTTTCTTCCAACAACTGTCGGTATTTTACTCGAGGCTATATTTTTATTCGTCACATGATATGTGTTTTGCTTGGAGCGTCTTGTATGATATGAGTCTTTGCTTGTTTTATTTCGTGTTCTAAGTCATCAATCCTTGCTGGAGACACCTATTTGAGGGAGCCAAAATTATATCATGACTTTTTAGAATTGCTCTCTGTGCTTCACTTAAATCTTTTATGAGCTAGGACTTGTTCTAGTGCTACACTTATATATTTTTGAGCACGGTGTGCTTAGTATGTTTGAAGAAATGCTCTCTTGCTTCACTTAGATTTATCCGAGAGTTAGTAAAAATTTGAAGAAATTCTCTCTTGCTTCACTTAAATTATTTTGAGAGAATTTTTTTTGTTATGCTTATGATCTTCACTTATATTTGTTTGAGCTTATGAAAAGCAACACATAAAAGTTAGTCCCAAAGTGATAGATATCCAAGAAGGATAAATTAAAAAAATAGGTCATGAAGATCATTGGACAGAATAAACTTGATTCTTAGTAATAGTTTTGAGATATGATGATGTGCGCTACCTCTTGAGCACTGCGTTGGTTTTCCCTTGAAAAGGAAAGGGTGATGCAGTAAAGTAGCGTAAGTATTTCCCTCATTTTTTGAGAACCGAGTCCCACGCACCTACAAACAAATAAGAACCTCGCGACCAACGCGATAAAGGGGTTGTCAATCCCTTCACGGTAACTTACGAGAGTGAGATCTGATAGATATGATAAGATAATATTTTTGGTATTTTTATGATAAAGAGTAAATATAGTTACAAAGTAAAATAAACGGCGCCAGAAATAGCTTGTTGTCGGGAGATTAATATGATGGAAGATAGACCTGGGGGCCATAGGTTTCACTAGTGGCTTCTCTCAAGATAGCATAAGTATTATGGTGGGTAAACGAATTACTGTCGAGCAATTGATAGAATTGAGCATAGTTATGAGAATATCTAGGTATGATCATGTATATGGGCATCACGTCCGTGACAAGTAGACCGAAACGATTCTGCATCTACTACTATTACTCCACACATCGACCGCTATCCAACATGCATCTAGAGTATTAACTTCATAAGAACAGAGTAATGCTTTAAGTAAGATGACATGATGTAGAGGGATAAACTCATGCAATATGATATAAACCCCATATTTTTGTCCTTGATGGCAACAATACAATACGTGTCGTTTCCCTTTCTGTCACTGGGATCGAGCACCGCAAGATTGAACCCAAATTCTCCCATTGCAAGAAAGATCAATCTAGTAGGCCAAACCAAACTGATAATTCGAAGAGACTTGCAAAGATAACCAATCATACATAAAAGAATTCAAAGGAGATTCAAATATTGTTCATAGATAATCTTGATCATAAACCCACAATTCATCTGATCTCGACAAACACACCGCAAATAGAAGATTACATCGAATAGATCTCCAAGAAGATCGAGGAGAACTTTGTATTGAGATCCAAAGAGAGAGAAGAAGCCATCTAGCTAATAACTATGGACCCGAAGGTCTTAGGTAAACTACTCACACATCATCGGAGAGGCTATGGTGTTGATGTAGAAGCCCTCCGTGATCAATGCCCCCTCCGGTGGAGCGCCGGAAAAGGCCCCAAGATGGGATCTCACGGGTACAGAAGGTTGCGACGGTGGAAATAGGGTTTTGGCTCCGTGTCTGATGTTTCTAGGGTATATGGGTATATATAGGAGGAAGAAGTACATCGGTGGAGCAACGAGGGGCCCACAAGGGTGGAGGGCGCGCCTGGGGGAGGTGGGCGCGCCCCCCTGCCTCGTGCCTTCCTCATTGATTGCTTTACGTAGACTCCAAGTCCTCTGGATCACGTTTGTTCTGAAAATCACGCTCCCGAAGGTTTCATTCCGTTTGGACTCCGTTTGATATTCTTTTCCTTCGAAACGCTGAAATAGGCAAAAAACAGCAATTTGGGCTGGGCCTCCGGTTAATAGGTTAGTCCCAAAAAATATAAAAGAGTATAATAAAGCCCATTAAACATCCAAAACAGAATATTATATAGCATGGAACAATAAAAAATTATAGATACGTTGGAGACGTATCAATGTGATATGTGAGTTATGTTAATGAGTAATTGTGCTCTAGTAAGAATATTGGTGTTAAGGTTTGTGATTCCCTATGCATGCACGAAATTCAATAATCATGCAATGAAAATTATATCCTACTCGTGGTGCATTATTCGGTGTTAATTATGTTTAATGCTTGCTTTTGAGATTATTCATTTCTTGGTTGGTCGCTTCCCAATCTTTTTGCTAGCCTTCATTTTGCACTAAGTATGACCTCTACTTGTGCATCCAAAATCCTTTAAACCAGTTTTGCCACATGAGTCCACTATATCTACCTATATGCGGTATTATTTTGCCGTTCTAAGCAAATTTGCATGTGCCACCTCTAATTTTCAAAATAAACTTCTCTTTTGTGTGTTTGTTTCGCTCGCGGAACGGTGACGGGTGGCTAATATTTTCCATGATGGATGTGTTATTCTCACGATGAGTGTTTATTCACTTGTCATTACACGAGAGTAAGGCAAAGGTTTTAGGGATGCCCAGTCCCGAAATGCAAAAATGAATTTACTTTATGTTGTCAAATAATAAATTCCTTGGAAAGTGTTGGTATGGAAGGCACCCGTGGATACTGCTAGCCATGGGAAGTGAAAGTATGGTGAAAAAAGGAATAAACTTTATTTTCTGTTTGGGAACCGCCTATGGCATATCTAGCATGGAAAGTGTTCGTAGCTCTACGTTGTTTTCGTTGGTCGGATGGATACACCTCCCAAAATGTTTTTATCTCTAATTTTTCGCTTTGAGCTCTGGCACCTCTACAAATCCCTACTTCCCTCTGCGAAGGGCCTTTCTTTTACTTTATGCATTTTTATTTTGAATTTGAGTCTCCATCCTCTCTTACAAAAGCACCAACTAGGAGGCAATACGATCGTGCTCAAGTATTGGGTGTAGTTAATATTTGAGTGTGTTTCATGAATGGATCAATGTTTGAGCATGATGGGCTAGGGATAACTTGGTTTAGCATTGATATTTTGAAAGACATGGTTGCTTGTTGATATGCTTGAGTATCTACATCATTATGTCAAAACTAGACTATTGCTTTGAATCACATAAAAGTCCAAATTTCCATGCTATAAAGAAAAGAATATGATATGACTTGATGAACAACACTCCACATAAATAATTCTGTTTTTTATCACTTACCTACTCGAGGACGAGCAGGAGTTAAGCTTGGGGATGCTGATACGTCTCCAACGTATCTATAATTTTTGATTGTTCCGTGTTTTTTTATTATCGATCTTGGATGTTTTATAATCATTTTATAGTCATTTTATATCATTTTTTGGTACTAACCTATTGACATAGTGCCAAGTGCCAGTTGCTGCTTTTTCCATGTTTTTACATCGCAGGAAATCAATATCAGACGAAGTCCAAATGCCACAAAACTCCACGATGATTTTTTATGGGCCAGAAGGAAGGCAATGGGCCCTGGTTGCACCTGGGGGGTGCCCCGAGGGGGGCACAACCCACCAGGGCACGCCAGAGCCCAGCGCCTCTGGTGGGTTGTGCCCACCTTGGGTGCCCCCGGACCGCCTCTTTGCTCTATAAATACCCCAAAAATACCAGAACCCTAGAAGCATCGACGAAATATTCATTCAGCTGCCGCAGAGTCCGGAACCACCAGATCCAATCTAGACACCATCATGGAGGGGTTCACCACTTCCATTGGCGCCTCTCCGATGATGCGTGAGTAGTTCTTTGTAGACCTTCGGGTCCATAGTTAGTAGCTAGATGGCTTTCTCTCTCTCGCTGAATTCTCAATACAATGGTCTCTTGGAGATCCATATGATGTAACTCTTTTGCGGTGTGTTTGTTGGGATCTGATGAACTTAGACTTTATGATCAGTTATATCTTTTTATATCCATGAAAGTTATTTGAGTTTCTTTGATATCTTATATGCATGATCTCTTATAGCCTCGTATTTCTTCTCCGATATTTGGGTTTTGTTTGGCCAACTTGACCTATTTATCTTGCAATGGGAGTGGTGCCCGGTAGTGGTTTCGATCTTACGGTGCTTGATCCCAGTGACAGAAAGGGAACCAACACGTATGTATCGTTGCTACTAAGGATAAAAAGACGAGATCTATATCTACCGCCATAGGTAAACAGATCTTGCTTACATCATGTCATCATTCTTATTGCATTACTCCGTTTTTCCTTAAACTTAATACACTAGATGCTTGCTGGATAGCGGTCGATGTGTGGAGTAATAGTAGTAGATCCAGGCAGGAGTCGGTCTACTAATCTTGGACGTGATGCCTATGTAATGATCATTGCCTGGACATCAGCATAATTATTTGAAGTTCTATCAATTGCCCAACAGTAATTTGTTTACCCACCGTTTGCTATTTTTCTCGAGAGAAGCCACTAGTGAAACCTACGGCCCCTGGGTCTTCTTCCTCATATATTTGCCTTTGCGATCTACTTTTCTCTTGCATTTATTTTGAGATCTATTAAACCAAAAATACAAAAAATACCTTGCTGCGTTTTATTTCTATATATTTTATTTGGCGTTCGATCTATCAATCTATTACAATTTACCTCACGTCCGTTTGCCTGTCTTGCGGCGTCACCGAAAGGGATTGACAACCCCTTTAACACGTGGGTTGCGAGGATTTGTTATCTGTGTGCAGGGGATGTTTACATTGTGTTGCCTGGTTCTCCTACTGGTTCGATAACCTTGGTTTCATATCTGAGGGAAATACCTACCGCCGTTGTACTGCTGAAGAAAATATGCCCTAGAGGCAATAATAAAGTTGTTATTTATATTTCCTTATATCATGATAAATATCTATTATTCATGCTAGAATTGTATTAACCGGAAACTTAGTACATGTGTGAATACATAGACAAAACAAAGTGTCCCTAGTATGCCTCTACTAGACTAGCTCGTTAATCAAAGATGGTTAAGCTTCCTAGCCATAGACATGTGTTGTCATTTGATGAACGGGTTCACATCATTAGAGAATGATGTGATGGACAAGACCCATCCGTTAGCTTAGCACTATGATCGTTTAGTTTATTGCTATTGCTTTCTTCATGACTTGTACATGTTCCTCTGACTATGAGATTATGCAACTCCTGAATACCGGAGGCACACTTAGTGTGCTATCAAATGTCACAACGTAACTGGGTGATTATGAAGATGCTCTACAGGTGTCTCCCATGGTGGTTGTTGAGTTGGCATAGATCGAGATTAGGGTTTGTCACTCCGATTGTCGGAGAGGTATCTCAGGGCCCTCTCGGTAATGCACATCACTATAAGCCTTGCAAGCGATGTGACTAATGATTTAGTTGCGGGATGATACATGATACGTCTCCGTCGTATCTATAATTTTTTATTGTTCCATGCCAATATTATACAACTTTCATATAATTTTGGCAACTTTTTATACTCTTATTGGGACTAACATATTGATCCAGTGCCCAGTTCCTGTTTGTTGCATGTTTTTTGTTTCGCAGAAAACCCATATCAAACGGAGTCCAAACGGGATAAAAACTGACGGAGATTTTTTTGGAATATTTGTGATTTTTGGGAAGAAGAATCAACGTGATACGATGCCCGAGGGGGCCACGAGGCAGGGGCGCGCCCCAGGGGGTCAGGCGCGCCCTGGACCCTCGTGGCCACCCTGTAAGGCGGTTGGAGCCCTTCTTTCGCCGCAAGAAAGCTAATTTCTGGATAGAGATCGTGTCCAAAATTCAGCCCGATCGGATTTACGGATCTCCGGTTATAAAATAAACGGTGAAAGGGCAGAATCCAGAACGCAGAAATAGAGAGAGACAGAGAGACAGATCCAATCTCGGAGGGGCTCTCGCCCCTCCCATGCCATGGAGACCAAGGACCAGAGGGGAAACCCTTCTCCCATCTAGGGAGGAGGTCAAGGAAGAAGAAGAAGGGGGGGGGGGGGCTTTCTCCCCATCGCTTCCGGTGGCGCCGGAGTGCCACCGGGGGCCATCATCATCACCAACTCTTCCCCCCTCTATGCAGCGGTGTAACCCCTCTTTTACCCGCTGTAATCTCTACTTAAACATGGTGCTCAACGCTATATATTATTTCCCAATGGCTACCCTATGATGTTTGAGTAGATCTGTTTTGTCCTATGGGTTAATTGATGATCGTGATTGGTTTGAGTTGCATGTTTTATTATTGGTGCTGTCCTATGGTGCTCTCCATGTCGCGCAAGCATGAGGGATCCCCGCTGTAGGGTTTGCAATATGTTCGTGATTTGCTTATGGTGGGTGGCGTGAGTGACAGAAACATATAACCAAGTAAGTAGGTTGTTTGCGTATGGGAGTAAAAAGGACTTGATACTTTAATGCTATGGTTGGGTTTTACCTTAATGATCTTTAGTAGTTGCAGATGCTTCTAGAGTTCCAATCATAAGTGCATATGATCCAAGTAGAGAAAGTATGTTAGCTTATGCCTCTCCCTCAAATAAAATTGCAATAATGATTACCGGTCTAGTTATCGATTGCCTAGGGACAAATAACTTTCTCATGACAAAAAGCTCTTTACTAAAACTAACTTAGTTGTGTCTTCATCTAAAAAGCCCCTACTTTTTATTTACATGCTCTTTACTATCTTGCAAACCTATCCAGAAACACCTACAAAGTACTTCTAGCTTTATACTTGTTCTAGGTAAAGCGAACGTCAAGCGTGCGTAGAGTTGTATCGGTGGTCGATAGGACTTGAGGGAATATTTGTTCTACCTTTAGCTCCTCATTGGGTTCGACACTCTTACTTATTGAAAGAGGCTACAATTGATCCCCTACACTTGTGGGTTATCAAGACCTTTTTCTGGCGCCGTTGCCGGGGAGCAATAGCGTGGGGTGAATATTATCGTGTATGCTTGTTTGCTTTATCACTAAGTAGATTTTATTTGCTGTTATAAGTTGTTCTCTATCTTTAGTTATGGATATGGAACACGAAATACCAAAAAATTAGGTGTACTTGCTACTCATGGAGATGGGGAACCTCCTAAAACCCTCGATGTTCGTTATGTGACAGATATTATGTACTACTTTGATACTCCTGAGAAAACCCCATTCAATTTGGTAATGGGAGACACGTTGGATCAACGTGAATACTTTAGGGATTATCGCTTGACTCAAAAAGGGAAACTATTATGGGATCAAATTTATATGTTGAAGTGGTATGCTAGGCAACTATGCTTGAGATATGATTATACTTGTTGCTCTAGGATGAAGGCTCCACACCTTCCCTTTTCATGCAAATTTAATGATAATGAAACCTTGGCTTCTTATGCTAGAGGTATATATGATTACTATGATGTGGAACAAATAGAAGAATTTGTTGCTTTTATGGGTACTTATGAAATTGAATCTGTATTTAAAGAGTGTGAAAATCTTTATGATGCTGTTTATAGACCTGAAAATTTAGCTATCCTTAAATATTGCTATGAGAATTATGAATACAATGCCGATATTGATGCATTTATTGAGAAAGTCTCCGCTGTCCAAGAAGAGACTAATATTTTGCAGGAGTGTATGGAAGAAGAAATTGATGAAGCTGTGAGATCATTGGATGAAAAAGATGAGGAGGAGAGAGAAGAACAAAAGGAGGAAGAGCGGATTGATCACCCGTGCCCACCTTCTAATGAGAGTAACTCTTCAACTCATACATTGTTTAATTTCCCTTCGTGCTTACCGAAGGATGATTGCTATGATGACTGTTATGACCCCGTTGATTCTCTTGAAATATCCCTTTTTGATGATGCTTGCTATGCTTGTGGCCAAGATGCCAATATGAATTATGCTTATGGAGATGAACTTGCTATAGTTCCTTATGTTAAACATGAAACTGTTGCTATTGCACCCACGCATGATAGTCCTACTATCTTTTTGAATTCTCCAAACTACACTATATCAGAGAAGTTTGTGCTTATTAAGGATTATATTGACGGGTTGCGTTTTACTTCTACACATGATGATTTTGATAGATATAACATGCATGTTCTTGTTGCTCCTACTTGCAATTATTATGAGAGAGGAACTATATCTCCACCTCTCTATGTTTCCAACATGATAAAATTGCAAGAAACAGCTTATACTATGCATTGGCCTTTACTATGTGTGCATGAATTGTTATTTTATGACATGCCGATGCATAGGAAGAGAGTTAGACTTCGTCATTGCTTGATATATGTTGCTTTGTGCTCACTACTAAATGCCAAATCATTGTTAATTAAAATTGGCTTTGATATACCTTGGGATCCGGGTGGATTCACTACTTGAGCACTATATGCCTAGCTTAATGGTTTTAAAGAAAGCGCTGCCAGGGAGACAATCCGGAAGTTTTAGAGAGTCATTTATTTCTGTTGAGTGATTTTATATAGTTTAAAAACAAAAAAAATAAAGAGGGGAACCTAAAACTTTTCAAAAAGGAAAGTGAAAGTGAGAAAGATAAGCACTGTTGAAGTGGGAGAGCTCCTTGAACTTTGTTCATGCTCACGGAAACTTTGTGAATCTTAATTAGAGAAACTTTTCAATAAAAATAATTATCCCCTTGTACAGTTCCATTGTATTATAAAAATAATGTGCCAAGATTTGCCTTTAGGATGTTTACAATGCTTGTTGGTTTGTACGGTGCAGGACAGAAACTTTGGCTGTAGTGCGCGATTTTTCATTTTTTACTGGAACGTCAAACGGTTCTGAAACTTTTTGCACTGTCTTTATATGCAAATTGTTTATTTTTCCTAATTATGGTAGAATTGTTGGAGTACCATAGGTATGGTGAATGTTCAGATTATTACAGACTGTTCTGTTTAGACAGATTCTGTTTTTGATGCATAGTTTGCTTGTTTTGATGAAACTATCAATTCCTATCAGTGGATTAAGCCATGGAAAAGTTATATTAAATTAGCTAAAATTCAAAAACAAAATATTAATTGGTTTGCAACAGTACTTAGAGTAGTGATTTGCTTTATTATACTAATGGATCTTACCGAGCTTTCTGTTGAGTTTTGTGTGGATGAAGTGTTCGAAGATCGAGAAGGTCTCAATATGAGGAGAAGATGGAGAGGCAAGAGCTCAAGCTTGGGGATACCCAAGGCACCCCAAGTAAATATTCAAGGATACTCAAGCATCTAAGCTTGGGTATGCCCCGGAAGGCATCCCCTCTTTCTTCAACAAGTATCGATATGTTTTCGCATTCGTTTCGTTCATGCGATATGTGCAAATCTTGGAGCGTCTTTTGCATTTAGTTTTCAATTTTCTTTTATGCACCATGACGGTATGAGATAGTCCTTGGTTGACTTATAGAACACTCATTGCATTTCACTTATATCTTTTGAGTATGGCTTTATAGAATGCTTCATGTGCATCACTTATATCATTTGAAGTTTGGATTGCCTGTTTCTCTTCACATAGAAAACTGCCATTTGTAGAATGCTCTTTTGCTTCACTTATATTTGTTAGAGCATGGGCATATCTTTTGTAGAAAGAATTAAACTCTCTTGCTTCACTTATATCTATTTGGAGAGATGACAGGAACTGGTCATTCACATGGTTAGTCATAAAATCCTACATAAAACTTGTAGATCACTGAATATGATATGTTTGATTCCTTGCAATAGTTTTGCGATATAAAGGTGGTGATATTAGAGTCGTGCTAGTTGAGTAATTGTGAAATTGATAAATACTTGTGTTGAGGTTTGCAAATCCCGTAGCATGCACGTATGGTGAACCGTTATGTAAACGGTTGGAGCATGAGGTATTTATTGATTGTCTTCCTTATGAGTGGCGGTCGGGGACGAGCGATGGTCTTTTCCTACCAATATATCTCCCTAGGGGCATGCATAGTAGTACTTTTCTTTGAGGGCTAATAAAATTTTGCAATAAGTATATGAGTTCTTTATGACTAATGTGAGTCCATGGATTATACGCACTCTCACCCTTCCATCATTGCTAGCCTCTTCGGTACCGTGCATTGCCCTTTCTCACCTCGAGAGTTGATGCAAACTTCACCGGTACATCCAAACCCCGTGGTATGATACACTCTATCACACATAAGCCTCATTATATCTACCTCAAAACATCCACCATACCTACCTATCATGGCATTTTCCCTAGCCATTCCGAGATATATTGCCATGCAACTTCCATCATCATCATATACATGACTTGAACATTTATTGTCATATTGCTTTGCATGATCGTAAGATAGCTTGCATGATGTTTCATGGCTTGTCCGTTTTCTGATGTCATTGCTACGCTAGATCATTGCACATCTTGGTACACCGCCGGAGGCATTCATATAGAGTCATATCTTTGTTCTAGTATCAAGTTGTAATATTGAGTTGTAAGTAAATAAAAGTGTGATGATCATCATTATTAGAGCATTGTCCCAGTGAGGAAAGGATGATGGAGACTATGATTCCCCCACAAGTCGAGATGAGACTCCGGACGAAACAAATAAAAATAAAAAAAAGCAAAAAAAAAGAAAAAAGAGAAAGGCCGAAAAAAAGGAGAAGGCCCAAAAAAATTAGAGAAAAAGAGAGAAGGGGCAATGTTACTATCCTTTTACCACACTTGTGCTTCAGAGTAGCACCATGTTCTTCATATAGAGAGTCTCTTGAGTTATCACTTTCATATACTAGTGGAATTTTCATTATAGAACTTGGCTTGTATATTCCAACGATGGGATTCCTCAAATGCCCTAGGTCTTCATGAGCAAGCAAGTTGGATGCACACCCACTTAGTTTTAGTTTGAGCTTTCATATACTTATAGCTCTAGTGCATCCTTTGCATGGCAATCCCTACTCCTCACATTGACATCAATTGATGGGCATCTCCATAGCCCGTTGATTAGCCGCGTTGATGCGAGACTTTCTCCTTTTTGTCTTCTCACACAAACCTCCATCATTATATTCTATTCCACCCATAGTGCTATGTCCATGGCTTGCACTCATGTATTGCATGAGGGTTGAAAAGGCTGAAGCGCGTAAAAAAGTATGAACCAATTGCTCGGTTTGTCATCGGGGTTGTGCATGATTTGAATGCTTTGTGTGGTGAAGATGGAGCATAGCCAGACTATATGATTTTGTAGGGATGAGCTTTCTTTGGCTATGTTATTTTGATAAGACATAATTGCTTGGTTAGTATGCTTGAAGTATTATTGCCTTAATGTCAAATGATAGACTATTGCTTTGAATCACCCGTGTCTTAATATTCATGCCATGATTAGATTACATGATCAAGATTTTGCTAGGTAGCATTCCACATCAAAAATTATCATTTTTATCATTTACCTACTCGAGGAGGGGCAGGAATTAAGCTTGGGGATGCTGATACGTCTCCGTCGTATCTATAATTTTTTATTGTTCCATGCCAATATTATACAACTTTCATATCCTTTTGGCAACTTTTTATACTATTTTTGGGACTAACAGATTGATCCAAAGTGCTCAAAGGTTAGTTCCCTGTTTGTTGCATGTTTTTTGTTTCACAAAAAACCCATATCAGACGGAGTCCAAACGGGATAAAAACTGACGGATATTTATTTTTGGAATATTTATGATTTTTGGGAAGAAGAATCAACGCGATACGATGCCCGAGGGGGCCACGAGGCAGGGGCGCGCCCCAGGGTGTCAGGCGCGCCCTGGACCCTCGTGCCCACCCCATAAGGCGGTTGGAGCCCTTCTTTCGCCGCAAGAAAGCTAATTTCCGGATAGAGAACGTGTGCAAAATTCAGCCCCATTGGAGTTACGGATCTCCGGTTATAAAAGAAATGGTAAAAGGGCAGAATCCAGAACGCGGAATCAGAGAGAGACATATCCAATCTCGGAGGGGCTCTCTCCCCTCCCATGCCATGGAGACCAAGGACCAGAGGGGAAAGCCTTCTCCCATCTAGGGAGGAGGTCAAGGAAGAAGAAGAAGGAGGGGGGCTCTCTGCCCCTCGCTTCTGGTGGCGCCGGAGTGCCACCGGGGGCCATCATCATCACCGCAATCTTCACCAACAACTTCACCGCCATCATCACCAACTCTTCCCCCTCTATGCAGCGGTGTAACCCCTCTTTTACCCGCTGTAATCTCTACTTGAACATGGTGCTCAATGCTATATATTATTTCCCAATGATGTATGGCTATCCTATGATGTTTGAGTAGATCCATTTTGTCCTATGGGTTAATTGATGATCGTGATTGGTTTGAGTTGCATGTTTTATTATTGGTGCTATCCTATGGTGCTCTCCGTGTCGCGCAAGCATGAGGGATCCCCGCTGTAGGGTTTGCAATATGTTCATGATTTGCTTATGGTGGGTGTTGTGAGTGACAGAAACATATACCACTACAAAAAAAAGACACATCCGTGACATTTTGGGCCGAACGAAAAAATTTCTGTCATACATATGACACTTCTATGACGATAATTGTGACAAAACCCGGTATCATCATAGATGTGGTGGGCTCCTACTTCTATGACAAAAATCATGACAGAAAATGGGCTTTTCGTCACAGGCGGGCGAAGACGTAGCTGCATGACATTCTTTGGGCTGTCCATGACGGAAAAAACCGTGGTAGAAGCGAGGGGAGGAAAATTTCGTGGAGTTCCCGGTTACGGTGGGAGGTCGGGGCCGGCGATCGCGCTTTCTCTCAGACACGACGCGCATGTGTGCGAGGCGTTATTCTAATCGAACCCGAAGCGAGGCGTTGGGCTCTAATCGAACCCGGCGATTGCTGCGAGGCTACGTGTTATCGAACCCGGCGATTGATCGATGGCTGTTAATCGAACCCGATCGGCGATTCGCCGCACGCTGCGCTAATCAAGCCGATCGATTGGATGAGCAGTGAGCATTGCGGGGGAGGGTTGGATGGACGGTGGCGGTGGCGTTGCCTCTGGATGAAACAGGACCCGTGGTGTGGAGGGCTGGATGAGCGATGAAGCGATGGAGGGGTGCCCGTGGAGGGGTGGTTGAACAGGACCCCGTGGTGTGGAGGGCTGGATGAACAGTAGACGGTGGAGGGGTGCCCGTGGAGGGGTGGTTGAACAGTAGCCGATGGAGTAGCACGCGCTGGAGGCCGGATGAACAGGAGCCCGTGGAGGCTGGAGGAGGTCGACGGTAGCCCATGGAGGCAGGAGGAGGTCGACGGTGGAGATGAACAGTATCCCGTGGAGTCCCGTTTTGCGGTACGCCACACCCCTCCCGATGAACAGGACCCCCGTTTCCACCATAGGAGGTCCGTTTCGTCCGTTTTGCGGTACGCCACACCCCTCCCGATCAAGAGGACCCCCGTTTTGACCGTAGGAGGTCCGTTTCGCCCGTTTTGCGGTACGCCACACCCCTCCCGATCAACAGGAGCCCGTTTCTACCGTGGGAGGTCCGTTTCCTCCGTTCTTGATGCCACCCCTCCCGATCAACAGGACCCCGTTTCAAACGTAGGAGGTCTTTTTCCTCCGTTTTGCGGTACGCCAGGCCTCGTTTCCATCGCCTGTTCCGTCCAAGCCCTCCCAATGAACACGACCATGCATTCCGTTCCGAACCAGCCGGTTGGCTCCCACGCGTTCCGTTGCCTCCCGATGAACACGACGCATTTCGTTGCCTCCCCATGAACACGACGCATTCCGTTGCCTCCCCATGAACACGACGCATTCCGTTGCCTCCCCATGAACACGACGACGATGCTGTTTCTCCGTTCCGACCCAGCCATGTACACGAGCCCTGGTAAATGCGTATGTCTGTGATGGCGTTCGACACCCCGCCCGTCTGTACACATATGTGGCCGTATTTTCTTTCTTGCACCCTGGCCGCTGTACGTACATGTACACGCTACGTGCGCGCCTCTACTACGACACGTACACGCCTCTACTATGACACGTGCGCACCTATACCTCGACCAGTATATATGTACGTACACGTTCGCGACCAGAATGACAACGCTACGTACGCTTCGACCAGGTGGGTCCCGACTGTCAGGCACTTCCTTGCGTGCGAAGATGTAGCTGGTGGGTCCTAGTAGTCAGGAGGGCGAATTTTTTTTTTACCTGGACGCACTTCCTTGCGTGCGAAGATGTAGCTGGTGGGTCCCAGCAGTCAGGGGGGCGAATCGTTTTTTTTGCCCGGACGCACTTCTTTGCATGTGAAGATGTAGCTGGTGGGTCCCAGCAGTCAGGGGGAAACGTTGTTTTCACGAAATACGGTGGCCCGTCCGGTGGGTCCCCGCTGTCAGGTGGAGGAATCATTATTTTGCGCGTAATAAGGAGGCACTTCCTTGCTGCGGCCGTGGACCCAGCCGACCTCTCCACGTCTGATCCATGTCCGATGGAAGTCGTTCCTTGACCACGTTGACCACGCCAAGGCCGAGTGCACCACGGCGGTGGACGCACGGCGAGGACTAGGAAGGGGACGAC
This sequence comes from Aegilops bicornis, assembly GCA_021605145.1. Taxonomy (NCBI): domain Eukaryota; kingdom Viridiplantae; phylum Streptophyta; class Magnoliopsida; order Poales; family Poaceae; genus Aegilops; species Aegilops bicornis. The sequence goes on from CM038669.1 coordinate 525,861,593, forward strand.
TCAGAGCCGGGAAGACGCAGCGGTGGATGCCCACGCGAAGAGGAGTACGAGGGTTCACCGTTCGGTCATGCGGTGTGAGGCTGCTGTCGCCGCAGAATAACAGGGGGTGTGGGTGAGTAGAGGGATGGCCTGGCCAGTGGTGGGAGTAGTAGGGGCGGTGAGGCCTCCGCGGCATCACAACCGGCCACGGGAGGCAGGAGCACGCGGCACGACCGGCGCTGGTTTGGGCGGCTGGAGCAAGAAGACCAGAGGTTGAAGAAGCACTACGGCCATTGGATGAACATCGTACGGTAACAGGAGCTAGAATCGTTCATATTGACTAAGTTGACAAAGCCCTCCGTCCCCATCAACTTGGTAGGCCCACAAGTCAGCCTCCCACTATGCTGGGTTCCAGCTGGCAGGGGGAGTATTCATTTTTTTGTGCGTAATAAGGAGGCACTTCCTTGCGTGCGAAGATAGCTGGTGGGTCCGACATGTCAGCAGGGGCACGTTATTATCGCGAAATACAGAGGCCCTTCCGGTGGGTCCCATATGTCAGGTGGAGGAATCATTATTTTGCGCGTAATAAGGAGGCATTTCCTTATGTGCTTGGTGTGGACCCGGTATCGGCCTCTCCACGCACAGTCTACTTCCGATGGTGTCGTTCGTTGACCATGTTGACCATGCCACGACGAGCGCACCCAAGGTGGTGGATGACGGCGAGGCCCCGGACAGCAACGAGCCGGAGATGGGAAGACGCGGGAGTAGAGTCGCAGACGGAGAGGTGTCTGAGGTTAACTAGATCTAGTGCGGTGTGGATAGGCAGTCGGTGGAGAAGAACAGGAGGTGTGGAAGGGTGGAGGGATGGCCTGGCCAGCGGTGGAGTAAGCGCTTCATAGCGGCGTGCATAAGCAGAAGCTGCTAGCAGCATGAGGCGGGAGGTGGTCCCGCAGCTGGAGGAAGAAGATGAGAGATTGAAGATGGATGCCGGTCGTTGGATGTAAATCCAACGGCTAACATGTCAGAATCATTTGTTGACTAAATTGACAATGACTTGCGTTGGCTTCGACCTATTGGCCCACATTTCAGCCTCAAAAAATGTGGCACGTATTCAACCCATTTTTTCAGAATTTACAATCTTTCTTTTTGCGCGATAGAATTTACAGTCAATTTGATCTTTTTTTTAATTACAGCCATTAGCTGGGCTGGGTGAACAAATAATGTAGCGTCCATGCGGCTCATTTATTTTATTTCCTAAAAAATTACAGGCCATTTGCACTTTCTTGAAATACACTATTTTGCTGGGCTGATTCTAATTGTAATGTTGGGTTGAGCCAGCAATGTTATCAAAAAATAAAAAGGGGCTGAGCATTTTGTTATAAATATATTTAAATAATAAGTGATATTATTACATTTATCCTTAAATCTTACCAAGCTTTTGTACACAATCACTAGGATTTTCGTGCCAAAACAATCCATGATTTTATTTGTTAAGAAATTATTTTTATAAGTTAATGAGATGTGGGATATTGTTTTCTTACATATGTAAGTATCTGTTAAATATATGATGACAATAAAAATAACATATAATAACATATAAAATAATTTGAATATATATAATATAGTTAGAAGGGAAACACAAGTTGGACCTGGCGTTCCTATTCTTATATACAAAAATAGAACATACCTCTGCTTTTCTTCAAAAAAATACATAAATTGGGCTGCCAAAAATAAAACCTCGGATGGGAGGTCCATAGGCCGGTCGATACATGACGGCCCTAAGAAAATATAAACAGGCCTATGGACCTCCCATCCGAGGTTGTGGGCTGCGCATGTTAAAAATGAAAGCCTAGACGGGGCAGCCCAAAACCACGTCCAACACTTGCCAAAACTTCGTCCCTCGTTTTCTCTGTGTTTCGCACACTCGACATTGTGTGGGCATTTTGACTGTGCATCATATGAAGATGTGCTATGCGTGAATGTTGATCAGCATGATGTTAACTGGCTGGTAGTTCCATTTTCGACCATGAATAAAACTTCCAACATGATGTTAACCCTGTTTGAAAAGGCCGTGTTAATATAAATGCTCTGCCTCTGAAAGTTGCAGTTTCTTATCTGAAACTAAACTTGCAGTTTCTTATCTGAAACTGAAACTTGCACTTTCTTCTCTGAGAATCACATTGTCTGCACTTTTATACTCCTATGAAACTACATTTTTTAAGTGCTAAAAATAGATCTCTAGAATTCATAAAATACTTCATATGCTCAATACTACAAATCTGAAATTCAAAAGACATTCATATCTGAAAGTACTCTCAAAATACACAACACAAAACACAATTCACAACCTGCAAATACTGACAAACCTAAGCTCCTCCTGACAATTCACAACCTGCCCGACTATTGGGCTGGGGGGGGGGCAGCCCCCTCCTATTCCTCGGCGACGGACAGCCGCCCCGTGAGACGATGTGAACGGCGAGGGAGACAATGGCGGGGAAGCGTCATTGGGCCAACAACTTTTCTCCTCTTGCAGTTGGGTTCGGTCGACGGAGACTCCACCGGCTCGCTCTGGCAGGACACCCTCACAAACGGCACCCTGTAGATGCTCGATCCTTCAATCTCTGGTGGATGCTCCATCTGGGATCGATACTCCCACCACCGCTCCCTCACGATCAGATTCGGTGAATCTATTTGCTCCATGGCCCGGAGGAGCAGCTCTATGTACTCGGCGCGACTCCTCCGGGAGTATCGCCGCCTTTTCGCTTCTGTTGCAGATATTTGGCCATGGATGTCGCCGCCGCTTAGTTGGTCCTTGTTGTCAAACCAAGATCTGTATCTCCAGCATCCTAGCTAGCTTCACAGGGCGCCGTCTGGGATCCTCACGTATCGGCTGAACTCCTCCATCGATCTACTTCTCCACAGCATCTTCACTCGTCGGCGCTGGTTTTTGAATGGAAGAGGAGAGGAGCAGCGCTGGTTTTGGATTAGAACGGGAGAGGAGCGACGCTGGTTTTGGACTGGAACAAGAGAGGAGGGGCGGTGGTTTTGAAATGGAAGAGGAGAGGAGCAGCGCTGCATTTAGATTGGAACAGGAGAGGATCAGCGGGGGTTTAAGAGGAGAAGAGCGGAAGAGCGGCGCTGGTCTCAGAAGTATTTTTTTGTTGTTTTGCATATTTTGGGTCAAAGTTTGACCACGCACTGTATTTGACAAGCAAAATGTGAATGCATGTCACCAAAAATTGTATCGTTTGGTTCGTATCTGAATGTACTTTCAAATTATATTATTTTTGCAACGTATAACATATATTTTAAAAGGGAGACTAGTTAAAGTGGGGCCGCTTTATTAATTGAAGGGTAAATTGATTTTGATTTTGATCCAGTCACAGCGTGCCAGCCCTCTCGTCCAATCCTAAATCGCTGCCGCATGCTCCTCTCCCTCTTCTCCATTGCAAAACCACCTCCTCTCCTCTCCATCATCTCCATTCCAAAACCACCGTCTCGCCTCTCCCTCTTCTGATCTTCTCCATTGCAAAACCACCTCCTCTCCTCTCCATCATCTCCATTCCAAAACCACCGTCTCGCCTCTCCCTCTTCTGATCTTCTCCATTGCAAAACTGCCTCATCTCCTCTCCATCATCTCCATTCCAAAACCACCGTCTCGCCTCTCCCTCTTCTCTATTGCAATACCACCGTCTCTCCTCTCATCTTCCAAAGCTAGCACCAGAACACTCAGAAGGACATCTATGGAGAGGATGTAGCAGCGAATCAGGCAGATCGCCGCCGGCGACCAGGCAAAGTTAGCCAGGTTGAAGGAGATCCTTAGTTGCTTTGACAATGAGTGGGAGATTTCGAGGACGGTGCAGGCCATGTGGCAATGTATGCGAAAGAGTGAGACAGCGGCGATGAGGGCGGTGATGTACATGTACTCCTCGGCAGCAATCACGCCGCAGTCCTCCGAGTTCATCGAGTATCTCCTCTGGGCGATGGAGCAGACAGATTCGCCCGAGGCGACAGTCAGGCGGAGGTGGTGGGCGTACAGGTCGAAGGTCGAGCACCCAGAGGATAACAAATCGATCGAGTATGGTCTGCCGTTTGTGAGGGTGGAGAGCCAGCCGGAGCCACAGGAGTATTCGTTCTCCCACCGCAAGAGGAGGCCGGATGTCGCGACTTCACTTCCCCGCCGTTCTCCATGGTTCCCTCTATGCTCGCCTCGTTTCAACGGTGGCAGTAGGGTTTAAGGTAAGCTTCGCACTAACCTAATCTTCCACCTGCTCATGCTTACAATCAGTGTGACAACTAATGAAAATCATGCTTACAATCAGTCTTCGAGTACTATGCCAATCACCCTAAAATAGCTCTGGACCTTTGGGTCAAAGTTGTGACACAGTGTACAAATAAAGAAAAATAGATTGGTGCTTCTTTCAGAAAAGAGTACTCCCTAGAAAACTGCCAATATAAGCACTAGTATTTGGTTAGATGATTTGTCACGAGAAAGATCCGTCCACGAGAGCGCCACATCCCATCGGTGGTGGTGGATGCCAATGCGTGCATGCAGCATGGTTGGTGTCGATAATTTTTACTTGGCACACCTACTTTTCTGCATATATGCCGGTTCCATACGTACATTTGTGCAGTTCCACCAAAATGCAGCCGAATAACCCTGTTTGCATAGATAATGAAAAAGCATGATTACATTATAGTGGCACTAGTTGATGAAACACACAAAATAAATAGAAGAAAATATTGCGATAGTATCATAGTATGCCATGCCATGAGGGCGAGATGGGCCTCATGACGCCTCATACACGGCACGCCTCATATCGACATCGACCCAAGTCTCCCGAGATACACCTTTCCGCGGTGATGAACATCGATTGTACAGCAAGAGTACAAGGAGGCGCCTTGAGACATTCAAATCTCTATTTTTGTACATATCAACTAAAACTAAGCACCCCAGTTTGCAGAAATGCTTAAACATTAACAATGGGACTAGTTGATGAAACATACATTAACAAAGAGAAGCACTTTCTTTATCTGCATTGGAAATGAAATGATAGAGATGACACTCGCTCTACTTTAACTTTATTATTACTTCATTTTATCAGTGACACTAGGGTCGAGCAGGTGGCAAACGAGGTGTACCGTGCATCGCAAGGATGGAGGCCGGGGGTGCTTAGACTGGGATCCTGAAGCTGGCTCTTTCAGTCACCAACATGGATGATTCAATTCATGGGACCTTTTGGTGCAATTCACCTAAAATGAAGCAATGTCCCGTGAGCTAGCAGCTTCTTCTTCAATTTTTTTTTAAGAAAAGGGTTCCAGCCCCGGTTCCATTTCCATCAGAAAACGAAGCGCACAAAGCTTCTTCTTCATTAGTTGCAATAAAATTGAGCAACATCAAGGTTGGTTGTGAAGCTCCTGGAATGCTCAACTATAATTTGGATATCATTTGTGTCGGATTTCGGGTTCCGGCAGACCCTTGAGGTTCGAACACTGGGGGTGCGCGCGAAAAACTTGCCCTCTACCTACCTGCACCCCGCCACCTCGCTAGGATGTAAACTACGAAAGGAACAACACAAGAGACACAAGGTTAATACTAGTTCGGGCCACCATTGTGGTGTAATACCCTACTCTAGTTTGTGGTGTGGTGGATTGCCTCTTGGGCTGAGGATGATGAACAATACAAGGAAGAACAGCCTCGTGAGGGTCTGTTCTTGGCCGGGGCGATGAACTGCTTGGAGGAGTTCGGTCGCTCTCTCTCTCTTCTCTAGATTGCTTGCTCTTTTCAAGATGCCTCTACCCTGTGGGAGGCTAGTCCTATTTATAGGCGGAGGCCCTGGGCCTCTTCCCAAATATTGAGCGGGAAGGGCGCCAACAATTGGCCATTTTGAAGGGGAACATCTGGTACACTTATCCTGACTAAAGTTGGTCCTCGCTTTGTCAAAGGCTCGTGGTGACGCCCGGCTTGGGCTCCACAATAACTTCCTTCCTGCCGTTGGGCTGGTCTTGGTCTTGTTGCACCGAAATGGATGCCTTTGCTTGATGCTCTCGCCTGCGCTTGCTCCCTTTGCACCAAAGAGGAAAGGAGGACACTGCGCGGGCTGGCGCCCACCTGGCGCCCTTGGTCGTCATGGCTTGCATCATGGGCGCCTCGTGAGGTACCCCGCCTTGATCTCTCCGCCTCCTCGCGAGCCAGCCTGATGAGGCCGTGCCTGAGGAAGCTCCCTGTCATCCACCCCGCGAGGCTTGGCCCCTCGTGAGGGTCTTGAGCTTGTGTTGATGAAGATGGGCCGTGATGGCCCCCCCTTTGAGCCACGCCAGGCCGCAGGCAGCAAGTCTGGGACCCCCATTCCCGAACGCCGACAAGAGCCCCGGGCCCAAGGCGCGCCGGACTTGGCCGAGCAGAGAAGCGAAAGGGTAGTAGGCGAGCGCTGAGCCCAAACAGCTCATGACCTTGGGCGCCGCGTGGCGGTTTATTGGACGTGGGCTTCTCCACTTCCCACACCGCCTCGGCAACTGCACGAATTGACGAGTCCCTGCATGCAAAGCGGGTCATGATTACCTGCGATTGTGGAGGCCGGCGGTTGGTCTCCTCTGGCTTTAAGTACGGAACGACGCGTGCCCTTCCAGTCTGTCCCCTCTTGCTTCTCCTCCTTCTTCATGGCTCCGCTGAGGAAGTTCTCGGCCGCAAAGAAGGGGAAGGCCCGCCAGGTTGAGCCTGCCTCTCCCCCGCCCAAGCGCGGTCGAGGCCGCCCTCGCAAACATCCCGTGGCTCCCACGGCGACTCCCCGTGGCGCCCCGGGCGGCCTCTGGCTCCAGGCAGACGGCTGCTGCAGTCGGGCCTCCTGGGCTTCGTTGGAGGTCTCCGCGGCCGGGAGCCTGGCCCTGACTCGCGGCTGGCAGACGTTTGCCCGCGCGCGTGGCCTGAGCCGTCGGTGCACCCTGCACTTCAAGTTCGACGGTGATGCCACCCTTTACGTGAGGGTGTTCGGGGAGGATGGTCGCCATGCTGGGTGCTGCCCTGAGGACGACGACCACGGCCGGGGGCCCAGCCCCGACGATGACGGAGAAGACAGGGCACGTGTGGTTGGCGGCGCTCAGGGCTCCTCGAGCTTCATCGATTCTTGTTCGGGCAGCAGCTCCTCCAGCAGTGGCCGCGATCAGCCCCCACGCCGTTGTGCCTGCTTGGAGGGTGGTAGCGGGTCCGCCCGCCGTCGCGCCTCGGTGAAGCGCGAGAGGGAGTCCTCCTGAGCCCTGGAGGCGGCTCGAGTCTTCCCTGCGGGCTGGTGTCGGGCGAGCCGCGCCTGATTTGTTCCTCCTTTTCTTTTCCTGCGTAGAAAGACAGTAGTGTGGAGCCCCGTGGGGGCGTGTTTGGACTTTCGCCGTTAATCATCATACTGTTTCTGCTATTTCGGTATCGTGCCTTCGGGCCGCACGGCTGCGCGTAGGTAGTTCCCAGCCTCAGCCGTGATGGGCGATCGACCCAGGTCCTGTGTTCGTGTCGCGGTGCCCGTGAGGCACGGACTGGAGGGGTGCTCCTGTGGCGGACCCAGGTTGGGAAACCTTGAACGATAAGGGTAGAAAACACTCGCGAGGGCGCTCAGGCTGCCCCCTCGCGAGACCTTGCGCGAGAGTAATCGAGGTAGGAGGGCGAAAGGTCGAAGAGCCACAGATCAAAAGCGACAACAGCTTCGATAAAACTTCAAATGAGAATGAACAAGCCAACTGCAGAAAGCAAATGAAAAAGCCGCGTCTGGCACCTAATCTAGTCTTCGACATCTTCTCACCAGCGCGGAGCTAAGTGCTACCACTGGGCGTGGGAGGGAGCCCTAGGGCCTGAGGCCGGCACTCCTGAGACTCCGGGGCGTGTACAGCCCCAACTCATTATTACGTGAGAGTGTCACGGGCGGCGACCTTCACAGGCGTTGGCCTTCTTCACAGGCTCCGGGCCTTTCTTGGGGGAAGCAAGCTTCACGGGCATTGGCCCTCTTCACAGGCTCTGGGCCTTTTCCAAAACGCGACAGCTTCACAGGCATTCACCTTCTTCACAGGCTCTGGGCCTTTTCCGAAAAGATAGGCTTCACAGGCATTCGCCTTCTTCACAGGCTTTGGGCCTTTTCCAAAAAGATAAGCTTCACAGGCATTCGCCTTCTTCACAGGCTCTGGGCCTTTTAGGGGTAAAACCTCCGGAGGTGCTGGATGTTCCATGCGTTCTGGACTGGCACCCCCTCCTGAGTCTCCAAGCGCGCGGAGCCGGGCCTGGAAACATGAACAACCTTGAATGGGCCCTCCCACATGGGAGAGAGCTTATGCAGCCCCTCCCTGGAGAGAACCCGCCTGAGCACGAGGTCCCCTACCTCAAGAGTTCTGGGGCGGATGTTGCGGCAGTGGTATCGTCGCAGTGCTTGTTGGTACCTCGCCGCTCGCAACGCAGCTTCTCGACGATGCTCCTCCCCCAGCACGAGGTCCGTCCCCCGCATGGCGTCCTGCTGCGCCTCGTCGAACGCCAGGACCCGTGCAGAACGACGTCTGACCTCGTGAGGGAGGACCGCTTCGGCTCCATAGACCAGGAAGAACGGGGTCTCTCCAGTTGGCTTGGTCGTGGTCGTGCGGATGGACCACAACACGGACTGAAGCTCGTCGTACCAACCTCTGCCGCAGGCCTCCAGTTTCTTCTTGAATGTTCTGGTTTTGAGGCCCCTTGTCGGTGTCAAAACCGGCAGATCTCGGGTAGGGGGTCCCAAACTGTGCGTCTAGGCGGATGGTAACAGGAGACAAGGGACACGATGTTTTTACCCAGGTTCGGGCCCTCTCGGTGGAGGTAATACCCTACTCCTGCTTGATTAATATTGATGATATGGGTAGTACAAGAGTAGATCTACCACGAGATCGTAGAGGCTAAACCCTAGAAGCTAGCCTATGGTATGATTGTTCTTCGTCCTACGGACTAAAACCCTTCGGTTTATATAAACACCGAATAGGGTTAGGGTTACAGAGTCGGTTATAATGGTAGGAGATCTACATGTCCGTATCGCCAAGCTTGCCTTCCACGCCAAGGAAAGTCCCATCCGGACACGGGACGAAGTCTTCAATCTTGTATCTTCATAGTCCAGGAGTCCGGCCAACGGTGATAGTTCAGCTATCCGGACACCCCTAGTCCAGGACTCCCTCAGTAGCCCCCGAACCAGGCTTCAATGGCGATGAGTCCGGCGCGTTGATTGTCTTCGGCATTGCGAGGCGGGTTCTTCTCCAAATTCCATATACTTGTCGAATAGTGCCCGACTTCTGATAAAGGCTGCGCTCCTTGGCTTCTACGCCCAATAATGGCCATCTTCCACGTGTTTGAACGAATGCGAAAAGCCAGGGTATTTTTACACTTACCCCCCTAGCTGCGCAAATGAGCCGCCTATAAAAGGGACGAGGATCTAGATCTGAGTCACACCATCCCTCCATGAAGCTTTCATCGGAGCGCCTCTGACAAAAACCCATTCCATCATGGACAGTCGACGCGGCTCCTCCTCTCGCGCTCCTAGCCCTCAGCCTGGAAATTGGGAGAGATGCTCAGTCCCGCATAGCGAGCTAGTTATACTCCAAACCAAGGTATTTATTCCCCCGGCCTTCATGGTTCCGGTTCGAGCCGGACTTGCCACCTACAAGGGCGGAAAGCAAGCGGAGAGTGTCCCCGATCCCTCTAAAGGAGAGCGTGTGTGCTTTATCTCTTATCTAGTAAGAGGACTCGGATTTCCAATTCATCCGTTTCTCTGGGGGCTCTTGGAGTTCTACGGCCTCCAGTTGCACCACCTTACGCCTGCCTCCATTTTGCACATCGCGGGCTTCGTGGCCCTTTGCGAACTGTTCTTGGGCATCGAGGCTCATTTTGCGCTGTGGAAGAGATTATTCTGCCTAGTACCCCGTTCTCATGAGGGGTCAATATATCAAGTGGGCGGAGCCGAAATATGGCGCATCGCCGGGACCGGATATCTATCCGGAACCCCGAAGAAGGCGTTCGAAGACTGGCCTTCGGAATGGTTTTACATGGAGGACGTCCCGCTGCCGGATCCTGTTCGGATCGGCCTTCCAGAGTTTAGCAATGCTCCTCTGAAGAAGCGCCTAAGCTGGCGCCCGCGGAGCCCCCAGAGGGAAAATGACCGGGACGTCCTTTACTTGATGAGCCGAATAAGATTACTGGCTCATGCCAGATTGACCATGATTGGAGTCATGGCAATCTGCATTATGAGGGGAGTGCAGCCGCTCCAATATAGGGGCCACCCCATGTGGGACTTCAACGGGGAGGACGATGCCACCCGCCATGGCTGCAAAGGGCCGGGATCAGTCACCGAACTGATGAAGACCTTGTCCGCCATGTACAAAGGGGAAGAGGAGGATTTTCTCCGCGTCAGTCCACTGAGCGGGTTTTCTTCGAATAATCCTCGAAGTTGGGTAAGAAAATATCTTTGTGGCCTGTCCGATCCATGTTCCCGTGGTTAAATATCTCATTTCATGGTTTCTACGCAGGAACTGCACCGGGCCGTGGAGAAGATACACAACCCGCCCCCACAACCCGATGATCCGGAACGGTCCCTCGATCCGGCCTCCGAAGAGGACCCGGATATAAAGGTGGAGCTGATCGACGGGGTGTTCCACCAACTTAGCATCGACAATGCTTTGGTTGCCATTACGGCCGACTACGTCGGATTATTTCCGGCCTCCCAGGTAACCGTGACCGAAGTCCGGATACCATGACCCACCCGTGCTTTACTTCTAATCACCACGTATTTGATGGTGTTTCGCAGGGGGTGCCTTCAGAACGGGAAGCCGAGCCTGCCGCGGCCGTCCAACAAGGGGCAGCTCGGTCCAGCAGGCGGAAAAGAAGTGCGGTACGACTCGAGACATCGCCGCAACGGTATGATGTGCCATCGTGTTTTAAGGAGAGGTTCCTGGGAGGCATACTGACGCTCGTGGTTTTTTCAGGAAAAAGAGCGCTCGCCGGACTGAGTCCGGAGAAGTTGCCAATCGGACCTCCGCCAACCAGGCTCAAAAGCCGAGTCCGGAAGGGGGTACAAACACGAGGCGTGCGTCGGATGCTCCTCCAACGGAGGATGCCGATGCATCGTCCGCCACCAAGTCGGAGGTGGAGAGCGCCATGAATCATAGGCGCCACGGACTATTCTACGTGACGCATGTTTCTCCCGAGAGGCGTTGGACGCCTTTAGTTCGGGAGAAGCGCACCTCCGTGCCGCTCAAGATGGCCTAGCCAGAGCCACGGAGCAGTATGTGAAAGACATACGGGTAAGAAATTTTGATAGTTATGTATGCCAGTAGCCCCCGAGACATAAAATAGTTAGGATAACTGATTTAAGGATCATTTGGAATGCAGGCTCTTACCGAAAAGAATACCCGTTTGTCCCAGGAGCTTGAAGAGTGCAAGGCCCAACTTGAGGCCACACTGGCCGCGACCGGGGAAGCCATGAAGACTCCCTCTGGTAAAATATTCCCTTCGAAGTAGAGGTAGTTTCGCAAAGTGCGGCGTATGCATAAATCTGACATTAACATTGCAGATAGCGCCGGGATGGATCCGGACAAGCAACAGCTCCTACGCCAGCTAAAGGCCGGCGAGAGCGTGCTTACGAGGGTGCGGCAGGAGAAAAATAACCTCCAAGATGCCAACACCCAACTGGGTGAGGAACTAAAGGATGTTCATGCCCAGGTTGTCTCGACTCAGAAAGGAGAATCGACGGCTTCGTCGCGGCATTTTCAGTAAGTGCTTGAACGAACTTTGAAAGAGTTCGGCGAGGAAGGCGACTAACATAAGCATGTATGTAGGTTTGCTCACAGGTCGTCCTGAGGAGGAGATGCCCAATTCTTCGGGTGATCTTCTTTCCGAACTGCGTCAGCTGCATGAACGAGTTTGGCAGGTGATGAAAGGCGTCGCCTAGGCCTTGTGGCCATCTATCTCCCTGCCCGAAGGCATTGGGGAGCTGGCAGAGCGGCTTCAAGGAGCACGGCGGCGCTTCCGACTATGGAAGATATCGGCCTGCCGTCAAGGCGCCAGGGAGGCTTGGGCCATGGTAAAGACGCGGTACACGAAGGCTGACCCAAACCACATGGCCGAGGTCGGACCTGTGGGGCCTGATGGGAAGGAGATCCCTGTAAGCTTAGTGTATGGCCAAGTAGAATTGACCGCCAAGTATTCCCAGCAAGATTTTAAATTAGATAGCCTATTAGATGGCATTGAGGAGGAATACAATTAGTCGAGTTGACTATGTAATTGAATATGACATGAAAAATTTCTTCTAGCCGGATTGTAGATCGTTTATGATAGTGGACCTTTTCGCTTCGACCTCGGGACCCAATAGTCCGGAGTGTGTCCGAATACCCTCGCGGTTATGTAAGAACCGGGGCATGCATGGAGACAAGGCGTAGGGGTCATTATTGCTGTATCGTATAAGTGCCCAACTAGTTATGTTATATTACATGGATAGTAAGAAACATATTCCAGGAGAATAGTTCCCTTAAGGGTTCCTTTCTCGGGAGGCATGCCCTAAAGTGCATGTCCAAACTGCTAAGAAAAGCAGAAAATCATCTGGGGCAGATGGATAAATAGTTAAAATCATCTTTCAGTTCACCGACCGAATATTCCCTTAAGAACGCTAGCTTTCGGCTTCACCCAGTCCGAGGTACACATCCGGCCGACCCGACAAGAATAATCGCAGAGGTTCTCCCTTTACCACCTAACCGAACAATCGGGAACGTAGGGGTAAGCACAGGAGCCAGGCAACCCAGCTTGGCCAAAACTTAAGTCATATCGATGCATAAAATGGTGAGGTAAAAGGTACATGCGGAAGTTTGACACATGTGTTGGCCATAAAGCCCGTATAAATAAGCTTCTGTTAAAGAAGGCCCCAGGTATAATGAGCGCGGACAACGCGTCAAGTATGTGCGAAACAAAGCGCAAACGAGCCTCTAAAGGCTTCAAGAAGAAGGAGGGGGAAGGAGAGAAATAAAAGACAACAAAAAATAGAAAATGTGGACGGAGGAAGGAGATGAACTCGGAGTCCGGCGCTTAGGCGTAGAATCTTCGTAGACGGCCTGCGTTCCATGGGTTCGGCTCGAGTCGGTTATCCGATGCGTTTCGCAGACGGTATGCTCCGCCGGTCAGGACCTGGTCGATGATGAAGGGACCTTCCCATTTGGGCTTGAGTTTGTCCTTTTTCTTGTCCGCAGCGTAGAAATAGTTCGCCAACGTTGTAAGCTTTGGCCCGTACTTCCTCGCTTTGATATCTTCGAGCTCGCTGTTGATAAAATGCGGAACGAGCTTTTGCCACGTCCGCTCCTCCTCCAATGCGTCCAACTGTCCCTGCCGATCGAGCTCGGCTTCTCTTTCTTCATACATGCGCACGCCGAGGTGAGTCATGAATTATGTCGCGGGCAAGACTGCCTCAAGGCCGTACACCATAAAAATGGTGTGAATCCGGTAGTACGATTCGGCGTGGTCCGCAGCCCCGTAGTCTGAGTCGAGCTCCTCAACCCAGTGCGTGTTAGATTCCTTGAGGGACCGCACTAGTCTGGGTTTAATGCCGCTCATGATTAGACCGTTTGCTCGCTCGACTTGGCCGTTGGTTTGAGGGTGATAGACTGAGGCGTAATCGAGCTTGATGCCTATGTTTTTGCACCATGATTTGACCTCATCGGCCGTGAAGTTGGTGCCGTTATCAATGATGATACTGTGGGGGATGCCGTAACGGTGCACTACCCCTGATATGAAGTCTATCACCGGCCCGGATTTGGCCGTTTTAACAGGCTTGGCCTCTATCCATTTGGTGAATTTATCCACCATGACCAATAGGTATTTTTGCTTGTGGGTTCCTCCCTTAAGGGGTCCAACCATGTCAAGCCCCCTGCATCATGACGGCCAGGTGATGGGTATAGTTTTGAGGGCGGTGGGTGGCATGTGGCTTTGGTTAGCAAAAAGCTGGCAACCGACGATCGTTGGACTAAATCACAGATTCCGCCCGGCTGTCGGCCAATAAAATCCTGTACGGAAGGCCTTGCCTACAAGGGCCCGGGCTGCGGCGTGGTTGTCACATCCCTAGTTCTGGTATGACCTAGACTAGCTAGTCATTTGTGCATCATGTTTAAATTTCATTTAAATTTGAAATGGGGATTTGTGAAACCCTCGTAATCATTTTGGAAATGACCTAAATAAAAATTGCTCCAAAAGGGTCCAGGAAAATGCTCATGTTTCTCTCTGAAAATATTGGACAGAGATAAAAGTCAAACCAATATTTTTAGGATCTCATAAGTATTTATTTTGGGCATTTGGAATTAATGCAGTAATTATTTGTTTTGGATATATATTATTATATATATAAAATATTGTCCAAAAATTATGCCATTTATAAATGAGCTCGGAATAATACCATTAGCTCATATAAAAATTGGCATAAGTAAATAAAATGATTTAGTATTTTAAATAAGTCAAACAAATGTCGTAATATTAGAAAAGAAAACAAAAGGGATAAAACCCTTACTTGAACTTACCTCCCCACGGCCCAGCTCTTATGCGGCCGCCCAAAGTAGCCAGCCCGGCCAGCTCGCCTCCCCCTCTGTCGCCTTCTCCCCTCGCCAGCAGTGCGTGCCAGCGCCACGGCCACCATGACCACGTGCCCGCCACCTCCTGCTTCCTCCCCTCGTCGCCCTGGACGCCCTGGAACGACGCCACGCGACGCCCCGCACCTCTCTCCCTCTCTGTCATTCCTCCCCCTCCCCTGGTTTCTCTCCCACGCGTACGGCCGAGCGCCACCGCCGCCACCGGTCACTGTTGCCGCGCCCACAGCCACGGCCTCGCCCCCCCGACGCGCTCCACAGCTCCTTCGCGACCCCCTCTCCCTCTTCGTCGAGCCACGCATCTCCGGACGGCCTCCATTGTCGCCACCGTCGTCTTCTTCATCGCTGCCGCCGCAGATCTCCACCGCCCGCTTGCCGCCGTCCGACCATCCTCGAAGCTCGCCCGTCAGCGCCATCGAGTCCGCCGTGAGCCCGTGCATCCATTCCCCTTCTCCCCTGCCTCCCCGTGCTCAGAGCCCGCAGCCGCTCGAGCCCGAAGCTCCGCCGCCGCCATGAGCCCCGCTCCGGCGAAGCTCCGGCGCCCAGCTTCCGTCTGCTCCCTCGATGCGGGCGAGCCTTCGCCCAGTGCCCTTAGCCGCCCCGTGGCTTTATGCGGGACGCCGCCGCGTCCTGAGGTCGCCGCCGACGACCTCGCCGGCCTGACGGGTGGGCCCTATCAGCCAGGTGATTAGCTTAGTGCTAATCACCGCCTAGTTAACCACTGACATCGACGGTGGGCTGACCCCTAATCCTTTTTAATTAAGCAAATAACCCCTATTTAACTCCGTGTCACCGGCGTGTGGACCCCACGCCGGGTTTGACCTCAGCCAACAGCCGATTGACTCGCTGACGTCATGCTTACTCAATGCTGACGCAATTATTTATTTTCTGGATTTAAATTAAATCAGGAATTCCAGAAAATTAGCAAAACTTCAATAAATCATATAAATTCAACTGTAGCTCAGATTAAAATAAGTTATATATGAAAAATTATCAGAAAAATTCAATCTATCCATCTGTACTAGTTTCATGCATGACAAACCAACTTATACATGCTGTATAAGTGAAAACACTAAAATGGCATTTATAAGAGCTTATTTTGGAGTTGCATTTGAACCTTTGGTTCAAATGGACTTCATTCAATTTGAATACTAGTTGCATTAGCTCAAACAGCATCACATCTACATGCCATGTTCATGCATCATATTGTTGCATATGATTGTGTATTGATTGCCGGCACCGCTCTTTCTCGATAGGTCCTGCTCCGGAGACGTTCCAGAGTACCTGTCTGTGAAGCAGAGCCTCCCTTGTTTATTTACTGTGCAAGCAAACCCCTTGTTCATTCCGATACAATCCTACTCTCTCGCTTCCTGCTCTCGGTTATTGCATTAGGACAACAACGATTCATCTCGCTACTTTGTGTCATGCGGTAGTTGAACCCATTCCTCTGCATGACCTGTCATTGCCACAAAGAATAGTGGAAACCCACTAGCATGTGTAGGAGTTGATTGAGCCATGTTGTGTTCCTACCATGCTATGCCTGCTATTGCTTAGAGTTGTGTCAGGTCTGATTCATTGGGGATGAATTGGAGTACAATTCTATGTTCTGATGCTGAGAGTGAAATGTGTGAACACGATTTGGTAAAGGTAGTGGTGGGAGGCCATGTAGGATTACATGGTGGGTTGTCTCACTGGAACCGTCCTTAAGCACTGAGTTCTATGTATGTCGTCCAATGACTCGATACTACCACACATTGGGTTCCGGTAACTCGACCCCTCTCGACTTATTAACCAACTTGATCTCTGTCCGTGAGTCGCAACTAGTTTCTCGTGTTTGTAGGTAGTGCTATTTTTCTACCAAGTGGCACCCGGCAGGTGGGCTTGGGACAGACTAGGCACACGTGGCCTGGTGTACCGAGTGGCACCCGGTTGGTGGGCTCGGGAACCCTGCACACATCGTTTGGGGCCGTGGAGCGACACCCGGCCGGATCTCCTTGCGGATGGTACCCGAATAGGCGATAAACCCGGCTAGGGTCTTGTGTGGTTAGTCGTCGTGGCCGACACCCTCGCCAAAGCTTCCGCTTGAAGGTTGCCGAGGTACATGATGTGTACATGGTGATAAGTGGTGAGAGCGTGTGTGAAGAAGTACACCCCTGCAGGTTATCATGATCTATTCAATAGCCGTGTCCTCGGTTATGGACTTCTTGGATGCTTACGTGGTACATAGACAACTTGAAGTGGATACTCTAAAATGCTCAAGACAAGTGTGAGTGCTATGGATGGCCTTCTCGTATGGAGACGGGGATGAATCCATAGTAGTGTATTGTGTGGTGACTAGTGGACTCTGTGCGCCTATATCACCTCGTAGAAGTTCTCGTAGTCGAGAACGGGATAGCCACAGAGTCAAAGCTGGCTTGTCGCAACTAAACTCCACATTACCTTTTGATACTAATGCATGTATAATAGGTTCTGATGTAAGTCTTGCTGAGTACCTTTGTACTCACGTTGTTTTATTTATGTTTTTGCAATGAGACTTCGGTCTTTCTAGTAGTTCCGCTTGGACTTGACGAGTAGCTTGTTACCTCGCCCACGATCTTGTACCCTTAGGAGGGTCTTGTAGATAGTCAGGCTTCTCAGCCTTTTTCTTTGTAGTTGTCTCAGACTCGGACATGTAATGCTTCCGCTTTGTTGCCTGTATGTTTCAATGATGGGTCATGTGACCCCTGTGTGTATTTGAAGCTATGTGGCTCTTCCGAGCCTTTATCTATAATGAGTTTATGCGTTATGTTGTGATGCCATGTTGTACAACACATACTTGCATGTTATGCGTCGTGTAACTTGTATTGCTATGTGTGGGATCCGACAACCTAGTTGTTTATCCTTGGTAGCCTCTCTTATGGGGAAATGTAGTCTCGTGCTTCGAGCGATAGTAGTCCGCTACAACCGGTTCACCGGAGTCCTGCTAGCCCAAGACTACCGCTTGGACACTTGACTGGCCGGGCATGTGTTTCACTGCTCCTATGTCTGTTCCTTCGGGAAATGTCGCGGGATATTCGAGTCCTGCCTAGCCTGCTACAAACCGATACCGGAGTCCTCATTAGCCCAAAGGCTACAGCTCGAATTCATACGTTGATGACCGACATGCTCGATGTGATTCATGTATGCCTGTCCCCATAGGTTAGTGCCACTTTGGGTTCACGACTAGACATGTCGGCCCGGTTCTCTGTCATATGGATGCTAGCGACACTATCATATACGTGAGCCAAAAGGCAAACGGTCCCGGGCCATGGTAAGGCGACACCCGTGGGAATACCGTGCGTGAGGCCGCAAAGTGATATGATATGTTACATGCTAGATCGGTATGACTTAGGATCGGGGTCCCGACAGCTTTGGTATCAGAGCCTGACTGCATGTAGGATTCCAAGCCAACCCGGTCGAAGTTGAGTCTAGAAATTCTTTAGTTATGTAAGGGAATTGATTGTGGAAGGGAACGTAAGGCTCTTTTTACTCCTTTACCTCATGGCCCTCTGATCTGAGTCGTCTCTGTCATTCCTACGGGTTAAGGAACTAGGCTTTCTCTTCCGCTCATCAGATCACGTGTTACTACTCCGTAGCTCCATAGGGTTGGTTGATCAGAGTCATATCCCAGTTCGGGTACCTCCGGTGTAGCCTGTTTAGTAATATCTCAGAACCTTGAGTGGTGATGTTGAGTTGTTGTACTACCCCATTTTAGCAGGATGTCTCATTTTGAGCATTTTACTGCCGTTATGCTGCCGGAATTCCCCTGTGAGTTCGAGAGTTACTAATTTCTCGTGTCCTACATTTTTCAAGTATGTAGTGATGTTGATTCCGGCCCTTGGTTTCGCTTCTCGTGATGTCACCGCTAAGCGAAGTTTTGTTGCTTGTAGCCGTAACCACGGAGATGGTAGGTATGAGGATCCTCCCGACCAGCCCTCATTGGCGTAGTTTATGTTAGAGATGGAGAGGAACAAGCGTGAGTCTAACCGCTTGTTGGCACGTGACGAGGAGAACACCGCAAGACAGTTCAAAGGGTCTCGCAACCATTCATGACTTCATTCGCTTGCACCCACCTACCTTTCATCATTCCATCGAGCCACTCGATGCGGATGATCGGGTTCGTAGCATCACACGCAAGCTCCATTCTCATGAAGCGTAGCTGAAAGTGACAAGGTCACCTATGCTGCATACCACCGGAAGGTCATGCTAGTCTTTGGTGGCGTAACTATGAGGCTATGCTTCCAGCTGGTCGATTCCTACCGAGAGATTTCACCGAGGCTTTTCGCGAGCATCACATTCCTCAAGCCCTCATCGATCGCAAGAGAGAAGAGTTCTGTAGTTTCATCCAGGTAAGATGGCTGTTGATGCTTACAGCAGAGAGTTTGAGAACCTTGCCCGCTATGCTACGTAAGAGGTGTCCACGGACGCCAAGAAGCGAGCTAGGTTCCCAGGGTCTCAACCCCAAGTTGCGTCGTGATCTCCACCTACATCATTGTGATACATTCCAGGCTCTTTTGAACAAGGCCATTAATGCAGAGATAGCTCAGCTCACTTACGAGGAGTCTCGTAAGCACACCCGTGATTTGGTTTCTTCCTCCGGTTCTAGTTCTCATAAGCGCCGGATTTGGATTCCGAAATCTGCTCTTCCACCCGGATATTCACCGAGGCCATCCCATGTGGCGCCTCACCCAGCTCAGTTACATGCTCCACCCAGGCCTATTGGTAGACCACTTGTCAATGCGGGTCCACGTCCTACTTCGTGGACTTGCTTCACATGTGGAGAGCCGTGACACTATGCACGTGATCGCTCTCGCACCAGCTTATGCTCCACCCAGCTCGAGAAGACTGTTGGCTGCGTTAGGCCATCAAGCAAGACGATCAGTGTCAAGTCAGCTCCCACTGAACGTGGACGTGTGCATCACGTCTCAGCTAAAGACGCTCATGATGATCCGGATGTCGTTCTTGGTACACTCCTTGTCAACTGTCATCCAGCTTCGGTTCTATTCGATATCGTATCATCTCACTCCTTCATCTCTCAAGGCTATGCTCGCTTGCACGACATGTCATTCTCGCGGATATGCCAACTCCGCTTGAAATCCAAACCCCGTGGTCTAGATGGCAAACCACTAGAATCAGCCATGGTAATGAAATCCTTGTTGATAGACTTGTATTTCTTGCATCACTTGTAGCCCTCAAGTCCTCGGATATTAACATCATCTTGGGTATGGATCGGATGACAGCTCATCATGCCAAGATTGATTGTTACACAAGATCTGTTCAGCTTACACACCCATCTGGCAAGATAGTCACTGTCTCCACTAGAGTTGCAACGCGACAACTCTATTCTCTTAATGCCAGCCCTCTTCCTGACCTTGAAGATATCCCGGTAGTCCGTGACTTCCCGGATGTCTTTCCAGAGGAACTGCCAGGTATTCCACCGATGTAGATGTAGAGTTTGTCATAGATCTTATCCCAGAACCGCTCCAATTTCCGTGAGACCTTACAAGATGGCACCCTTAGAACTAGCCGAGCTTAAGAAACAACTTGATGAGTCCTTGCAAAAGGGTTTCATCCGTCCTAGTTCTTCTCCTTGGCTTGCCCCTGGCCCCTCTTCGTCAAGAAGAAGGATGGTACAGACGGATGGTTGTAGATTATCGTCCCGTTAATTTGGTCACGATAAAGAACAAGTATCCGCCTCCCGTGATCAACGATCTGTATGATCAGCTCGCTGGATCCTCAGTCTTTTCCAAAATGGATTTAAGGTTAGGATACCACCAAATCAAGATCAGAAACGGGGACATCCCCAAGACAACCTTTCTTACTCGCTATGGTCAGTACGAGTACACCGTTATGTCCTTTGGTCTAACCAACGCCCCAGCCACATTCTCCCGCTTGATGAACTCGATCTTCATGGAGTACCTAGATAAGTTCGTCGTGGTTTACCTCGATGATATTCTTATTTACTCGAAGAACGAGGAAGAGCATGCCGAACATCTTAGACTTGTGCTAGAAAAACTCAGAGAGCACCGCCTTTATGCCAAGTTCTCCAAGTGTGAATTTAGGTTGCCAGAAGTGACCTACCTAGGCCACGTAATCTCTGGTAAGGGCATTGCTGTCAATCCCGAGAGAGTTCAGCCGTTCTTGATTGGACTCCACCAAACCGTTAAACAAGTTAGGAGTTTCCTTGGTCTAGCCAGCTATTGTCGCCGCTTTGTCGTAAACTTCTCCAAAGTAGCCAAACCCCTCACGGAACTTCTCAAGAAAGATAAAAGGTTTGAGTGGTCCCCACAGTGTGAGTACAGTTTTCGAGGAACTGAAAAGACGCCTGACTTCCGCCTCCCATACTTGTGCCACCGGATTTCACTAAAGACTTTGTTATCTATCATGGCGCCTCACGACAGGACTAGGTTGCATCCTTATGCAGGATCGTCATGTGATTGCCTATGCATCTCGTCAGTTGCATCCACATGAGGAGAATTATCCCACACATGATCTAGAGCTTGCACCGTAGTCTATGCACTCAAGACCTGGCGACATTACCTTCTTGGTAAACGCTATAGATCTACACCGATCACCGTAGTCTCAAGTATATCTTCACCCAACCAGATTTGAACCTTAGGCAAAGACGATGGTTGGAGTTAATCACATATTATGATCTAGGGATTACCTACACCCCAGGCAAAGCTAATGTCATGGCTGATGCGCTAAGTCGCAAATCCTATTGCAACAATCTCATGTTGCAGCAGGGTCAACCACTTCTCCATGAGGAATTCTGTAAGCTTAACCTTCACATTGCTCCTCACGGATTCCTTTCTACCTTGGTGGCTAAACCTACTCTTGTGGATCATATCATAGAAGCCCAGAAGCATGATACGGGGATTACCCGTATCAAGAGAAACATTGCCAAGGGTATTGCCGGTAGTTTCTCTATAGATAATCGAGGTGTCGCTTTCTTTGGGAACCGTCTTGTGGACCCCAAGAAACAACAACTTCGACAATTGAATCTTAACGAGGCGCATGAATCACCTCTCACGATTCATCCCGGTAGTACTAAGATTTATCAGTACCTACGCCAGAGGTTCCGTGGACTAGGATGAAGAGAGAAATTGCTCGCTTTATTGCTAACTGTGATGTTTGTCGTCGTGTTAAGGCAGAGCATCAAAGGCCTGCTGGCACCCTTCAGCCCTTAGCTATTCCTGAGTGGAAATGGGATAAAGTTGGTATGGATTTCATCACCGGCTTTTCCAGGACCAAGAAAAGGAATAATGCTATCTTCGTAGTCGTTGATCGTCTTTCCAAAGTGGATCACTTCCTTCCTGTTCGAGAGAGTATCACTGCTAGTCATCTCGCTGACTTATACATTTCTCGAATAGTGTCACTCCATGGTGTTCCACTAGAGATCAATTCAGACCGTGGTAGTCTTTTCACTTCTCATTTCTGGGAGAGTTTCCAAACTGCCATGGGAACCCATCTTTACTTCAGTACCGCTTTCCACCCTCACCAAGTGGTCGTGGAAAGGGTCAACCAAATTCTCAAGACATGCTTAGAGCTTATGCTATCTCATTCGGTATGGATTGGGAGAAATGTCTTCCTTTCGCCGAGTTTGCTTATAACAATAGCTATCAATCCAGCCTCAAGAAAGCTCCTTTTGAGATCCTCTATGGACGAAGATGTCGAACACCTTTGAACTGGTCGTAAACCGTGAAAGACAATTCTTTGGACCGGACATGATCCAGGAGGCGTAAGAGCAAGTTCGCATCATTCGTGAGAATTTGAAAACAGCCCAGTCTCGTCAAAAGAGCCAAGATGATCGCCGTCATAAGGAAGTGGCTTATGAAATTGGCGACAAGGCTTACCTTCGGGTTACTCCTCTAAAGGGTACCCATCGTTTCGCATCAAGGGCAAGTTGGCTCCTCGTTACATTGGCCCCTTTCGCATTCTCGCTAAACGAGGAGAGGTTGCCTACCAGTTGGAACTACCCCCACATCTTTCTCGAGTTCATGATGTCTTCCACGTCTCTCAACTCAGGCGTTGCTTCTCGGATCCCATCCGCGGAGTGGACCATGAAACGCTTGATATCCAAGATAACCTCACATACCGAGAGTACCCGGTTCACATTCTTGATCAAGCAGAGCGTGTTACCCGACGTCAGAATATCAAGTTTCTCAAAGTTCAGTGGTCTCATCATTCCGAGAGAGAAGCTACTTGGGAGCGAGAAGATCGTCTTCGACTGGAGTACCCCGCTTTCTTTCCGTCGACCCCTGAATCTCGGGACGAGATTCTTTCAAGTGGGGGCGAGTTGTCACATCCCTAGTTCTGGTATGACCTAGACTAGCTAGTCATTTGTGCATCATGTTTAAATTTCATTTAAATTTGAAATGGGGATTTGTGAAACCCTCAGAATCATTTTTGGAAATGACCTAAATAAAAATTGCTCCAAAAGGGTCCAGGAAAATGCTCATGTTTCTCTCTTAAAATATTGGACAGAGATAAAAGTCAAACCAATATTTTTAGGATCTCATAAGTATTTATTTTGGGCATTTGGAATTAATGCAGTAATTATTTGTTTTGGATATATATTATTATATATATAAAATATTGTCCAAAAATTATGCCATTTATAAAGGAGCTCCGGAATAATACCATTAGCTCATATAAAAATTGGCATAAGTAAATAAAATGATTTAGTATTTTAAATAAGTCAAACAAATGTCAGAATATTAGAAAAGAAAACAAAAGGGGATAAAACCCTTACCTGAACTTATCTCCCCTGCGGCCCAGCTCACTGTGCTGGCCTGGCCCAATTGGCCAGCCAGCCCGCCTCCCCTCTGTCGTCTTCTCCTCGCCAGCAGTGCGTGCCAGCGCCACGCACCATGACCACGTGCCCGGCCACCTCCTGCTTCCTCCCCTCGTCGCCCTGGACGCCCTGGAACGACGCCACGCGACGCCCCGCACCTCTCTCCCTCTCTCTCATTCCTCCCCCTCCCCTGGTTTCTCTCCCACGCGCACGGCCGAGCGCCACCGCCGCCACCGGCCACTGTTGCCGCGCCCACAGCCACGGCCTCGCCCCCCCGACGCGCTCCACAGCTCCTTCATGACCCCCTCTCCTCTTCGTCGAGCCACGCATCTCCGGACGGCCTCCATTGTCGCCACTGCCGTCTTCTTCATCGCCGCCCGGCCGCGCGCAGATATCCACCGCCGCACGCCGCCGTCCGACCATCCTCGAAGCTTCGCCGTCGACGCCATCGAGTCCGCCGTGAGCCCTGCATCCATTCCCCTTCTCCCCTGCCTCCCGTGCTCAGAAGCCCGCAGCCGCTCGAGCCCGAAGCTCCGGCCGCCGCCAGCCCTCCGCTCCGGCGAAGCTCCGGCGCCCAGCGGCTTCCCGTCTACTCCCACAGATGCGGACGAGCCCGGGCTACGCCCCGGTGCCCTTAGCCGCCGCCCCCGTGGCCTGTAACGCGGACGCCGCCGCGTCCTGAGGTCGCCGCCGACGACCTCGCTGGCCTGACGGGTGGGCCCTATCAGCCAGGTGATTAGCTTAGCGCTAATCACCGCCTAGTTAACCACTGACACTGACCAGTGGGCCCAAGCCCCCTAATCCTTTTAATTAAGCAAATAACCCCCTGTTTAACCCGTGTCACCGACGTGTGGACCCCACACGCCAAGTTTGACTCAGCCGCAGCTTGACTTCGGCGTCATGCTTACTCAATGTCGACGCAATTATTTATTTTCTGGATTTAAATTAAATCAGAATTCTTAAAATTAGCAAAACTTCAATAAATCATATAAATTCAACCGTAGCTCAGATTAAAATAAGTTATATATGAAAAATTATCATAAAAATTCAATCTATCCATCTGTACTAGTTTCATGCATGACAAACCAACTTATACATGCTGTATAAGTGAAAAACTAAAATGGAATTTATAAGAGCTTATTTTGGAGTTGCATTTGAACCTTTGGTTCAAATGGACTTCATTCAATTTGAATACTAGTTGCATTAGCTCAAACAGCATCACATATACATGCCATGTTCATGCATCATATTGTTGCATATGATTGTGTATTGATTGCGGCACCGCTCTTTCTCGATAGGTCCTGCCTCCGGAGACGCTCCAGTAGTACCGTCTGTGAAGCAAAGGCTCCCTTGTTTATTTACCGGGCAAGCAAACCCCTTGTTCATTCCGATACAATCCTACTCTCTCGCCTCCTGCTCTCGGTTATTGCATTAGGACAACAACGATTCATCTGCTACTTTGTGTCATGCGGTAGTTGAACCCATTCCTCTCGCATGACTGTCATTACACAAGAAATAGTGGAAACCCACTAGCTTGTGTAGGAGTTGATTGAGCCATGTTGTGTTCCTACCATGCTATGCCTGCTATTGCTTAGAGTTGTGTCAGGTCTGATTCATTGGGGATGAATTGGAGTACAATTCTATGTTCTGATGCTGAGAGTGAAATGTGTGAACACGATTTGGTAAAGGTAGCGGTGGGAGGCCATGTAGGAGTACATGGTGGGTTGTCTCACTGGAACCGTCCTTAAGCACTGAGTTCTATGTATGTCGTCCAATGACTCGATACTACCACACATTGGGTTCCGTAACTCGACCCCTCTCGACTTATTAACCAACTTGATCTCCGCCCGTGAGTCGCAACTAGTTTCTGGTGTTTGTAGGTAGTGCTATTTTTCTACCAAGTGGCACCCGGCAGGTGGGCTTGGGATGCACTAGGCACACGTGGCCTGGTGTACCGAGTGGCACCCGGTTGGTGGGCTCGGGAACCCTGCACACATCGTTTGGGGCCGTGGCGACACCTCGCCGGATCTCCTTGCGGATGGTACCCGAATATGCGATAAACCTGGGCTAGGGTCTTGTGTGGTTAGTCAGGTCGTGGCCGACACCCTCGCCAGGCTTCCGCTTGAAGGTTGCCGAGGTACATGACGTGTACATGGTGATAAGTGGTGAGAGCGTGTGAAGAAGTACACCCCTGCAGGTTATCATGATCTATTCGAATAGCCGTGTCCTCGGTTATGGACTTCTTGGATGCTTACATGGTACATAGACAACTTGAAGTGGATACTCTAAAATGCTCAAGACAAGTGTGAGTGCTATGGATGGCCTTCTCGTATGGAGACGGGATGAATCCATAGTAGTGTATTGTGTGGTGACTAGTGGACTCGTGTGCGCCATATCACCTCAGAGAAGTTCTGGTAGTCGTAGAACAGGATAGCCACAGAGTCAAAGCTGGCTTGCTGCAACTAAACTCCACATTACCTTTTTGATACTAATGCATGTATAATAGGTTCTGATGTAAGTCTTGCTGAGTACCTTTGTACTCACGTTGCTTTATTTATGTTTTTGCAGCGGAGACTTCGGTCTTTCTAGTAGTTCCGCTTGGACTTCGACGAGTAGCTTGTTACCTCAGCTACGATCTTGTACCCTTAGGAGGGTCTTGTAGATAGTCGCTTCTCAGCCTTTTTCTTTTGTAGTTGTCATACTTTCGGACATGTAATGCTTCCATTTGTTGCTCAGATGTTTCAATGATGGGTCATGTGACCCCTGTGTGTATTTGAAGCTATGTGGCTCTTCCGAGCCTTTATCTATCTGAAGTTTATGCGTTATGTTGTGATGCCATGTTGTACATCACATACTTGCATGTTATGCGACGTGTAACTTGTATTGCTATGTGTGGGATCCGACAACCTAGTTGTTTATCCTTGGTAGCCTCTCTTATGGGGAAATGTAGTCTCGTGCTTACGAGCGATAGTAGTCCGCTACATGACCGGTTCACCGGAGTCCTGCTAGCCCAGCACTACCGCTTGGACACTTGACTGGCCGGGCATGTGTTTCACTTCGCCTTATGTCTGTCCTTCGGGAAATGTCGCATGGGATATTCGAGTCTGCCTAGCCTCACATGTACCGGGATACCGGAGTCCTGTTAGCCCAGTGCTACAGCCCGAATTCATACGTTGATGACCGACATGCTCGATGTGATTCATGTATGCCTGTCCCCATAGGTTAGTGCCACTTTGGGTTCCACGACTAGACATGTCGGCCCGGTTCTCATCATATGGATGCTAGCGACACTATCATATACGTGAGCCAAAAGGCGCAAACGGTCCCGGGCCATGGTAAGGCGACACCCGTGGGAATACCGTGCGTGAGGCCGCAAAGTGATATGATATGTTACATGCCAGATCGGTATGACTTAGGATCGGGGTCCCGACAGTGGTGCCCACCCAGTCCGGCATGAATTTCAGCCAGGAGGTTTCGCCCTTCCTCTTCGGAGATACACCTTTGAAGGACTCCTGTTGTGCTTTTCTTATAGATCTCTCCCTCATGGACTTTATAGGCTTTGGATCGCCTTACTATGTAGCGAGCCTCATTTTGGTCTTCGGGGAGTTCCTGCCTAGTTAGGTAGGCTAGGAATGGTTCCGTCCACGGGGCGATAACCGCCATTATTTCGTGGGTGGAGGGTGTTATCTCGGTGGCAGAGCCTCCGATTGTGTCGAGTGTTCGTGTCGCGCGATGCGGTTGGGTCCGGATTGTTATTTCCAGACTCCACTTCCCATAGTATGCAGACGGCTTGAACAGCCGTTCGAGAAGATGTTGGGTGGGACGGCATCGCGTTTTCGCCGATGCGTGCTAATCGTCCGCCGCTGGTTGTTATCCCGGGCTATATGATGAAATTCGAGCCCTTCAACCGGCCGACATTTTAGGACCACATTGCGGTATGCGCTGCCATTTTCGGATCTTTGGCATCAAAGTCTCCGTTTATTTGAGATATCGCGAGGTTCGAATCCTCGCGCACCTCTAGGCGTTTAATTCCCATGGAGATCGCCATCCGGAGGCCGTGCGTAAGGGCCTCGTATTCGGCTGCGTTGTTGGAGTCTGTATACATTATCTCAAGGACGTATTGGACTATGTCCCGGTTAGGGACGTCAGACGACGCCAGCCCCCGGGCCGCCAACATTTTGGAGCCGCCAAAGTGCATGATCCAATTGGAGTATCGTCGTACTCTTTAGGGGCTTCGGTCCATTCGCCACGAAGTCGGCCAAAACTCGCGACTTAATAGCTCGTCGTGGCTTATAGGTTATGTCGAATGGAAGGAGCTCTATGGCCCATTTAGCAATCCGCCCGTCGCGTCGCGGTCGTTTATAATATAAATAAGATGTTATTCGGAGGCTACCGTTATCGAACACTCTTGAAAGTAGTGTCGCAGCTTCCGGGATGCCATGAACACCGCTTATGCTATCTTTTGATAATGTGGGTACCAGGACTTGCATGGACTTAGGACAGTGGACACATAGTAAACCGGTTTTTGAAGAGGGAACCGGTGTCCGTCCGTTTCTCGTTCGGCGACAAGCACCGCGCTGACAACTTGATGTGTTGCGGCGATATATAATAGCATTGGTTCGCCCATGTTGGGCGCGGCCAGGACCGGATTTGTTACCAATATGGCTTTTATTTCTTCGAGTCCGGCCGTGGCGGCATCCGTCCACTCAAGTGTTCGGTGCACCGGAGGAGGCGGTAAAGGGGTAACGCCTTTTCTCCCAAACGGGAAATAAAGCGGCTTAGAGCCGCTACGCATCCAGTCAATTTTTGTATTTGTTTGAGGTCTTTTGGAATATCCAATTGTGACAGAGCTCGGATCTTGGCTGGGTTTGCTTCAATTCCTCTACCGGACACAATGAAGACCAAGAGCTTTCCGGCTGGAACGCCGAAGACGCATTTTTCCGGATTGAGCTTAATGTCATATTTTCGGAGGTTGTCGAATGTGCATCTCAAGTCGTCTACTAGAGTTTCGACATGCTTGGATTTGACGACCACGTCATCTACATATGCTTCCACGGTTTTGCCGATATGGTTTGCCAAACATGTCCGAATCATGCGGCCGATATGTTGCGCCGGCGTTTTGAGCCGAAGGGCATTGTGTTGAAGCGTAATGGGCCGTATGGAGTGATGAATGCTGTTGCGGCTTGGTCTGGCTCCGCCATCTTGATTTGGTGGTAGCCGAGTATGCGCCGAGGAAGCACAATGAGTCGTGTCCGTCAGTAGCATCGATAATTTGATCAATGCGAGGGAGGGGAAGGGATCCTTTGGGCAAGCCTTATTAAGGTCTTTGAAATCAACACATAGGCGCCAGATTTATCCTTCTTTGGTACCATCACCAGATTTGCTAGCCAGTCCGGATGTTTAATATCTCCGATGAATCCGGCTTCGAAGTTTGGCTAGCTCCTCTCCCATGGCCTGCCTCTTGGGTTCGAAAAGCGCCAAGAGCCTGTTTGATCGGCTTGAATCCTTTTAGGATATTTAGGCTGTGCTCGGCCAGCCGACGTGGGATTCCTGGCATGTCTCGAAGGGTGCCAGCAAAAATGTCCCAGATTTTCTCAGAGAAATTCTCGTAGTGCGCGTCTACATCGTGGTTTAATTGTGCCCCAATGGAGGCCGTCTTTGCAGGGTCCGTTGGGTGGACTTGGAATTTTACTATTTCATCCGCTGGTTTAAAAGAGGTGGACTTGGATATTTTATCAAGTATCACATCGTCCCTGTTCACCGTGGAGTTCATCGCAGTGAGTTCCTCGGCCGCTAGGGCTTCAGATAGTGCCTCAAGGGCTAGTGCGGCTGTTTTGTTCTCGGCACAGAGTGCTATGTTCGGATCACTAGCGAGAGTGATGATTCCGTTAGGTCCGGGCATTTTAAGCTTCATGTACCCATAATGGGGTATAGCTTGAAAAATTGTGAATGCCTCTCGCCTAATAAAGCGTGATATCCGCTGCTGAACGGGGCCACTTGAAATGTGACCTCCTCGACCTGTAATTGTCCGTGAGCCGAACACTACGCCCAAAGGTGATTTTTCCTGTAGCATGCTTCCCGGCTAGGGATTATTCCTCTAAAGGTTGTGCTGCTTCGCTCAATGCGGTTCCAGTCTATTTCCATTTTTTGGAGGGTTTCCTCGTAGATGAGGTTTAGTCCGCTGCCGCCATCCATGAGTACCTTAGTAAGGCAAAAGCCGTCCACTATTGTACTGAGGACCAATGCGGCTGGTGCTCGGGCTGTTCGGAATTTGGGTTCGTCACTGACATTAAAGGTAATAGTTGTGTCACTCCATGGATTTATTGTTGCTACTTGGTAGACTTCGGCAAGGTTGCGGAGTGTTCGTTTCTGCATGTTATTTGATGCGAAAGTCTCGAAGACTGTTAATACCGTACTGGTGTTGCTGGGCTGGGATTCTGAGGCTAGAAGCTCTTCGCCACTTTTGGCCACCTGCCGTAGTATCCAACATGCTCGAAGGCTATGAGTTGGAGTGGCGCCCTCTGTGCTATGAATTTTGCGGGGTCTGTTTAGCCAACCCTCCAAAGACGGTTCCGTGCCCTTTAGGGTTTTTTGTTTTTGGTGTATAACCAGTGCTTGGTGATGATGCACCCTTTTATTTCGGACTAGGGCTGTATTCGGGGCCGGATTATCCCAAAATTTACTTTCGGTTTTCCAAGCACTCTCCATCGCACAATACTTTTGTACTATGGTCGCCAAGTCAGCAAAGCGTGTAATTTCGCGACGACTTATGGCGTTCAGGACTCCCTTGTCCGTGCAATTATTGCAGAGAAGTGAGATTGCGTCCTTCTCTCGGCAGTCCTTTATCCTGTCCATAACCGGAGGAATCGCCCAAGAATGATGTAATCGCTTCAGCGGGCTCTTGCCGAATTCGAATAGATCGCTAATGTTTGGGTGGGCGGGTGGAACTGGATCCGTAACCCCGTGCGATTTAAGACTCGGGGCGAGAAGTTTCCGAACTTGGAAGTTTGGATTTTTGAATGCTATCCAATGAATCCAACCCGCCGCCTGACTTTAAGTTCAGTGCTTGATCGACATCCGCCCCTCTACGGGAATCCGGCATGAAGGGATCGGGAATCCGGACGTAGCTAGTCCTTAGGATAGAAGAAGAGTCGCCGTATTGCTCCTCTATCACAACAACATGATGGGTAGCCTGGGGAGAGTTGATCTCTCTCAGATTGGTTTTAGGCCCGATCTGGTCGTGATTCTGTGGCGACTCCTGTAGCGGCGATGCGATCCAAGAGCTCGCTTACGGAGGAGAGCTCGATCGGATCTAACTTCTCGGCAAGTTCCGGAGTTAACGTGAAGATTGGTTTAGATGACCCGAGAAGTCATCGTCGGCGCGAGGGCGAATCGGGCGGTCATAAGAAAACCACCTAACCGAAGAGTCTGACCAGTGGCCAAGGCTCCTTTGGCGATAGTATCGTCTTCAACGACGGGATGAGGCATCCTTCCTGACGGCAACGGCACAGAGGAACTCTCAATGAAAGCACTGATGTCGGTGTCAAAACCGGCGGATCTCGGGTAGGGGGTCCCGAACTGTGTGTCTAGGCGGATGGTAACAGGAGACAAGGGACACGATGTTTTTACCCAGGTTCGAGCCCTCTCGATGGAGGTAATACCCTACTCACCTTGATTAATATTGATGATATGGGTAGTACAAGAGTAGATCTACCATGAGATCGTAGAGGCTAAACCCTAGAAGCTAGCCTATGGTATGATTGTTCTTCGCCTCTGGACTAAAACCCTTCGGTTTATATAGACACCGAATAGGGTTAGGGTTACACAGAGCCGGTTACAATGGTAGGAGATCTACATATCCGTATCGCCAAGCTTGCCTTCCACGCCAAGGAAAGTCCCATCCGGACACGGGACGAAGTCTTCAATCTTGTATCTTCATAGTCCAGAGTCCGCCAACGGTGATAGTTCGCTATCCGGACACCCCTAATCCAGACTCCTCACCCTCGGGACCTCTGCGTTGGCCCGCTCGGCTGGCCGTTGCTTGGGTGCGCCACCGGCGTAGCATATCTGCGTTCCTGTGTTAGCACAAGTATGTTTTGAAGAGGTTATGGTGAATCGCGAACCGTTGTCGGTGATGATGCGGTTCGGCACTCGAACCGGCTCACGATGCCCTTGATGAACTTGACCGCAGAACTGCGGGATGGTGCGGACGGCTTCCACTTCAACCCACTTGGTGAACTTGTCCACGGCGACATAGAGGTAGCGATAGCCCCTGGCGCCGAGGAAGCGGGCCCAGGATATCCAGCCCCGCATCGCGAATGGCCACGAGAGGGGTATAGTTTGAAGACCTCCTGCTGGCTGGTGGATCTGCTTGGCATGGAATTGGCAGGCTTCGCAAGCCTTCACTAGTTCGACGGCGTCGCTGAGCGCAGTAGGCCAATAGAAACCGCTCCGAAATGCCTTGCCCATGAGAGTTCGTGATGACGAGTGATGCCCACAGTCTCCACCTTGTATATCCGCCAGCAGTTCTTTCCCTTGCTCCCTGGAGATGCACCATAGGGACACATCATTTGGTCGCTTCCGATAGAGCTCTCCATCCCTGATGCAGTACGCTGTGGCTTGCCGTGCCACACGCTCCGCTTACTCCTCCTTCTCCGGCAGGGTCCCTTGCGTTAAGTAGCTCTGGAGCTCTGTGATCCAGCACCCCTCCTGAGGCTCCATCGTCAAGAGCAGGCGTGCTCCTGAGGCCGGGCCACAGACCGAGGCTCCTGAGGCAGGTGTCTGGGGGAGCTCCTCCCGAGGCTGCGCCGTGTTTGATAGTGATGGCATGGCCGAGGGCTTGAAAAGCCACTCCTCGAACACGCCAGGATCCTGAGGTAACCGTCTGGATGCCCGTTTGACGATGTCGTCGTCCTCCTGATTGGTGCCGCGGGGCACATGCTGCAACTCCAACCCCCAGAACTGCTTCTCCATCCTGCGGACCTCCGCAAGGTAGGCTTCCATGTGCTCATCTTTTGGCTCGTACACCTTGTTGGAGAAATTGACGAGGAGCTGCGAATCGCCCTTGATGGTAAGGCGCTTCACCCCCAGGGCAGCCGCCGCCTTCAGGCCCGCTATTAGACCTTCATACTCCGCTATGTTGTTGGAGACCTTTTCACCTTGCCGGAAGCAGAGCTGCACAACAGTAGAGCTCTGGCCCCGAGTGGGAGATATGAGCACCGCCCAGCCCCCAGCCGCCATGCCCGGAGAACGCCCCATCGAAGTACATGACCCAGCCTTTCCGGGCGCTTCGCTTCCGGGAGAGGGACCAATCCGCGTCGGCCTTTAGGCCCGGTGCCTCCGTCCATTCTGCCACGAAATCCGCTAATGCGGCCCCCTTGATGACTTTGGTCGTGCTGAATTCGAGCTGAAACGCTTGCAGTTCAATGTTCCACTCAGCGACCCTTCCGGCTGAGTTAGGGCTCCTGAGCACCCTTTCCAAGGGGTATGCTAAGACGACCTTGATGGGGTGACCCTGAAAATGGTGCCGCAGCTTGCGCGAGGCCACCAATAGCGCGAGGAGGAGTTTCTGAGGCATGGGGTACCGTGCCCTCGCGTCCCGCAACACCGTGCTGGCGAAGTACACCGGGTGCTCAACGAGGTTTGGAGCGCCAGTACCGATGGCGCCCTCTGGGGACCGTGGCGCCTCCTGAGGCGATGGAGCCTCCAGAGGCTGGTAGTCTGGGGGAGGGACCTCTTCCGTCCCCAGTGCGCTCTCCTGCGGCGGCTGATCCTTCTCACCATGTAGTGGTTTCTGTGGGTCTTCCTTGTTCCTGCTTTGCCTTGACACAGGCTGCTGCTTTGTGGTTTTGGTTTGGACGCTCTTCCCTTAACGCCACGTAGCTGCGCTTATTTGGCGGAAAGTAGGGAGTGGCGGCGAGTAGAGCACTGTGGGGTTCTCATGAGCGTGGGGCCACCATAACCGGAGGGCTGGTTAGGTACCTCTTGAGATCTTGAAACGCCTTTGTCGGCCTCTTCAACATTCAAAGGGTCCCTTTCTTTTCATTAGTCAAGAAAGGCAGCTCGTTCCCCAACTTGGAGATGAAGCGCCCTAGCGCAGCCACGCACTCCAAGGAGCTTCTGCATTTCCACGAGGGTCTTTATGGGCTCATGTCCTCGACCGCCTTGACCTTTCTGGTTAGCCTCGATGCCTCGGTGGGATACGAGGAAGCCCAAGAGCTTGCCCGAGGGGACTCCAAACACACACTTCTCCGGGTTGAGCCGTAGGTTCGCTGCATTGAGGCTCATGAAGGTTTCCTCCAGGTCTTGTATCAGGGTTCTGGCCTCCCGAGACTTCACCACAATGTCATCGACGTAAGCCTCAACATTCTTCCCGAGCTGCGGACCCAAGGTGATGTGCATTAGCCGCTAGAAGGTCGCCCTGCGTTCTATGCAGCCAGATGGCATGCACGCAGTAGCAGTACACCCCGCACGGGGTCAGGAAGGCCGTCTTTTCCACGTCTTCTACCGCCATCTTGATCTGGTGATACCCGGAGAAGGCATCCAAGAAGCATAACAGGTCGCACTCAGCGGTGGAATCGACGATCTGGTCGATGCGAGGGAGCGGGAACAGATCTTGCGGCATACCTTGTTGAGGTTGGTGAAGTCGACACACGTGCGCTCCTTCCCTCCCTTCTTTGGCACAACGACAGGGTTGGCCAACCAATCCGGATATCGGACCTCGCGAATGACCCCAGCGGCTTCTAGTTTGCGGGTCTCCTGGACGATGAAGGCTTGCTTTTCAGTGGACTGCCGCCTCGCTTTCTGCTTCACGGGGCGTACGTTGGGGCACACATGGAGGTGATGCTCGATTACGCCCCTAGGGATCCCCGCCAACTGATCAGGCTCCCAGGCGAATACCTTCTTGTTTGCACGCAGGAACTTGACCAGGGCCTCCTCCTGCTCGGGCTCGAGGTTGGCGCCTATGGTGAAAGTGGCGTCAGTGGACCCGTCCTCGTCGACGGGTATTTGCTTGGTCTCTGCCTTGTCTTGGGTGAACAACTGTTTCTTCTTGGTTGGTGCAGCCCCCTTGGGCTCAGGGGTCTCCGCGTCGGCGGGCTGTGCTGGCGCCGCCGTCCTGAAGGCGAGCTTGAGCACTCGCAGTGCATCTCCGGTGTCCCCGGGCACGGTGAGGACACCGTTGCTCCCGCGCATCTTGATGAGGTTGTACGCTAGGTGAGTCACGGCCATGAATTGGGCCAGTGCTGGGTAGCCGAGGATGGCGTTGTAGGGGAGGCCGATGGGGGCGATGTCGAAATCGACCAGCTCCTTGCGGAAGTTGTCGTAGGTGCTGAAAGTTACCGGGAGCCAGATCTATCCCAAGGAGTTGGACGACCCGCCCCCGACGCTCGAGAAGGGCCGTCTGGGTTGCAGCCGCTCCCGGGGTATGCAGAGGAGGTTGAAGGCCTCAACTGAGAGCACGTTGAGGCCCGCACCATCGTTGATGAGAGTCCTGGTGACGGCCACCTGACAGATGGTGGGGGTGCAAAGCATGGGGAGCGCACCCGAGCAGGCTGAGTTGGAGGGGTGGTCCTCCGAGCTGAAGGTCAGACTGGCCTTGGGCTCCGGCCGGTCCGGGGGGGCTCCCTGCCGCGTGGAGGCGGCGCCGACCCGGCGGACGAATGGCTTGATGTGGTGACTTGAAGGCGGAGCCTGCAAGCCGCCCAGGAGGGCCGCAACGACCGGGGGTGCCGGCGCAGCGTGGTGGGTGAGGAAGAGGCTTCCCAAGAGGCCACGGAGGCCGCCGGCAGGTGGAGCAGCCATGCGCGCGGAGCGCCGGTGAGGGCCATGGGAAGCCAGTTGGCCATGACCCTGTCGTCACCTCCAGCTTCGAGGACGGCCTCCTCGTACGCCAGCAGGAAGGCCAGCGGATCGGCCGCGCTATTGTAGCGCGGCGGCATCGTCGGCTTGAACTTGTCCGACCACCGCACCCGTTGCAAGGCCGGAGCGGGCGGCCCGCTGCTCATCGCGAGGCGGGTCGTGGCGGTAGCGGAAGGGAAAACTCCGGCACACCCCTACCTGGCGGGCCAAATGTCGGATTTCGGGTTCCGGCAGACCCTTGAGGTTCGAACACTGGGGTGCGCGCGGAGATCTTGCCCTCTACCTACATGCAACCCGCCGCCTCGCTAGGATCTAAACTACGAAAGAAACAACACAAGAGACACAAGGTTAATACTAGTTCGGGCCACCATTGTGGTGTAATACCCTACTCTAGTTTGTGGTGTGGTGGATTGCCTCTTGGGCTGAGGGTGATGAACAATACAAGGAAGAACAGCCTCGCGAGGGTCTGTTCTTGGCCGGGGCGATGAACTGCTTGGAGTAGTTCAGTCACTCTCTCTCTCTCTTCTCTAGATTGCTTGCTCTTTTTAAGATGCCTCTACCCTGTGGGAGGCTAGTCCTATTTATAGGCGGAGGCCCTGGGCCTCTTCCCATATATTGAGCGGGAAGGGCGCCAACAATTGGCCATTTTGAAGGGGAACATCTGGTACACTTATCCTGACTAAAGTTGGTCCTCGCCTACCTGCACCCCGCCGCCTCTACCTACCTGCACCCCGCCGCCTCGCTAGGATCTAAACTACGAAAAGAACAGCACAAGAGACACAGGGTTTATACTAGTTCGGGCCACCATTGTGGTGTAATACCCTACTCTAGTTTGTGGTGTGGTGGATTGCTTCTTGGGCTGATGGTGATGAACAATACAAGGAAGAACAGCCTCGCGAGGGTCTGTTCGTGGCCGGTGCGATGAACTGCTAGGGGGAGTTCAGTCGCTTCCCTCTATCTCTCTCGTTTGTTCTCTGGCTACCTTTCTCAATGTCTCTACCCTGTGGGTGGCTAGTCATATTTATAGGCAGAGGCCCTGGGCATCTTCCCAAATATTGAGCGGGAAGGGCGCCAATAATTGGCCATTTTGAAGGGGAACATCTGGTACACTAATCCTGACTAAAGTTGGTCCTCGCCTATCAAAGGCTCTGGTGATGACGCCGCCTTGGGCTCCACAATGACTTCCTTCCTGCCGTTGGACTGGTCTTGGTCTTGTTGCACCGAAATGGACGCCTTTGCTTGATGCTCTCGCCTGCGCTCGCTCCCTTTGCACCAAAGAGGAAAGGAGGACACTCGCTGGGTCGGGCGCCCGCCTGCACCCTTGGTCGTCATGGCTTGCGTCATGGGCACCTCGTGAGGTACCCCGCCTTGATCTCTCCGCCTCCTCGCGAGCCACCCGGGACGAGGCCGTGCTCGAGGAAGCTCCCTGTCGTCCATCCCGCGAGGCTTGGCCCCTCGCGAGGGTCTTGAGCTTGTGTTGATGAAGATGGGCCGTGATGGGCCCCCCTTTGAGCCACGCCGCAGGCCGCTGGCAGGAAAGTCTGGGGACCCCCGTTCCGAGAACGCCGACAATTTGTGCAGTTCAACTAAGATCGAGCGTGAAATGTATATCTCTGTTTGCACAAAAATGGTGGAAAGGAGGGTGACTAACAAGTGATGAAACATGCATCAAATGAAAAGAAGCATGTTCCTTATCTGAATGGCAATGCTACAAGGACAGTAGCAATTTCTAAAGCATTGGCATTGCTAGATATTAGTGTGGGCATTAGGATTAACTATGACAACCGTTAAATACGACATTACTTTGGGCACGGGAGAGTAGGCGGACCAGGACAGTTGCATTTCTAACAAAAGAACCAACTTATCTTAATGGGAAATTTTAGCGGGACATGTAAAGAAGTGCCATTGATTCATATTATCGAGGCATTACATTGAAAACAACATTGGTTTAACATGTCCTTACTTTTAACAAGGCGATCGCTACATTTTACCAAAGTGGCATTACGTAAGAGTGGCTCGGGGCAACAAACACCGTAATGTGATATCCGGTTGGTCCCATTTTTGTTCGGTATAGCCACCTTATACTGTGTGAGGCTAGCAAATCTAGTGCTGGACTTACTCTGTTGACTTGTCCCCCAGTCACCACTTTCTTTCCTTTTTCAACCAATAGATCGGGTTTATATTGAGTTTGTACTGTGTTTCCCTTTATTTCCCTATTAGACCTATAGACCAGTTGGATAGCCGATCTGCTACTTTTCGCCCCCATTATTTCCTCTTTCGACCAAGTCCTAGATTCAGGTAACAAATCCTCCCCACCCCCACCCCATTTCTTCCTTGTTTGAACAAAGTAGTTCTTGATTCGAGTGCATGAACTAGTTTTACCTCTTAAACGTAAAAAAATTAGGTGGTTTTTGAACAGCCGATCGATCCTATCTACGAGGGGGCCTGAGAAATAGTAGAAGATACAAATGCAGTGACGTCAGGAGCTCGGGAAGTAGAGCAAGGCCGGTTTCTAAGGAAGTTATACCTGATGGTCGCCGGAATGTCGCTAGGTGGGCGGCGGGAGGCCGGATCTGCCTGCACTACGGCAGCAAGGAAGAAGGGGTCGGAGGCCCTCCCTCGCCAGCGGTGCTTGGGAGAGAACGGCAAGGCAGGCTGATCGGGACGCGCCCAACAAGCAGTAAGAGCCGTCGCCGAGGACGACTGCGTGAACGTTGCACCTTCTCACCTTCCCTCGGGAGAGGATCCGCTGGATCTGTGACCGTGAGAGAGAGAGAGAGAGAGAGAGAGAGAGAGAGAGAGAGAGAGAGATGTTCCAGAGAGAGAGAGAGAGAGATGTTCCAGAGAGAGAGAGAGAGAGAGAGAGAGAGAAGAGAGAGAGAGAGATGTTCCTTTTTTTCCGGATTGATTACTTTTTTATGTAAATTGTCATATTTGTTATTATTATGGTTTTTTTGTATTTGCAGAATAAAAAATACCCACTAAATCTTTTTTTTAGAACGAAGACGCAAGAAGCGTTCGATTTTAACTTAATAAAGCCCTCGAACAAGCAGCATCCAACAAACAACACAGTCTTAACCGAAAGTAAAAGAAAGAGATCGAAGCCAAAGTTTAACATACAACCGGCCTAGGCCTGAGATAGATAAGGCAAAAGTCTAAACATGCCAACACTAGCAAAGAGAGGAGCGGTCGTCGGCTTCTAGTTGCGTGCCGCAATCTGGACCAGTCGAATCCGCTCCATCGCCTCCTGCATCCGCTCAGCGTCCCGCCGTTTCCCCAACGGCATCCAAGTCTGGAGGAACATATGGCATTTGAAAACAATGTCAACGGCGTGAGAGGGAAACTTATGTTCTATGGTGAATTTGTTTCTAGTTGTCCATAGAGCCCATAATAGCGCCCCTACGCATCTCCAAAGCACTCTACCGAACCCACCCCTATGAGCCAGAAGTATGCCGCGGAGGTCACTACTCGAGTGGGGGTTCCAATTTTGATCAAAGGCTTCCCGGACCGCACTCCAAGCGAAGCGAGCGAGATGGGAATTGAAGAAGATATGGTTTGCATCCTCATGCACACCACACATCACACAATTGCCATCAGATGGCCCGTCCCGTTTTGCTATATTGTTAGAGGACGGGAGTCGGTCGCGGAACATTTGCCAAAGGAAGACTTTAATTTTGAGGGGGATGGTCACTTTCCATAGCCCCTAGCTATGTCCAATGCCGGGCCCGCCATCAGTTTAGTGTACAAGGACTTCACCAAGAATTTCCGCGAGCTCGTGAGGGACCAAGAGACAGAATCACCCCCTTTCTTCCTTGTTTGAACCAAGTAGTACTAGATTCGAGTGCATGAACTAGTTTTACCTCTTAAACGTAAAAAAAAAATTAGGTGGTTTTTGAACAGCCGATCGATCCTATCTACGAGGGGGCCTGAGAAATAGTAGAAGATACAAATGCAGTGACGTCAGGAGCTCGGGAAGTAGAGCAAGGCCGGGATGTCGCTAGGTGGGCGGCGGGAGGCCGGATCTGCCTGCACTACGGCAGCAAGGAAGAAGGGGTCGGAGGCCCTCCCTCGCCAGCGGTGCTTGGGAGAGAACGGCAAGGCAGGCTGATCGAGACGCGCCCAACAGTGGGTAAGAGCCGTCGCCGAGGACGACCGCGTGAACGTTGCACCTTCTCACCTTCCCCGGCGGAGAGGATCCGGCTGGATCTGTGACCAGCAGTGAGCAGAGAGAGAGAGAGAGAGAGAGAGAGAGAGAGAGAGAGAGAGAGAGAGAGAGAGAGAGAGAGAGAGAGAGAGAGAGAGAGTGGCCACCGCTCTCGTGTTTAGATCTGGAGAGGCAGAGACAAGGTGAAGAGAGCAACACTAGCAAGCAAGCGGAGGCTCCTGCCTATATAATCGGAGTAGTACTAGTTTTCTTTTGTCTACGGAGTCGGCTTGACCTCGCTAATGACCTGCCGAGAAGTCTTCATGCACGTGGTCTGAGGCGCAGCTTGTCGTCATTTTGATCTGAAGTGCTGGATTATAACATATAACACGAAAAAATGCCACATGACAAGAAATCATAACCTCACTGCCCAAAGGAGACAACATGAATCCCGATGGACAAACTAGACGAGGAACAAAGCTCAAATTAAAGATAAACTGATAGAAAAGGGGTCCGTCGATAGATGTCCTAATTAAAATAGCCGGCTTGACCTAGATGGCAGCCGAGTAGTCACTGTTCGTGCATGTGCCCCCCAATGACTAGCCCAACTCATTTGTCGCTGTTTAACCCTCACAGTGATCCGAAGCACATGACACCTAATTTTGCGAGATGACAAGAAACCTTTTTTTAGATTTCTCACCACAACTACAGCCATGTACAACACAGCCTGCACGATATGTAGACGCTAGCCAATCCAGGCGTGTCTGCCGAGTCCGGGTCACATGCATGGACGAACTGATCTTCCGTGTCTTGCAGGGATCGTCCAGGCACCAACGTAGTACAACACTTCTCTAGTACTATCGCTCGTCTCCCTCTTCTATTAGACCTCTCCCAATGCAAAGGTGCTTAGATATGGTGCTAAATATATTAAATGCCTAAGCAACTCAAGTCCCCAATGCAAAGGTGCTAAGCTTCATGCATTTAATTAGTTGCAGACTCATAATTGTGCTTTCACCTAGGTACACGTGCTTAGCACCGTTTCTTTGTGGGGTCACCATACTACTCTCTCTTCTTAACTAGCATGCCACATCCGATTTTTTGCTTAGTTGGCAAGTTTAGCACATGTACAAGGTGGAGCATTGGGAAGGGCCTTAAGTCACCCGACTTGCGGGGCCGGGGAGTGTGCCTATGGTCGGTTCTCAATTGCCGCCCCACATGTGTGTGCAAATGCAATATGACGCGCGTTCCATTTGGAGAGCACCGTGCCAGACCGACCGACCGTCTGGGGTGCGACACGAACGCGATGGGCATGCTGTATACTCCGTACATGTGTACCGCCATTTTCTAGGCGCTTTGCTCCATGGCGCGGGCGCAATCCATGGATACAAAATTAGTATACTGTATACTATTCAAAAGTCGAGGGTGGGGCTTTTCCTACGCTGTAGGCGGCGGGGAAATTCCGCCTAGTCGGTTCGACAGAGATGCGAGAAGATGAGGGAGTAGGCTGCTGCAAATGTAGGGCTGTGTGATTTGACAAATGAAGTTCTTTGGGACAGGTGGGGCCCTGTGATTTGACTTGCCATTATCATTTTAACTGCGGCGCTACGACCGGCGTGAGTCTCCCGATTCCTGACCACCTTCATACATGTGCCTCTCCCAATGCTCCACCATGTAGTACAACCTGGCACTTGCATGAGAGCCCACTTCTCCACTTTTTCCTTGCCTCTCTTTCCTCCACATATGCAAAAATGCCATGTAAAGTGCACTATGTACTTACTTGCTCCTCTGATTGTAAGCTTGCCACATAGTCATAAAGTCTAATGTGGCAAGTTAATCAAGAAGAGAGAGACTAGTTTGGTGACCCAAGGAAGAAAGCGGTGCTAAGCGTGTGTACCTAGGTGAAAAAGAAATTTTGAGTCTATAGCTAATTAAATGAAGCAAACTTAGCAACACCATTTGATTGGAAGAGGTCACTCCTTGGCAAATGCAATAAATACTAGTACTCGGTGTCCCATAATATAAGAACGTTTTTGGCACTACACTAGTGTCAAAAACGTTCTTATATTATGGGACGGAGGGAGTACGAAGAAAGAGATAGAGAGAAGTAAAAAAAAATACACTTATAGCCAACCTTATAGCCAAAACCTTGCTGTAGTATCAGTGACTAAGTGATGACTATGCATGGCAGCGGAATGTACTAGATATAGACCACATCCACTGCGCTGCAATGGATGGCTACCTTTGCTTCAATATCTACAAGGGTTGGATGAAGAGAAACAACCAAGTGTGCGGTTCAAGCAAAGAAGTATCGGCCAAGAGGAAGAGGGACAAGGACGAAGTCGAGGACGTGGACGAGGACTCCGAGTAAGGTGGCAGTGTCATTGCTTATGGTGGTTCTAATGCAGTGTCTACCGGAATAGTTGCAAAGTTTAATTTCAGGTGTGCTTAATTTAATTTGAGGGGTGTGTTATGCTGAGCCCCCAGCAGAACTATGTTATGTTTCTTCTCGTTACTTTAACTCTTCAGTATGTACATGCTAGTATTTCTTACATTTTATCTTTTAGTTGGTATAGTACTACCACTCGTTTCTTCACATTATATACGTACCATATATATGGCCAACATCATATAGCCAGCAGTTTAGTTGTCAAAGAATTTCAGGGTGCTTAGTTTTGTCAAAGAATTCCAGGATGCTTAGAGGGTGCTTGGATCCAAGGGACTTATTTTAGTCTGACTAAAAATAGTCTCTTTAAGAGGCTAAAGTTTCAAGCACCCCTGACTAAAGAGGGGCTAAAAGTAGTCTTGAGACTAATTTTTTTTTAGTCAGGGGTACCCCTACTAAAATGTGGACTAGTCCTCTCTCTACTCATTTAACTCCTCTCCTTTAACACAGACGAGTTCTGGATTGGAGGGTTTGGAGGATAATAAATGCTCATTAACTTGATTTTAGCCTTTTTAGTATTTGGATCCAAGCATGGGTGAGGCTAGCATGTTTTAGTCCCACTACTTTTATTCATGGGACTAAAACGTATCCAAGCACCCTCTTAGTTTTATTTGAGGGGTGGGTTGTGCCGACACCATTATTGTGACTAGCCTTTTAATAGTACTATATGCATAATTTGGCGACGAGCGCTCTCTATATGTACCACCTTTTTTTTTAATTTCAAGTTTTGCTCCATGGCGCAATCCATCGATACTACTGTTGTACAAAAGTATACATTTTTTAAAAGGCTAGAGGGCGGGGCAGTCTAGCTTGGTCTGTTTCACGAGAGGCGAGGGCCTTTGTGATTTGACGGTTCATTACTGCTGGAAGGCGGGGCCTTGTGATTTGACTGCTCGTATAAATGCGCCAACGACCTGATCGAGGAGGAGCAAAGAACCGTGCGGTATACTCAAGTTTTCCACTAGAGTAGTACTGCGACGGAGGAGCACGAAACACAGCAGCCTAGTGCCATATGGCGATAAAAATGATCTAATTTGCTAGTCATCTCATTTTTAGCATTGTTCTATTCATTCCCTAAAAAAACCATTGTTCTATTCATGCCTCGCGGAGAACGTGACACGTGCGGCGAAACACCTGAAGCAAAAGATGAAACACAGGAGCAAAAGAAGAAGGAAGATTATCACCCCAAATGATCTAATTCTCCACGGAGTCGTAACTGCTTCTTCATCGCCTCCATCTCCTTGCACGTCTCCTCCGCCATCTTCTTCATTCTGTCCATGACGCGGGATTTCTCGACGCGAGCCTTCATCATCTGTTCCACGGACGCATTACGCATCTTGACAAAGCAGCCGGGTGCTCGATGCGGAGCTTCGCCAACTCCTCCTTCTGTTCCATGACGAGGGCCTGCAACATCTTCATCGAGGAACTACTATTCTCATGCAGCTTGTTCCAGCCGGCGTTCTTCTACTTCAACAGGTCGATCTCGTGGCAGAGCTTCGCCTTGTCCTCCTGAAGTCGCAGGATTTCGCCGGTCACCTTCTTCTCCGAGGCAATGCTCTTCTTCAGCAGCATCACCAAGCCGGCGGTCAACTCCCCCTGCTGATTGAGCTCAGCGGGCATGTCGTCGAGGCTCTCCTTCAGCAACTCCATCAAGCCTTGGATGAACTCCTTTTGCTTATTGAGGTGCTTATTGAGCTGGTTGGGCATGT
The DNA here is from genome assembly GCA_021605145.1 of Aegilops bicornis. Taxonomy (NCBI): domain Eukaryota; kingdom Viridiplantae; phylum Streptophyta; class Magnoliopsida; order Poales; family Poaceae; genus Aegilops; species Aegilops bicornis. Next base: position 525,905,149 of record CM038669.1, read on the forward strand.
TGTCGAGGGATAACGACTCCAGCTCCGCCGGCTCGGCATGTTCGCCTTCGCGGCTAGGGCGCTCCTGGGAGCCATCGCCTGCCCGTGAGAGATCTTTCGAGGTCTCTGCATGGCGGTGAGCCCTCTCTTTTTTTCCGCAGCCTTGGTTGCCGCTCCCTCGTTACGAGTAGTTCTCGACCTAGAGCTCTGCTCACCGGCCATGGCAACGACGGACGAAGAAGAAGCACTTATGAGGAGGAAAGGTAGAGTAATTTTCGGTCCGTGCCGCCTTACAGATGGCGCCCACCATGGGGCCTGCGCATGGTGGTGTTGAGTTCTTGAAGGGATCTTTCCTAGGGACCGAAGAGCTGGCAATTTTTCAGAGGAAGATTTTACAATTTATGAGATCGAGGTCGGAGAAGAAAGCTAGGGTTGCGCCATGAGCCGCCGCCTTTGCAAGTTGAATCCGAAGACCAATCAATATCGGTGATTGCCGCACCGCAAGTTCGAGCCGCGATACAATTATGCTGCCATGTACTTTTCGCCGGCTAAAGTTTTGAAGCGACAACGACGCAGTAATACGCCAGAAGATTTGATAGAGTCACCTCCGTTGACCCGTTTCGTCGTTGCTGACCCCTACCAGGAAGCAAATTTTCCACGAGCTCGGATTCCTCCATTGACCCGCCAAGATGTGCCTTGAGCAGAAGCGATGGGGCCTCCCCTGCCGCGCTGGCCGGCTGTGCCCGCCCGCCTCTGTTCGACTGTGCCACCTGCCAAATGTCACCGAGCGGCCATCGTTGTCGGAGCTGGTCCGGCCGGTTTATCTCAAGCTACGTAGGATACAACGCACTGCATGAGAACATCAAGTCAGATCACAGAATTAAGTGCTAGTACGTACTAAGTACTAGTGGCCGGTTTACTGCTCACGTGAAGGGCGATAATTTGGCAGTCGAGAAACAGTTAGTACGTGCGGACAAAAGAGCATGGTACTGCTCGCTGGCGGCACGGCCAATTAAAATTTTAGGTGCTATCTTTTCAATCTGTTTTTGTACATATTGTTTTTTCCAAGAACAATTACTTTGTTTTGCAATGTGTTTTGTATAGGACAATGATTCATCATTATAAAGGTGATGCCATGTCGTGTTCATGAAGCGCGCGCGCCCACTTGATGATCAACGGGTGTGCGAGCCGCCGCCCCGGCGTTTCATTCTATACCAACACCGCGGCCGACTCATCCATCCGGGCACTGGCGTGACTCGTCCGTCTGCGCCGGCTTATAATGTCACGACCGTGACTCATCCATCCGTGCACTGGCGCGACTCGTTCGTCTGCGCCGGCTTATAATGTCACGACCGACTCATCCGTACGCGTACCAGCGATTGACTTGTCCGGTTGCACCGGCTTATAACGCCGCGGCTGGCTCATCTGTCTGTTCCCGCGGCCGACTCGGCCGTGATTGATTTCAGCTTCACCATAGTGATCATCAACTCTGCGGTGGTTAATCACTGGCCTGACATAGCGGGTGAAATTCATCTAGTTTATTTTATTAAACATATTGTTTCCATCAAAAGAACAATTACTTTTGTCTATATATTTTCATGTGCAGCAAAGGTGGTGTCATGTTGTGCCTATGAAGTGTATGTCAGCATCATCACGCACCGGCGTCTGTGCCTGCTCACTCATGGAACAAGTGTGCGCAAGTCGCCGCCCGTGCAGTTTAATCTACAACAACCCGCCGGAGCCGCCCTTGCCGCCCAGCTTTATGGGCATGTGTGTCGCGGTCCAGTTTACATCAAACGCGCCAGCTGACTCACTCGTCCGTGCCGCCTTACAACGCCACAGACGACATGCCCGTCCACCCTCGCGGCCGGTTCACGTGTCCACGCCAGCTTACAACACCGTGGCCGACTTGCTGTCCGTGCCGGCTTACAAACGTCGCGGCCGACTCACCCGCCCGCACCAGTTTACCACGCTGCGTCCGGTTCACCCGTGAGCGACTTCAACTTCACCTAGAGATTATGAATTTCATGGCGGATTATTTCTGGCCTGGCACATCAGGTGATATCCATCTAAAATATATTATTGGCACATGTTGTTTTTGTCAAAGAACAAGTTTATCTTTGCCTTGGTCTGCAATATTGTTTATGCAGGGCAATTATTTATGAAATATTATACCGCGGAGATGGAGGCATGCCAACATCTTTGGGCATAGGTGGTTGTCGTTACTCAACGGACTCCTGCACCGGCTTACAATGCCGTGGCCGTCTCTCGCGACTGCGCCGACTTACAACATTGTCGCCGTTTCTCGCGACCACGCCGGCTTACAACAAGGGGGACAACTTTCCCGTCCGCACCGGCTTACAACGCCACGGCCGGTTCATCTGTTTATGCCGCCTCTAATGTTACGGTCGTCTTTACCGTCCGTCTCTTGCAGCCTGGTTTACATCGACACACCGGGCCGCATTTGTCTGGGTGAGCTGTTTATTGAGTATGAGCAAGTAACTACTTGGGAAGCCCGGTTTTTCTTCCAACAAATTAGAGGCAAATTATCATATATTATCAGCCGCCGTCTACACTGGATGGTTCAATGGGCAGGTGCACAAGTCGCCGCCACTACAGTTTGGTTAACTTCAAACAACCAGTTGGAAGGAACCATTGGCCGAGCTGCTGACATGGCTCATACAGGATCATTTATAACCCGCCGCAGTCACCTCAACCTTCTATGGATTCACATCGTGCTATCAACGCCAATGATGTATGCCTTCTGTTATGGTCAAATATGGAGAATCTCAAGCCAACTCCTGGAGTCGTCTTGAGACTCGGGGGCTACGATGGTATGACTCGGCAAAATTAGCCGGTTTCAATGAATTCAAGAACTCCAGGTCATTAAAGGGAAAAGTAACCCGGGCCCCGGAGATTACTGCTAGATCGATGAAAATTTAAAAGTCGTCAGAAGATTTCCGGCTCAAAGTAAGGACTCTGGTTTAAAATCCGTTTCAAGAGACATCTTTCTCCCACAAGGCACTGACGCTCTAAAATCCGGTTCAAAAGCCGGCCCAGGGTAAATTTGTCCCTCACAAATTTTTGAAGCTCTAAAATCCGGTTCAAAATCCGGCTTAAGGTAAATTTGTCCCTCACAAATTTTTGAAGCTCTCAAATCCGGTTCAAAATCCGGCTTAAGGTAAATTTGTCCCTCACAAAATTTTAAAGCTTTCAAATCCGGTTTAAAGTTCCGGTTCAAAAAGCATTAATCTCTCGCAAGTTCGAGTTCACAGAAAAATTAAAGGTTGCCAAAAGAACTTGTTGCCATGATGCGCGGTTCAAAATTGGGTATCCTGCCTTATGGCTTATCTTATTATGATCACTTGGGGGCTTCCTGCTCATTGAGCATAGCTATTAGTACCCTCTTGATCGGCGCAATGACAAAACTTATATAATCACTTGGGGGCTTCCTGTTCAAACATAGGTCGTATTCGAAACAAAGAGAACATAGCTGTCGATACCCTCTTGATCGGCATACTGCCAAACCCACTAGGGGGCTTCTTGATCATATCTGAATCATAGCTTAACCCCTTTGGGTCTGACGTCGGCCTTATTCGAACCAGCGTCATTAAACAACTCTTATGGTCACTTGGGGGCTTCATGTTCAAACATAGGTCGTATTCGAACCAAAGAGAACATAGCTGTCGATACCCACTTGATCGGCATCGCCAAAGCCACTAGGGGCTATATGATCGTATTCGAATCTTAGCTTAACCCCTTTGGAACGGTTTACTGATCGTATCCGAATAAGAAGCCTCAAAAAGTTTAATTCTATCTCTGGTAAAGTTTATTGCAGCCAAAATTACTTAACTTGAGACCTTTTGGGGATTATATCTCAAATGTATATAAGTGTTTTATGATTAACCCGGCTTGACTTTTGACTATAAGTCGCCAGCTTATGACAACCATCATTTTTATGAAAGCATTGGCTTCTAAGGATTGGGTTATAACCCTTACTACACAGGTCATGTAAACCAGCAGTACAAATTCAATATCATAGTGGTTATATGTGAGGTATTATGACCCGCCCGGCGGTAAACCGCCAAGGGTTCTTGTGATCTATTTCTGTGCAGGGCAAGACTACATTTGGGTGGTTACCCGCCCTGGCTTTTGACGTTAAGTCGCCAGGGCATATGTTGTTTAAACTCTGTACAGGATTTGCAGAACTATGACATATAAATGATTAAGTTCAAGCTCATTACCAAAGTTGATGCTTCAAAATGATTATCCGTTCTGGATTTTTCTCAAAGGCTATAAGCCGCTGGGTTATAAAAATTCCGGCTTACAATGGAGACGTATTAAATCGCCATCGGCCAAGAGTTTCTGGGTATTTAAACTCCAGTTTTACTTGTCAACCGATGAGGTATTCAGATCTTTAATAGCCACAACTGGCTGGATTTTCATGATGATATTGAATGATTGAGGTTTTCATACCGGATTATATTATTCAAATCTTGAATAGCCAACATGGCTGGATTTCTATTATGATTATCAATAACCAGTATTATGATTGAGGTTTTCAAAGTCGCTTTAGCGCAATGGCTATTATCTTTATCAATGGGCATGATTTATTTTACAATGGAGGAAATAGTTCTGAGTCGCTGCAGGCTTACGACCCGGCACTTGGGGGCTACATTATTCAAATTGTGGTTACATCAAATATGCAAGTCTCATGTCGCTGCAAGCATGCACCATGATACTTGGGGGCTAATGCAAAGTCATTTTTGCTCACCTCATTGAAGACCCGACTCATCACATCGTAATGAGCCGGCCTTTGGGGGCTACCAATTGCTCCTGTCAACAATTCAAGGTGCACAAGTCTTAATCCATTATATTGCAAGGTCCACTACTCAGTTGGTAGAGTACAAAGCTCTTAACCTTATGGACGTAGATTCGAGCCCCATGGTTGCTATTCAAGGCTACATGATCATATTTATGAAGTCCCTGCTCATTATTGCATAATGACCCGGCCCTTGGGGGCTACACTTGTTGAAATTCTACGAGCATAAGGCAATTAGAAGTCCCAGGTTGCTGCAAGCATGGCAATCAGGCACTTGGGGGCTACATATGTGGAGTATTCAGTTTTATGACTAATGATTGAGACGAATAACCCGGATTTCTTCAAGGTTGCAACACTTATATTGAAGCAAGTCTTAAGTTATCACTATGTTTTCCTCTTAAGACTTGGGGGCTACAGGTATTATGCATATAAAGAGGGAACACCTTCAAAATTCTCAACTTTAAGTAAATCAGGAAGATCAATTACATGACCCGGTGTCAACAACAATTATGACTCGACATTATCAGTCTTTTATAATCTGGAGATTTTGGAAATTATAACTCGGCAAGATCTACATCTTTAAGCCGGTTGAAAATTAGATGAGTATATCAAGACCTATTTTTTAAGCCGGCGCTTTGGAAGCCGACTCAAATGGATTATTTGTTTACAATATTTCTTCTACAAGCAAATTGATTGTGAAGCTGGTCTATTGACTCGAATTTTCTAGAAGAAGGAAATGACAAGGACTTAAGGATGTTCAGGTTCCGGTTTACAAGAATTCTTAACCCGGAGCACAACCTGTCAAATTTGTTCTTGTGTTTATTTTGCAGCATAAGTTTACCATGGATAAATCCAAGCTAAACTTGGGGGCTAATGTCAGGGATATACCCCGCTGTGTAACCCGGCCGGAAGTATAGCCCGGCCGGACTTGGCGACTCACTAATGACCCGCCCTGGCTGGACGACACACTAAGTGGCCGGCTTAAGAAGAAGGCGAGAGGAATATCTTCCTTGCAAGGAATCAAGACCCGAACTTGTACCCGGCTTGTAGTAGAAGATAGGCTAGTCCTAATCCTATTTGGACTCCACATGTAACCCGCCCCTCTAACTTATATAAGGAGGGGCAGGGCACCCCAAAGAGGGACAAGTAACAAGAAACAATATCTAGGGCTAGACATAAAGAGGGAGCCGGCTTATACGGCGACTCTCGATGAGCATAATGAGACCTAGCCTCAAACAGCATGTGGGGCTATTACCGGACGATGTTTCCCGGGGCCAGAAGCTGTCTAAACCATTGTCTTGCGTGTTGATCCACCCTGCATCTCTCGTCCCACTCAACCCCTCTCAAGCTACCACATAGATGCGTTGGCCTCGCGACTAAGTCCTTGCAAGAGGACATCTGCCGTGACAATTCCACGACAGTTAGGTAGTTCCCCTTTTTATAACCTAAGTACTAGCACTAGTACTAATACCTGCATAGTGGGAACACGTTCAGGTTTGGTACGTACTAGTAGGTGTGAGCAGGCTTTCGAATGTGATGGGAACAAGGTAAAGATTAATTGATGGTTTTAGTTTCGAGGTCCAAACGGCTCCCGATGAGTTTAGCGGAACATAAATTTCAAGTACTACACTGCTCAAATGCGTAAATATTATGTTACTGTCAAAAATTGGCACAAAATACGAAGGAGACCAATGGAGTACTACTAGCAACCCACGATTTAACTACTCGCATGCGTGCAGTGGAGTAATAATGTCTTTCTTCTGCCCTCACGTCCACTCAATTTGCATGCGCTGTATTAATTGACCATCAATGAAGTGAACGACTTTACACGTGTCAAATGATCACATGGCGTGGATCTTGGTACAAAATTGCGTCCGCCCATGTACCCAAGTGTGCGTGCGAGGGAATGAGTGCGTGCGTGGTGTGCGTGCACATCTTCGCTTCGTGCATGTATCGCCAATATGGCTCAGGGAGGACGTGTACATTCTTCTGGAACCAGCGGCACATCACTGTGATCAATCCACGCAAGGAGGTCACGACAACGCCTCCACATGTGCCACATGGTTTCATGAACTGTAAGAGAGACACTGTGTAGCGTGCCATTGGTATTCTAATTTACGTGTTTTGCACATACTCGAAGTACTAGTAAGGTACACGTGCATTGCACGCATCAAATTTTGCAACCAAATTATGAATAAATACCACACTATAGCATGTAAGCTCTGAGTCATATATGCCTGATGTAGCCCTTCGTTTAATTCTTATAGTTCATCTCATTCAAAATCAATTAGTTTTTATAAAAAAGCTAAGAACGCGGGAATAGGAAAAACATGGGATTAGAGTGGAATGTCTTCTTGAATCCTACATGATTGTACGAGTGTTTGATTGTGCATAGAAAAAACACAGAATTCTTTCAAAGAGGTTTGAGTGAATGGGATGTTTCCTATGAAATCTAGTGCAAATGAATCATATGGAAAAATTCCTATGGTTTACAATCCTCTGAATCAAACAACCAAGATAGGAAAAATTCCTAATGATTAGAATCCTCAAAAATTCCTTTGAGAATCCTTTGAATCAAAGAAGCCCTTAATATATTTTATGATTCATGGAATTGTGCGTTGTAAAGCATAAAGTAAAAAAAAACAATGGCAATTCAACTAGAAAAAAAGTTTGGGCATTTATGATACGGAAGATTCTAGAATAAAATAGAACCACTGTTGTTTTGAGAAGTTCAACCATGGAGTCTGCTAGATTGTACATGTGGCAAAATCCGGTGGGAGCTAGAAGATGGTGCGAGGGGCCGAGTGGAGGGAGACTATGAAGGAATGCACAAGTGTGAGATCGATATTTAGAGAGAGGGGGCGAACACGCAAGGCCTGTTGTAACGCAGTGCGGAGCCATGAAAAATAAATGAGCTAGGGGGCCAAGCATTGCTAATCCTTTACGAGGAGGGTCAATTCATGAACTTAAACCATTTTTAGCAGCAATTGTCTAATGATCACATTCATATTAGCCTTGATATATAGTGATGTTAGGGGGAGGGGGGCAAGGCCCTTACTGCCCCCTGTCTTCGCCATTGTGCATGCGTCTGAGAGATGAAGCAGAAGGCATGGATGATGAGAGGGGGGCGTTGGATATATAATTAATGTGGGTGTATTAGCTATATATGTTAATCCTATATAGAGAGGTATAGATTGATCGATGTGGACGTGGGAAAGACGGTGAGACCTCACTGGATATATCGATTGATTGGTTTTTGTGAAAAACTATGAAAGACCTAGCTATATACACACATACATAGAGGAACATCGATCGTTGTGCATGCACGCGTGAGAGATAAAGAATGCCCGATATGATGGAGAGGGGGATGTGTGTGGGTGTGTGCCTTCATGGGAGACCGACCTGAAGAAAAAGATTGCATGCGTCATGATGGATAATGCCGACTGGTAGTGTGTGTGCATGCATGCACGAGAGAAAGTTAGTGGTACAATTATAAAGAGAAGACTATTGTGTGGGTGTAAAAGAATAGGTGAGGCCATAATCAATGTAAAGTTGAATTCAAATATTTGAATAAGAGATGTTGATGTTTCAAACCCATGCATGCATGAATATAACGGAGATCTGCGCGGTGTGGTTTGGAAAAGAGCATGTTGTAATGTATACACATTGAACAAGGTCAGACTTATTTGAATTTGAGATACCGATGGCAGACATCATTTGGCCACGTCGCTTCCGTGCATGGACACACTATTCTAATTGGAGATGATGGGCGGCTTTCGCATCACATATCTATATCTATACCCCTATATATATATATATATTATATTTTATATTTTTTATATTGTGTGCGGGTATCTTTAACTTTGAAAGATGGTCATTGGATGAGGCGAATCCAATGGTCCAAAGATGGCAAATTTGAGCACTACTGACAGTTGGATATCATCTAGATTCCACCAGATTTCGCCATATGTATAATCTAGAAGACTCCATGGTTGAACTTAAGCATAATGCACAAACATCAAAACACAAGCACTTCTTATTTGTTCTAGAATCTTCCGTATCGTAATTGCCCAAATGTTTTTCTACATGATTTGCCATTATTTGTTTTTACTTTATGTCTTACAACGCACAATTCCATGAATCTTAAAATAGATTAGCTTTCTTATAAAAACTAGATGATTTTGAATGAAATGAACTATAAGAATTAAATGACCATCTACATCATGCATATATGACTCAAAGCTTGCATTATATAATGTGGTATTTATTCATAATTTGGTTGCCAAATCTCATGCGTGCAATGCACGTGTACCTTACTCTAGTCTAAATGGTGTTTGTGTGTGTGTTGTGCGTGTTGAGGTGCAAATTGTCTTTTTTTTGGGTACACGTTAAGCTTGTTCTTCCGAAATTTCAAGCCACGCCTTGTTATGCCGAAAATTCAAACTAGCGTCTCTGTCTATCGTGCTGCGAAACTCCCGCCTCTTCAACCCGCGTCTTGTTAGCCCAAAATATTTAAGATATATCTTTGTCTCGTTGTGCTCCGACAACTCCCTCCATCTCAACCCGCGCCTGGCTATTCCGAAATTACAACGCGCGCGAAAACTCCCACCTCTTGTGGAATCCCGACTCGCGAAACGCCTGTGGTACCCCTGAACCGAAAGAAGCGCCTCAAATCGGTGGGGGTACTTTCGTAACTTACCCCACATTTCGGACAAGCGCGTCTCTAAGCCGTGGTTCCCCATCGCCATCCCATCCGCCCACCCATTCAGACACCGAGGTCCGCGAAAACCCACGATTTAAACCCCACACACCTGTTCCGTCGCCACCCAGCCGAAGCCTCTTCCCCGACGACATCGTCCACAGCAACACCTCGACGTCCCTCATCCACCGTACCGGATGAGGATCCGTCGTCGATCTGGTCGTCCCGCCGGTTCAGCCACCCCGTCCTCCACCTCCAAGGAGCTGCCCCGACGTTCCCCTCGTCTTTGCGCCCACCTCCATTCCCACACCGCCGTCTTTCACCGCACCACCGGAAGAGTATCATCATCACTGTTTCCTCGGATGAAGCTGCAGCCTAATCGGCGCCACCAAAGATGTTGTACACTAATCGCCGCATTTTCTTCTTGATTCGATCTCATGGTGCTGCCGACGCTCGGTCCTGAGCCGACACGGCGCGGCTCCATCCACGGCGGCGTCGCCGACCACTTCCTCCACGGCGTCGCTCCCTCGGCGGCGGCGTCCACATCGATGGAGCTGCTACTGCTTTAGCTCTCGCTCGCTGCTGCTCTGCTCTTGCTCTCGGTCCCCTGCAGTCTGCTCTTGCTATTGCTCTTGCTCATGTTCTTTGCTCTCGCTCTTGCTCTTGCTTGCGATGCTGCTCGATTTAGCTACACTTGATCAGATCGACTTTTGGGTCCATCGATTTTCAGGGGGTTGGGGGGCTCGCCGGGGTGAAGGAAGAACCAGCCGCAGCGGGGAGGGGGGCTCGCCGGAGAGGTACCCCACTATCTATCTTAGGGTTCAGGATGGGGGCGGTGGTCACCGGCGGTGGCGGGGCGTTGGCGGGGCGGTGGTGTGGGGATCACCGGAGAAAAGCTTCGGCATGGGGGCCTAGAGGGATGGCTGGGCAGCGACGGACCGGCGGTGGGAGTGTTTTGGCGGGCGGGTGGCGCACTGCCGTCATGGGCGGCGGGGGCTGTTTGGCCGGTGGTGGTGGCGGCTCGAGGTGGAGGTTGAAGATGAACCGCAGGCCCTTGATTTCAGATCCAACGGCTGCAAAATCGACCGACCAGAGATGAAAAAGTCGATCGACCGACGTAGCCTCACCTTGCTAGTGCCCAGTTTCGACAAAGAAAATTCAGTTTCGACGGTTAAGTTCCGTTTGACGCTTAAATTCAGTTTCGGCGCTTAAATTCAGTTTGACAGTTAAGTTCAGAGATGAGCGGCTGATGTATTTTACATCTAGCACTTTGTGGTTATGTATTTTACGTCATGTATTGGAGATGCTATTAGAATTCCACTCAGGTTAACGTTGTTCGTTGTCTCTCTTGTCCTGCTTCAGCCTCGGCGTCGTACAACTCACCGGAGCTGCTCCAACGCATTTAAACCCTCCATCACACAATGAGTAGTACCTCGGGCTCCATCTCCATATGCCTAATATCTTCTTCCCCTCCTCCGATAGCCAAGTCAGCCGGAGCATCCTCACCGGCCAACCCAATCATGCTGAGATCGACATGGCTTCGCCAAAGAGGTTGTACACTTGTTGCATCTCTTTTTTACTCTACATGTTATATATATTGTCCACTGAGCACTCATAGTAACGGGAAATACGATTATTTTATCCTACTATATGACAAGCGGTGAGGTACTGTGCAACTTAGCTATCCGTGATGGACTCTCTTGAACGCCATCATTATTTATCTCTGCTGCGTTTGAGCTGTGCATTTGTTGATGGGCCTCGGAGTTGAGCTAGTATGGCGTGGCACAGGTCCAAAGTAATAGAAGTAGCACAAAAACATTTTTTAGTGTAGGATTTTCCTTGCTCAAGCTCGCCTACTAGAATCGTCAGTGCTTGAAAGGAAAAGTGAATGAAAAACATCGGAATTGGAAAGTTTCCTATGGTACTACTTTTCATGAATTTGGTGCAAAGGAATGGAGCAAAGGAAAACTGTAGGATTTGTTCCTTTAGTGTCTCCTTGAAAGAAAAACCGTAGGAATTCTAATTTCCACTTCTCCTCCTTTTCATATTCCTATTCATCAAGCACAAGACTAAGAGATAGTAGCATAATAGCATTATAACAGTACATTTTCTTGTGGTTTGACTTAATCTCACCATGCTTTTTGCATCCTGTGATCTTCCAATTGTTGTGAATCAAACACCCAGTTGGCGTAAATCCTGTGTTTTTAAATTCTCTGTTTTGCACGTGCATTCCTATCCTATTCCTGTCTATTTCCTATCTCTCGCATTGTTAGAATCCTCAAATTCAAACAAGCCCTTACTCAATTACTTCACATGAGATATGTGTCAAAGAAAACCTTGTGTGGTTTGTCCCGCTCCCGCCGTCAGTGTTCCACCCAGCTCAGCCGCTCCAACTACTGGAAGGGTCCACCACAGCAGGGATCCACCCTCCAGACTGTCTTTCGCCGCCTCAGATCTTCTTCCCGCTGCCGGCAGCCACGACAATTGCATTACCATCATCAATCGGGCAGATGACCTTGAGGACTACACGGGTCCGCAAGAGAGGTCGCACTCTTCCGTGGTTCCGCTACGTTATGCGTCGCTAATATGATGACATGCTACATTATCATTGTGTTCACCTATTAGACTCGAAGTCAGTCCAAACTAATCTTTGAAACTTGAGTTTTTAAATGGTTGTGGGGTACATATTGGGGCAGCAATCAGTACTATCTGTCTACTATCCGTTAATCTCTGGTGTCTACTATGAGTTTCATGTTGGGTGCAAACAAACATTAAAGGAGCCATTATCTGTATTTTTTAACTAAAGCTATTATCTGTCTGCTATCATTGGTTTTGGGTCTATCCACAGTTTGCTACCATCACTCTAGATTTGTGCATGCACTCCTTAATCTCACTATGTCTTATTCCTATGCATGCCAGTTATTTTACACAATGGAACTGATCATGTAGAGCAAAAGAGACGAGCCTTGCGTGGCAATAAAATTTCATGTAGACGTTTGTAACGCCCCGGATTCGATGCGCCAGGTGTCCGCCAGTTATTCGTCGTCGTTGCCATGTCATTTGCTTGCGTGTTGCACTTTGCCATGTCATCATATGCATTTCATATCATGTCGTCATGTGCATCGCATTTTGCATACGTGTTCCTCTCATGCATCCGAGCATTTTCCCCGTTGTCCGTTTTGCAATCCTACAATCCTATGTCCCCCGGCGCCCCCTTTTGCCTCTTTTCATGTGCGGGTGCTAAACTTTCTCGGAATGGCCCGAGGTTTGCCAAGCGGCCTTGGTACACCACCGGTAGACCGCCTGTCAAGTTTCGTGCCATTTGGAGGTCGTTTGATACTCTAACAGTTAACCGGGGAACCGTAAAAGCCCTCTTTGTCTTGCAGCCCAACACCCCTCCTAAGTGGCCTAATAACCCATCCAAACCCCCTCCATGCTCTCGGTCGTTCGATTACGATCGTGTGGGCGAAAACCACTCCTCATTTGGACTCTCCTAGCTCTCTCTACCTATATAAACGTCCCTCCCCTTCCATTTTCGCGGATGAAACCCTAGCCATCTTCATCCTCGCGCCGCCGGACACATCCGCCCGCCGACGGACATGTCCGCCACCGTCCCCTCGGCCAACCGCAGCCCGCCACGTCTCCCCGCCGCCGTCTCCCATCGCGCGCCGCCGCCAAGCCCATCAAGCCGCTGGCCCCCAAGCCCATCTGAGCCCGCCGCCGCCCAGGCCTTCGCTCCCCGCCGCCTCGCGTCTCCCCGTCGGGATCAGGGCAGGCCGATCTCCCTACGCCGCCATTGCTGGCGGCGGCCACCGGAGCCCGTCACGGGCGAGATCCTCCGCCAGCCAAGGCCCCGTCACCCTCCTCCTCTCCTCTGTCCTCTTCTCCTCCCTTCTCCCGTGCTTCTCCCTCTTCCTCACGATCTCTCTCTCTATCCCGAGCTCTGCAGACTTTCCATGGCCGCCCCGATCTCCGCATTCACGCTGCCCCAAGCCGCCTCAACGCCGGGAATGGGTTGCCCCGTGCCCAATCTACCCATTCACGGCCTTCCCGACGCTCGCCGGAGTCCCAAGCCCCCTCCATGCCGGCGTTGACTTCCGTGCCCTCCGTTCTATAGGAGGGAAGCAGCCAACCCCGACCTGACAGTATTTTTCGCGAGGTGAAAAACGTCCAAGTCCCCAGATCTGTAACATTTTCATGCCCAGTTCATCGCATCATAACTCTCTGCATACTGCTCCGTTTTGTGCATGCAATATGTCAAAATGTTCATCAAGAGATTCTCTACATTTCATTCCTTTGTGCCTTGTTCATTTGACCTCATCTTGATGCCTGAATCATCGTTTCAAGAGTGCTATATGATGTTAATCTGCTGAAACTGTTATAACTTGATGATTTGCCATTTTTGTTGCATTTGATGTGTGCATCCTATGAGCTTGATGTCTGCATATGTTTTGTGATACATCATGCTATCTTTGCTGTGATGCAATCCATGTATTTTTGTGAGTCTGGTAGTGAGTGCATCAAGCTTGTTAAGTAGGGTACTTGCTGTTACTGTTTTGTTAGTCTGAATATGTTATATTACGATGCTATGTAAACCTGTTGCTACAAGTCATTATATGCATAATATGGAGATGTTCACTAAGGATGATTTGTTAAACATGTCATGCTCTATGCATTCATGCCCCTGGTTGCATTTATAGCCTGCTGTAGCTTGTTTTAATCTTGCTCTCAACTTGCTAAATAATGTTGTTGTCAGCCTGTTAACATTTAGTTCAGTTTTGCCATGTGTTTTGCTAGTGATCCATGCACCCTATGAACTTGTTCTTGCCATTATTAGCTTCATAAACATGTGTTCTTGCTGTTAGTTGCCTTGTCATGCCATGTAATGCTCTGTGGTGAGGGGTACAAGCTCACCAACATGCCTACTTATTCTTGTTCATGCTATGTATGAATCTGTCATATAACTTGCCATGTTTACATGTGTGCCATGATATTTTCTGTGCCCTTTTGGCTCATGGTCAGTAAGGGACTTTTGTTCTATGCAATTAGTAGATTCATGCCATGCCTTTTTTTGCCATGATAAGTTCCTGTAGCATGTTGTTTGATAGCTCTAAACATTGCAACCTGATGGTATTTCTGCTAATGACTGAAACTGTTATTATTGGCAATCTTGCCATGTTATTTTGAGCATGTTCTAGTAATTTCTGGAGTTAGCTCAGTGTTCATGTTTTGTTGTGCTTTACCTGTACATCATGTCCATGCCTTTTGTTTTCATATTGTGGTGCTGTAGCATAGTGTTTTGATGCTTGCAAGATGACCGCTACCCTGGATCTCACTACTATCATTGCTATGCTAGTTGCTTCGTTCTATCGCTTTGCTGCGCTACCTATCATTTGCTCTTCAAGCCTCCCAAATTGCCATGTCAGCCTCTAACCTTTTCACCCTTCCTAGCAAGCTGTTGCTTGGCTATGTTACAGCTTTGCTCAGCCCTCTTATAGCGTTGTTAGTTGCAGGTGAAGTTGAAGATAGCCCCATGATGGACAGGATTTTGTTGGGATATCACAATATCTCTTATTTAATTAATGCATCTATATACTTGGTAAAGGGTGGAAGACTCGGCCTTATGCCTGGTGTTTTGTTCCACTCTTGCCGCCCTAGTTTCCGTCATACCGGTGTTATGTTCCCGGATTTTGCGTTCCTTACGCGGTTGGGTGATTTATGGGACCCCCTTGACAGTTCGCTTTGAATAAAACTCCTCCAGCAAGGCCCAACCTTGGTTTTACCATTTGCCTCACCTAGCCCTTTTTCCCCTTGGGTTTCCGGAGCCTGAGGGTCATCTTTATTTTAGCCCCCCCGGGCCAGTGCTCCTTCGAGTGTTGGCCCGAAACGGGCAGACTGCGGGGCCACCACGGGGCAACTCGAGGGCTGGTTTTAGTCGTAGGCTGACCTATCCGGTGTGCCCTAAGAACGAGATATGTGCAGCTCCTATCGGGATTTGTCGGCACGTCGGGCGGCTTTGCTGGTCTTGTTTTGCCATTGTCGAAATGTCTTGTAAACCGGGATTCCGAGACTGATCGGGCCTTCCCGGGAGAAGGAATATCCTTCGTTGATCGCGAGAGCTTATCATGGGCTAAGTTGGGAAACCCCTCCAGGGTTTGAACTTTCGAAAGCCGTGCCCGCGGTTATGTGGCAGATGGGAATTTGTTAATATCCGGTTGTAGTAAACTTGAAGTAAACTCTTCTAAAATACACCAACCGTAAAGCGTAACCGTGAGTGTCTCTTTTCGGGGTTGATCGAGAGGAGAACACGGTTTCTGGGTTATGTCTGACGTAAGTAGGAGTTCAGGATCACTTCTTGATCATTACTAGTTGACAACTGTTCTTTTGCTTCTCTTCTCGCTCTTATTTGCGTATGTTAGCCACCATACTTGCTTAGCCGCTGCTGCAACCTCACCACTTTACCCCTTCCTTTCCCATTAAGCTTTGCTAGTCTTGATACCCATGGTAATGGGATTGCTGAGTCCTCGTGGCTCACAGATTACTACAACAACAGTTGCAGGTACAGGTATTGCAACGATCATGACGCGAGAGCGATGTTACTTGTTTTGGAGTTCTTCTTCTGCTTCTTCTTCGATCAGGGGATAGGTTCCAGGTCGGCAGCCTGGCTAAAGGTGGTGGATGTCGTTTGAGTTTACATTTGTGTTTCATCCGTAGTTGGATGATGCTCTTATGTAAGTTGATGTTGTATTCGTGTGGCATTGTATGCCTTTTGTATGTATCCCCATCTATTATGTAATGTTGATGTAATGATATCCACCTTGCAAAAGCGTTTCAATATGCGGTTCTATCCTTGGTGGGACCTTCGAGTCTCTTTAGGATAGTATCGCATATTGGGCGTGATAAGTTGGTATCAGAGCCTCGACTGACCCTAGGAGCCCCCTTGTTTGATCGTGTAGCTTGGCCGTTATCGAGTATAGAAGGAAACTGTTTTGGAGCCTAGTTATATCGGAGAGTAGGAATATTTTTACTCCTCAGCCTCTTCGTCGCTCTGGTGAGGAATCTTGACGTAGGTGTTTTGAATTACTCCTCTTCCCGTTCAAATTTTTCTTTAGGATCACGTGATTAGTTTCGTGAGTTGTCCATCCTCTTTTGTCCGGTGTATCTCTCGTCAAGTCGACTCGGACCTCTTTGTCTTTGGGAGATCAATCCTCAGCTCTTTTCGATCGATGTTGTTTCCCTGTCCGAAGTTGTCCTTTTTTTTCCCACCCGCCCTCCCTTCTTCTTCTCGAATCCGGAGTCCATAATCGAGTATCCTTCCTACTCGTGCAAAGTCTTTGCTTTCTTTCCTCAATGATTTCAACCAGTGTTTTCTCTTCAAGTTATTCGTCGATTCTCCTCTCCAGGTGCCTTTGTTTTTCCCGCCCGCCCACCCTTTTTCTTCCTGGAGTCTGAGCCTCTTTCGAGCATCAATTTCATTCGTGCGGAGCCTATTCAGCTTTCCCTCAATCATTTCAACCGGTGAATTCTCGTCTCGTTTGACATTCTTTATCTCTTTTTCTTTTCCGGTGGACCCAATTCAAGTATTCGTTGTTGATCACATTCTTTTCCTTGGATCAAGTGTTCTCCTTGCTCGTTTGCCTCTCGCCATTTTATCCTTCCGGAGTGCTCAAGACATCTCAGGAGATTTGTCTGTGTTCCAATTAATTCGTGGTTGTCACCTCATTCAAATATTTCAATTATTCCGGTGCATCATTTATCTGGTCAACAACCCTTTCCAACGGTGTTTTTCTTTTAGTGGGTCCTAACCCAAAGGTCTTTTCCCAGGATCTTACCTGACTCTTCTAATTCTCCCGGAGTTATTCTCAAATTCTTTTCAAGTGTGACGTAAGAATGAATTTCATCAGTCAGATGCTTTTCCAAGATCGATTTCAAATCATTTTCATTGTTGGCTCAACCCCTTCGCTTTTCATTCTTCCGGAGTATCTCAGTAATTTTGGTGCTGTTTCTCATCGTCATTCTTAATATTTGAAGACCGAAGAAGAGTTTTTCCTCTCAATCTTGCCCGTTCTCCCGATGATTCGCAGTTCTAGCTTCATGTTATCAGTCTCGAATTATTCCATTTGTCAGATATTCTTTCCTTACCCATCCGGAGTATATCAGGAGTTGTTTTCCCGTTTCTTTTCACCGGAGGCCATTGTTCCAGAAGAATTCCTCGTCCTCACATTTGAGCTACCGATATCCAATTATCCCGGTGCTTCCTTCAAGCTTTATCTAATCAGTTCATGATCTCTTCGTTCTTTTGCATCTAAATCCCCTCTAGCATTTGGTTCTTCTAATTCTTCCCGGTGATTCATACTCTTTCATCAGTCATTTTCGAATTCTTACGGTGGTTCTTTCAGATTCTTTTCCTTTGTTATCATATTAATAAATTTGTTTCTTTTCAATCCTACCGGTGGTTCATGAAGACTTTCTCAAATTTTCGTGCTATATCCTCCCTTAATCTTTTCCAACGCGAATAAGTTGCATGCCAAATCTGGTTGTCATCAATTTAATTTGGTGAGGATAGCATAACGTAATTCTTATTCTTCTTTCATCAAGTGAGTAATACCTTCCTTCGGAGTTCGTTCTTGGTGAATAAATTCTAGTGCCAAGTGTTTTCATCTTTTCTTTTCCGGAGTTCAAATTTCCTCGGCCATCTCGTCGGAACCTCCATCTAAATCATCGCAAGGCTTGAATCTTTATTCTTTCATCCTTCATTTCTATCTCATCATCCTTTTGTCACCGGAGTTCTTCATGATTTAATTCATTCTTCAAGAGTTCATCAAGATTTTGTTGGTGGAATTCAAGTATCTTTTCTTCTCGCATCTCGAAGTGCTATTAAATCTCCGTATTCTTTTGAAGTGGAGTTTTGCATTTCTTCGTTCTTCTAAGCTATCCAATCATTTTCCGTTTGTGGCCGGTTATCACCTTATGATCTTGAGAGGTTACCCAAAAGACCACAACAAGATTATTCTTTTCGTTGTTGATTTTATCAACAACTCCGTTCAATCCTTCCTTCTAAAGATGATTTCAATTTCATTCGTGGCACAAGTTGTCATCTTCTTCTCCGTTCTTTTCATTCAACTCTTTCAATTCTTTCCGGAGATTTTTGTGTCATGTATTCATCAAGTATCATTCCATCCTCTCAAGCTCATGTTCTATTCCTTCCTTTTCAGCCGAAGTGCTACCGAAATTCCATCTTTGTTATTCTTTTTCTATTTTGTTCTGACCGGAGTGGTTTCAGTGTCTATCTTGTTTCCATGAGTATTTGATTCTCGTCATTCTCTTCGTTCCTCACTTCTTCTCGAGTGATCTCGATTCATTACTTCTTCTCTTGAGTTCTTGTTTCACCTCATCCCTTTTCCCTTTCGTCTCGGCCCTAAGATCTCGGGATGAGATCTCTTGTTAGTGGAGGAGTGTTGTAACGCCCCGGATTCGATGCGCCAGGTGTCCGCCAGTTATTCGTCGTCGTTGCCATGTCATTTGCTTGCGTGTTGCACTTTGCCATGTCATCATATGCATTTCATATCACGTCGTCATGTGCATCGCATTTTGCATACGTGTTCCTCTCATGCATCCGAGCATTTTCCCCGTTGTCCGTTTTGCAATCCGACACTCCTATGTCCCCCGGCGCCCCCTTTTGCCTCTTTTCGTGTGCGGGTGTTAAACTTTCTCGGAATGGCCCGAGGTTTGCCAAGCGGCCTTGGTACACCACCGGTAGACCGCCTGTCAAGTTTCGTGCCATTTGGAGGTCGTTTGATACTCTAACGGTTAACCGGGGAACCGTAAAAAGCCCTCTTTGTCTTGCAGCCCAACACCCCTCCTAAGTGGCCCAATAACCCATCCAAACCCCCTCCATGCTCTCGGTCGTTCGAGCACGATCGTGTGGGCGAAAACCGCTCCTCATTTGGACTCTCCTAGCTCTCTCTACCTATATAAACGTCCCTCCCCTTCCATTTTCGCGGATGAAACCCTTGCCATCTTCATCCTCGCGCCGCCGGACACATCTGCCCGCTGACGGACATGTCCGCCACCACCCCCTCGGCCAACCGCAGCCCGCCACGTCACCCCGCCGCCGTCTCCCACCGCGCGCCGCCGCCAGGGCCCGCCAAGCCCATCGCGGGCCCTGCAAGCCCATCTGAGCCCCGCCGCCCGCAGCGCTCGCTCCCCGCCGCCTCGCGTCTCCCTCGTCGGGATCGGGCAGGGCCCGATCTCCCTCGCCGCGGCGCTGGCCGGCAGGCCACCGGAGCCCCGTCGCCGGCGAGATCCTCCGCCAGGCCAGTGCCCCGTCACCCTCCTCCTCACCTCTGTCCTCTTCTCCTCCCTTCTCCCGTGCTTCTCCCTCTTCCTCACGATCTCTCTCTCTGTCCCGAGCTCTGCAGACCTTCCATGGCCGCCCCGATCTCCGCATTCACGCCGCCCCAAGCCGCCTCAACGCCGGCAATGGGTTGCCCCGTGCCCAATCTACCCATTCACGGCCTTCCCGACGCTCGCCGGAGTCCCAAGCCCCCTCCATGCCGGCGTTGACTTCCGTGCCCTCCGTTCTGTAGGAGGGAAGCAGCCAACCCCGACCTGACAGTATTTTTCGCGAGGTGAAAAACGTCCAAGTCCCCAGATCTGTAACATTTTCATGCCCAGTTCATCGCATCATAACTCTCTGCATACTGCTCCGTTTTGTGCGTGCAATATGTCAAAATGTTCATCAAGAGATTCTCTATAATTCATTCCTTGGTGCCTTGTTCATTTGACCTCATCTTGATGCCTGAATCATTGTTGCAAGAGTGCTATATGATATTAATCTGCTGAAACTGTTATAACTTGATGATTTGCCATTTTTGTTGCATTTGATGTGTGCATCCTATGAGCTTGATGTCTGCATGTGTTTTGTGATACATCATGTTATCTTTGCTGTGATGCAATCCATGTATTTTTGTGAGTCTTGTAGTGAGTGTATAAAGCTTGTTAAGTAGGGTACTTGCTGTTACTGTTTTGTTAGTCTGAATCTGTTATATTACGATGCTATGTAAACCTGCTGCTACAAGTCATTATATACATAATATGGAGATGTTCACTAAGGATGATTTGTTAAACATGTCATGCTCTATGCATTCATGCCCCTGGTTGCATTTATAGCCTGCCGTAGCTTGTTGTAATCTTGCTCTCAACTTGCTAAATAATGTTGCTGTCAACCTGTTAACATTTAGTTCAGTTTTGCCATGTGTTTTGCTAGTGATCCATGCACCCTATGAACTTGTTCTTGCCATTATTAGCTTCATAAACATGTCTTCTTGCTGTTGGTTGCCTTGTCATGCCATGTAATGCTCTGTGGTGAGTGGTACAAGCTCACCAACATGCCTACTTATTGTTGTTCATGCTATGTATGAATCTGTCATATAACTTGCCTTGTTTACATGGGTGCCATGATATTTTCTGTGCCCTTTTGGCCCATGGTCAGTAAGGGACTTTTGTTCTATGCAATTAGTAGATTCATGCCATGCCTTTGTTTGCCATGATAAGTTCCTGTAGCATGTTGTTTGATAGCTTTAAAAATTGCAACATGATGTTATTTCTGCTAATGACTGAAACTGTTATTATTTGCAATCTTGCCATGTTATTTTGAGCATGTTCTAGTAATTTCTGGAGTTAGCTCAGTGTTCATGTTTTATTGTGCTTTATCTATACATCATGTCCATGCTTTTTGTTTTCATATTGTGGTGCTGTAGCATAGTGTTTTGATGCTTGCAAGATGACCGCTACCCTGGATCTCACTACTATCATTGCTATGCTAGTTGCTTCGTTCTATCGCTTTGCTGCGCTTACCTATCATTTGCTCTTCAAGCCTCCCAAATTGCCATGTCAGCCTCTAACCTTTTCACCCTTCCTAGCAAACCGTTGCTTGGCTATGTTCTGACTTTGCTCAGCCCTCTTATAGCGTTGTTAGTTGCAGGTGAAGTTGAAGATAGCCCCATGATGGACATGATTATGTTGGGATATCACAATATCTCTTATTTAATTAATGCATCTATATACTTGGTAAAGGGTGGAAGACTCGGCCTTATGCCTGGTGTTTTGTTCCACTCTTGCCGCCCTAGTTTCCGTCATACCGGTGTTATGTTACCGGATATTGCGTACCTTACGCGGTTGGGTGATTTATGGGACCCCTTGACAGTTCGCTTTGAATAAAACTCCTCCAAAGAAGGCCCAACCTTGGTTTTACCATTTGCCTCACCTAGCCCTTTTTCCCTTGGGTTTTAGCCTGAGGGTCATCTTTATTTTAGCCCCCGGGCGGTGCTCCTTCGAGTGTTGGCCAAACGGCAGATCATGGGGCCACCACGGGGCAACTCGAGGGCTGGTTTTAGTCGTAGGCTGACCTATCCGGTGTGCCCTGAGAACGAGATATGTGCAGCTCCTATCGGGATTTGTCGGCACATCGGGCGGCTTTGCTGGTCTTGTTTTGCCATTGTCGAAATGTCTTGTAAACCGGGATTCCGAGACTGATCGGGTCTTCCCGGGAGAAGGAATATCCTTCGTTGATCACGAGAGCTTATCATGGGCTAAGTTGGGACACCCTCCGTGGTTTGAACTTTCGAAAGCCGTGCCCGCGGTTATCCTCGATGGGAATTTGTTAATATCCGGTTGTAGTAAACTTGAAGTAAACTCTTCTAAAATACACCAACCGTGTGCGTAATCGTGAGTGTCTCTTTTCGGGTTGATCGAGAGGAGAACACGGTTTCGGGTTATGTCCGGCGTAAGTAGGAGTTCAGGATCACTTCTTGATCATTACTAGTTGACGACCGTTCCTTTGCTTCTCTTCTCGCTCTTATTTATGTATGTTAGCCACCATACTTGCTTAGCCGCCTTTGCAACCTCATCACTTTACCCCTTCCTTTCCCATTAAGCTTTGCTAGTCTTGATACCCATGGTAATGGGATTGCTTTGAGTCCTCGTGGCTCACAGATTACTACAACGATTGCAGTGCAGGTATTGCGGCGATCATGACGCGAGAGCGATGTTACTTGTTTTGGAGTTCTTCTTACGCTTCTTCTTTGATCGGGGATAGGTTCCAGTCGGCAGCCTGGCTAGCGTGGTGGATGTCGTTTGAGTTTCTGTTTGTGTTTCATCCGTAGTTGGATGATGCTCTTATGTAAGTTGATGTTGTATTCGTGTGGCATTGTATGCCTTTTGTATGTATCCCCATCTATTATGTAATGTTGATGTAATGATATCTACCTTGCAAAAGTGTTTCAATATGTGGTTCTATCCTTGGTGGGACCTTCGAGTCTCTTTAGGATAGTATCGCATATTGGGCGTGACAACGTTGTTCCATGGTGGGCGCAAAGGCAGCCCCCCTCCACCCATTTCAGATCGTAATCAAGAGGAAGATAACTATTCTGAGGGGGATTCAGAAGGAGAAGACCACTCCTATTTACCCCATGAGGTCTTCGCTCTAACTTGGCATGCTGATGTTGGTAATATCATGCATATGGTGCCTTGCATTGCTTACTGTATACATTAAAGATGTCATCTGCTTAGTTTATACATGCTTTGTGTCAATGCCATCTGTTTAGTTTCTTTATTGTATATGTAAATCATGCAATGCCATCTTGTCTAGCCAGACATCATATATGTGAATTTTGCAATGTCACCCTGGTTAGCCAGTCATCTTATATGTGAATTATATCATGCCATCATTTTTTTATTACGTGTTAAATCTGTCAACAATTTTAGTACATTCAATTACTCTTCCTGTGCATCAGCCATTCGGCACGGTCATGGAAAAATCTGGAGTGGAAACAAGGTCTTCAGAGCGCATAATGCTATCCGACGAAGCACATGTCTTGCTGGTTACCGATAGCTCCTCGTGAGGAGGATTCGATGATGTATGACCGATCATATCCCCCCGAGGTGCATGCCCTAACTTGGCAGGGTTATGTTGCTCATATCGTATGTATGGTATCTTGCATTGCTATGTCATTTGCTTAGTTTAGACATGCTTTGTGTGAATGCCACATGTTTAGTGTCTAATTACCATATATGTGAATTATGCAATGCCATCTTGTTGCAAGACATTATATATGTGAATTATGCAATGTTATCTTGTTTCAAGGCATTATGTATGTGAATTATGCAATGCCATGCTGTTTAGGCAAGCGTCATATATGTGAATTATATCATGCCGTCCTTTTTTTGTACTTCTCATTGCTTTTGTCGACAATGTTTGTATATTCAACTACTCTTCCTGTGCATCAGCCATTTGAATTGGTGATGGAGAAATCTGGAGTGAAAACAAGGTCTTGAGCAGAGACAATGCTACCTGCTGAAGCAGAGATCTTGCCGGTTACAGATAGCTCTTCAGAGGAGGATTCAGAGGCAGATGACCAGTCCTATTATCCCCCTGAGGTCTATGCTCAAACTTGGCAGGGTTATATTACTCATATAATGCATATGTTGTATTGCAATACTTAGTTTTTACATCATATACACAATATTGAATGCCATCTCCTTAGTTGACACATCATATATGCGATTGCCCTCTGCTCACTTCCTTAGTATATAAATCATATATTTGAATTATGTCATGCCATGATGTTTACATAGACAGCATGTATCTGAATTATGGCATGCCAACCCATTTTCTAAAGACATAATATAGTTATATCATCTCATCCTATTTACATAGTCATCATATTTTAAATTATGTCATTCTATCCGTGAATTATATCATTCCATCATGTTTCTATCGACGGCATGTTTGTGATTTATGGCATGCCAACCACTTTAATAGACACATCGTATAGTTATATCATGTCATCCTGTTTACATAGTCATCATATTTTGAAGTATGTCATTCTATCCTGTTTAGTTAGCCATCATACATGTGAAACCTGTGTCATGCTATCATGTTTAATTAGCCATCATATATGTGAAATTATGTCCTGCTATTCTGTTTGCTTAGACAACATAAATGTGAATTATTTCATGCCCTGTTTTCTTCCCTACTATCCATTGCACCTGTCTATCTTACAATGTCTGTACATTCAATTACTTTTCTTGTTTATCAGCCATTTCAATTGGAGGGAGTGATGGCAGTATCTATGGGAGTAAAAACAAGGTCTTCAGAAAAAGATCGTGCTACCTGTCGATGCAGATAGAACCACTGTTGTACTTGCCCGAGAACCAGCCCCACCACACATAACCCACACTCATGCAGATTGTACCCCTACCCAGTTGGACAGAGAACCAGCTACACCCCTTCTAACCCCAACCCCAGCAGATAGACACCCAGTTCCTGTTGACACAACACCGTCTCCACCACAGAGCACCCAAACACGAGCAGTTAGTAAGGCAACTGCAGTGCCCAAATCACGAGGACCACCACTCCGAACCCGAAGTCAACGCTTAAAGCAACTGTATTTACTACTTTGCTCTTGCATCACTGTATTTACTGATACCAACTAATTTCAAATTTGAAGGATGTAATTGAAACTCCAATGACGCAACAGGTATGTTTTAAACCTGTTTCTTCAACGTGTTTGGCTGTTTGTTGTTGTAACTTGCTCTATGTTGATTTCAGTTTCAATTGAATAAATAGTTATGTTCTCATGCCATGCACATTACAAGTGTTGTTATTGCTGTGTAGTTTCCCACACTTATATTCTGTCTATGCCGCTTTGTCTTAAATAGATATGATTCGAATCAGTATCTATCTTGATTTGGCAACATAAACTAGAATGATATAGACCATACAAAGTGACCATACTACATAGATATATATTTGTTTCATGCTGTTATCCTGTCCACCTTACTACCTTTGAACTGGTTTACCAAAATGAGTTTCATATACTACATTGTAAACCTGAGATGTGTTTGTTTGTTTCTCTTTAGAACGCGGATAAAATATTGGAGACGAGTACCCTGTTATGCAATGGTAAAGGAAGTAATGCAGATAAGGTTCAAGATAGTGAGACATCCCTGTTGGTCTCCAATAAAGCTGATAAAAACTATATTGAAGACAATAAGACAACCCCAAAGTCATGTATAGATGTAGTGTTCGAGTTACTGGCTACCACAGCTGGCATGTAACGCCCCAGATTCGATGCGCCAGGTGTCTTCCAATTATTCGTCGTCGTTGCCATGTCATGTGCTTGCGTGTTGCACTTTTCCATGTCATCATCTGCATTTCATATCATGTCGTCATGTGCATCGCATTTGCATACGTGTTCGTCTCATGCATCCGAGCATTTTCCTCGTTGTCCGTTTTGCAATCCGGCACTCCTATGCCCTCCGACGTCCCCCTTTTGCCTCTTTTCATGTGCTGGTGTTAAACTTTCTCGGAATGGCCCGAGGTTTGTCAAGCGGCCTTGGTATAGCACCGGTAGACCGCCTGTCAAGTTTCGTGCCATTTGGAGGTCGTTTGATACTCCAACGGTTAACCGGGTAACCGTAAAAGCCTCTTTCGTTTGCAGCCCAACACCCCTTCCAAAGTGGCCAAAAACCCAGCTAACTCCCCTCCATGCTCTCGGTCGTTCGATCACGATCGTGTGGGCGAAAACCGCTCCTCATTTGGACTCTCCTAGCTCCCTCTACCTATAAAACTAGACCTCCCCCGAAATTCGCGGATGAATCCACCCTAACCCTAGCTTTCGTCCTCCTCCCGCCACGGACATGTCCATATCGTGCGGACATGTCGCGCCGCCGCCTCGCCCAATCACGCGTTGCCACCTGGCCTCCACCGCCGTCCCGCAGCGCCGTCGAACCCGGCGAGCCCGCCCCATCATCGCCGCCGCCGCCCGGCCAGCGGGGCCTTGCGCGCCGCAGCGCCTCCGCGCCCGCCGCCGGACGGTCGTCGCCGCCGTAAGCCGCTTCCCGCCGCCGGCCTCCGCCTTGCCGCCCGTCTCCCGTCGCCCGGCCGCCGCCAGCCGTCCGCGGCTTCAGCGCCGCCCTCCTCCTCGTCCGGCGAGATCCGGCGAGGCCCGGCAAGCAGCGCCGCCCGGCCTCGTCCCCTCCGGCAGCTCCTCCCGAGCTCCCTCTCCGGCCGACGACCTGGCTCGCGCAGCCGGATCCGATCCAGATCCAGGTTGACCTCTTCGTTTTTCGTCCAAGTCCCAGATTACATCATTTTCATGCCAAGTTCATGCCACCATATCTCTTCATCCGTAGCTCCGTTTCATGTATGTAATATGTCAAATTGTTCGCCTAGACAAGCGCCTCATTTCATTCCATTGAATCATGTTCATTTGAGCTCATCTTGATGCCTGAAGCTTCGTTGCAAGAGTGCTATATGATGTTAACCTGCTGAAACTGTTATAACTTGATGATTTGTCATTTTTGTTGCATTTGATGTGTGCATCCTATGAGTATGATCTCTACATGTGTTTTTATCTATGTCATGCCATCTTTACAGGCGTGCCATCCATATATTTTTTTGAGTTGTGTAGTGAGTGTATCAAGCTTGTTAAGTAGGGTACTTGCTGTTACTGTTTTGCATGTCTGAATCTGCTATATCATGATGCTATGTTAACCTGCTGCTACAAGTCAATATATGCATAATCTGGAGATTTTCACTAAGGATGTTTTGTTATAATTGTCTTGCTCTATCCATCCATGCCCCTGGTTGCATTTATAGCTTGCTGTAGCTTGTTGTAATCTTGCTCTCAAATTGCTAAATAATGTTGCTGTCAGCCTGTTAACATTAAGTTCAATGTCGCCATGATTGTTGTTAGTGATCCATGCACTCTATGAACTTGATCTTATCATGCTTAGCTTCATAAACATGTCCTCTTACTATGAGTTGCCTTGACATGCCATGTATTGCTCTGTGGTGAGTGGTTCAAGCTCACCAACATGCCTACTTATTGTTGTTCCTGCCATGTTTGAATCTGTAATATAACTTGCCATGTTTACATGGGTGCCATCATATCTTCGGATCCTTTTTGGCTCATGGTCAGTAAGGGAATCTTGTTATATGCATTTAGTAGTGTCATGCCATGCCTTTTTTTGCCATGATAATTTCCTGTATCATGTTGTTAGATAGCCCTAAACATTGCAACCTGATGTTATTCCTGCTAAATCTGAAACTGTTATTATTTGCAATCTTGCCATGTCATTTTGAGCATGTTCTAGTGCTTTCTGGAGATAGCTCAGTGTTCATGTTTTGTCATGCTTTACCTGTACATAACGTCCATGCCTTTTGTTAGCATGTTAAGGTGTTGTAGCTTGTTGTTTAGGTGCTTGCAATATGCCTAGTTGCTGTTTTGGACAGCTTGTCCTTTAAACTTTTGTAGAGTGTATGTGTTGAACCGTTGCTCCGTTTTGAGTGTGCTCTATATGAAACTTGCTTGTTTTTGCATGTAGTTTCATATTATCATGTTGCATCCTTGTTTTGAGGTGTTTGCTTGATGTTTGTATGCATTTTGCATCAATGCCATGTTTAACTTGTTTTGCTCATATCTTCTAGGCCGTAGTCTCAATTAAATGAACTTTATATGTAACTTGACTAGATTCTCGTGTAGATCATATTGGTGCATTTTAACTTGCTGTTTAACAACTTGAACATAAGGTTTATTCAGATCTGGACCAATTTCGAAATATGCATATGAGGACCTACGGAATTGTTATATGTTGTTTAGGCCTCATTTAAACTTGCTTTGAGGTGTTGTTCTTGTTTGCATCATATTTTGCCATGAGTAGCTCCATGTAGCCTTGTCATGCATCATGCTTGTTTGTGCATCATGCCTTGTTCATGTGTGGTGTGTTTACCTTGTTGTGTGCTTCTTTTCGATAGTTCCCGTTTCGTTGCGATCGTGAGGATTCGTTCGTCTACGCTTGGTTCGTCTTCGTGGCTTCATCTTCTTCATGGGCTCGTTCTTCTTCCTTGCGGGATTTCAGGCAAGATGACCGCTACCCTGGATCTTACTACTATCATTGCTATGCTAGTTGCTTCGTTCTATCGCTATGATGTGTTACCTATCACTTGCTGCTCAAGCCTCCCAAATTACCATGAAACTCTAACCTTTGCACCCTTCCTAGCAAACCATTGCTTGGCTATGTTACCGCTTTGCTCAGCCCCTCTTATAGCGTTGTTAGTTGCAGGTGAAGATGAAGTTTGTTCCTTGTTGGAACATGGAGATGTTGTTCCTTGTTGGAACATGTTTACTTGTTGGGATATCACAATATATCTTATTTAATTAATGCATCTATATACTTGGTAAAGGGTGGAAGGCTCGGCCTTATGCACAGTGTTTTGTTCCACTCTTGCCGCCCTAGTTTCCGTCATATCGTTATTATGTTCCCGGATTTTGCGTCCCTAACGCGGTTGGGTGATTTATGGGACCCCCTTGACAGTTCGCTTTGAATAAGACTCCCCCAGCAAGGCCCAACATTGGTTTTACCATTTTCCTCACCTATGCCCTTTTTCCCTTGGGTTTCCGGAGCCCAAGGGTCATCTTTATTTAGCCCCCCCCCCCGGGCCAGTGCTCCTTCGAGTGTTGGTCCGAATCGAGCAGCCTGCGGGGCCACCACGGGGAAACTCGAGGCTTGGTTTTACTCGTAGCTTGACTTGTCCGGTGTGCCCTGAGAACGAGGTACGTGCGACTCCTATCGGGATTTGTCGGCACATCCGGGCGGCTTTGCTGGTCTTGTTTTATTATCACGAAATGTCTTGTAGCCGAGATTCCGAGACCGATCGGGTCTTCCGGGAGAAGGAATATCCTTCGTTGATCGCGAGAGCTTATCATGGGCTAAGTTGGGACACCCTGCAGGGTTTGAACTTTCGAAAGCCGTGCAGCGGTTATGTGGCAGATGGGATTTTGTTAATATCCGGTTGTAGTAAACTTGAAGTAAACTCTTCTAAAATACACCAACCGTGTGCGTAACCGTGAGTGTCTCTTTTCGGGTTGATCGAGAGGAGAACACGGTTTCTGGTTTATGTCTGACGTAAGTAGGAGTTCAGGATCACTTCTTGATCATTACTAGTTGACGACCGTTCCTTTGTTTCTCTTCTCGCTCTCATTTGCGTACGTTAGCCACCATACATGCTTAGTCGCTGCTGCAACCTCACCACTTTACCCATTCCTTTCCCATTAAGCTTTGCTAGTCTTGATACCCATGGTAATGGGATTGCTGAGTCCTCGTGGCTCACAGATTACTACACCAACAGTTGCAGGTACAGGTTATGCGATGATCATGACGCGAGAGCGATGTTTGCTTGTTTTGGAGTTCGTCTTCTGCTTCTTCGATCAGGGGATAGGTTCCAGGTCGGCAGCCTGGGCTAGCAGGGTGGATATGGTTTGAGTTTCTGTTTATGTTGCATCCGCAGTCGGATGTCGATCTTGTATATGATGTATTGTTGTATTCATGTGACATTGTATGTATTGGATGTATCCCCACTATTATGTAATGTTGATGTAATGATATCCACCTTGCAAAAGCGTCTTCAAGATGCGCTTCTATCCTTGGTGGGACCTTCGAGTTCCTTTAGGATAGGGTCGCATCTTGGGCGTGACAAGTTGGTATCAGAGCCTCGACCGACCCTAGGAGCCCCCTTGATTGATCGTGTGGTTTGGCCGTTGTTGAATCTAGTAGAAAACTGTTTTCGGAGTCTAGTTATATCGGAGAGTAGGAATTCTTTTTACTCCTCAGCCCCTTCATCGCTCTGGTGAGGAATCCTGACGTAGGTGTTTTGAATTACTCCTCTTCCCGTTCAAAATTTTTCTTTAGGATCACGTGGTTAGTTTCGTGAGTTGTCGATCCTCTTTTGTCCGGTGCATCTCTCGTCAAGTCGACTCGAACCTCTTTGTCTTTGGGAGATCAATCCTCGCCTATTTTCGATCGATGTTGGTTCCCTGTCCGAAGTTGTCTTTGTTTTTCCCGCCCGCCCTCCCTTCTTCTTTTCCGAACCGGAGTCCGTAATCGAGTATCCATCCTACTCGTGCGAAGTCTTTGCTTTCTTTCCTCAGTGATTTCAACCGGTGTTTTTTCTCTTCAAGTTATTCATCAGTTTTTCCCCTTCCAGTTGCCTTTGTTTTTCCCGCCCTCCCACCCTTTTCTTCCCGGAGTCTGACTCTCTCTCGACCAGCTATCTCATTCGTGCGGAGCCTCTTCAGTCTTTCGTAAATTATCTCAACCGGTGAATTCTCGTTTTGTACGACATTCTTCATCTCTTTTCTTCTCCGGTGGACTCAATTCAAGTTTTTCGGGTTAATCATATTCTTTTCCTTCGAAGTGTTCTCTTTGCTCGTTCGCCTCTCGCCAGCTTATCATTCCGGAGTTCGGAAGACATATCAGGAGATTCGTCTGTGTTCCAATTAATTCGAGGTTGTCACCTCATTCAAATCTTTCAATTGTTCCGGTGCATCTTCTATTTGTTCATCAATCCATTTTCGACGGTGTTTTCTTTTTAGTGGGCCCTAACCCACAGGTCTTTTCCCAGGATCTTACCTGACTCTTCTAATTTCCCCGGAGCTATTCCCAATTCTTTTCAAGTGTGACGTAAGAATGAGTTTCATCGATCGGATGCTTTTCCAAGATCTCGTTCAAATTCTTTTCATTGTTGGCTCAACCTCTTCGCTTTTCATTCTACCGAGTATCTCAACAATTTTGGTGGTGTTTATCGTCGTCTTTTGAAGACCGAAGAAGAGTTTTTCCTCTCAATCTTGTTCGTTCTCCCAAAGATTTGTGGTTCTAGCTTCATGCTATCCTCTTGAATTATTCCGTTTGTCAGAGATTCTTTTCTTACCCATCCGGAGTATTTCAGAGTTGCTTTTCTGTTCGATCATCCGGAGGCCATCTTTTGGAATATCTCTCCATTCTAAGTTTTTCAAATTCGTTCTCCAATTATTCCATATTCGTGCCCTTCGCTCGTTCGTCTCAATATTCTTTCGGTGCTTCGTTCAAGTATTCTTCTATCAGTTCGTGATCTCTTTGTTCTCTTGCATTTTAATTCCCTCAAGTATCTCCGTGCTTCTCTAATTCTTCCCGGTGATTCTTTCTCTTTCATCAGTCATTTTCAAATTCTTACGGTGGTTCGTTCAAGATTCTTTTCCTTGATTATCATTTAAATATGTTCGTTCTTTCAAATCCTACCGGTGGCTCATGAAGACCTTCCCAAATTTTCGTACTATATCTCCCTTGAATCTTTTCCAACGCGAATAAGTAGTATGCAAATCCATTGCTTCTCATCAATTTAATTGATGAAGGATAAGCATAACATAATTCTTATTCTCATTTCATCGTGGTCAAGCGGATAAATTCTTTTCTTCGGAGTTTGTTCTTGAGGAATAAATTCTAGTGCCAAGTCTTTTCATCTTTTCTTTTCCGGAGTTTAAATTTCCTCGGCCATTTCGTCGGAACCTCCATCTAAATCACCGCAAGGCTCATCTTATTCTTTCTTCCTTCATTCTATCTCACCATCCTTTTTGTTACCGGAGTTCTTCACGGTGGTTCTTCATGATTTAATTCATTCTTCAAGATTTCATCAAGATTTTGTTGGTGGAGTTCAAGTATCTTTTCTTCTCATCTTGAAGTGTAATTAATTCTTCGTATTCTTTTAAAGTGGAGTTTTGCATTTCTTCGTTATTCTAAGCTATCCAATCATTTCATTTTGTGGTTGGTTATCACCTCATAATTTTGAGAGGTTATCCATAAGTCCACAACAATCTTATTCTTTTCGGTGGTGATTTTTTTCAACAACTCCGTTCAATCCTTCCTTCTAAGTTCTTTTCATTCAATTCTTTCAATTCTTCCGGAGGCATTGTGTTGTTCCTCTCGTCAACTATCGCTCCATTTTGTCAAACTCAGTTCCAACTCCTTCCATGTTCAGCCGAGTGCTGCATAAATCCTTTCAACAGTATTCGCTTTCTTATCTCCTTCTAACCGGAGTGGTTTCATAGTCTATCTCGATTCCGTCGACCTTCGATTCTCGTCATTCTCGCTGCTCCTCTCTTCTTATCGAAAGTGCTCTCAGTTCTTTGTTTCTTCTCTTGAATTCTTGTTTCAGCTAATCCTTTTTCCCTTCCGTCTCGGTCCTAAGATCTCGGGACGAGATCTCTTGTTAGTGGAGGAGTGTTGTAACGCCCCGGATTCGATGCGCTAGGTGTCTTCCAATTATTCGTCGTCGTTGCCATGTCATGTGCTTGCGTGTTGCACTTTGCCATGTCATCATCTGCATTTCATATCATGTCGTCATGTGCATCGCATTTGCATACGTGTTCGTCTCATGCATCCGAGCATTTTCCCCGTTGTCCGTTTTGCAATCCGGCACTCCTATGCCCTCCGACGTCCCCCTTTTGCCTCTTTTCATGTGCGGGTGTTAAACTTTCTCGGAATGGCCCGAGGTTTGTCAAGCGGCCTTGGTATAGCACCGGTAGACCGCCTGTCAAGTTTCGTGCCGTTTGGAGGTCGTTTGATACTCCAACGGTTAACCGGGTAACCATAAAAGCCTCTTTCGTTTGCAGCCCAACACCCCTTCTAAAGTGGCCCAAAACCCAGCTAACTCCCCTCCACGCTCTCGGTCGTTCAATCACGATCGTGTGGGCGAAAACCGCTCCTCATTTGGACTCTCCTAGCTCCCTCTACCTATAAAACTAGACCTCCCCCGAAATTCGCGGATGAATCCACCCTAACCCTAGCTTTCGTCCTCCTCCCGCCGCCGGACATGTCCAGATCGTGCCGGACATGTCCGCCCGCCGCTCCTCGCCCAATCCTGCGTTGCCACCCGGCCTCCACCGCCATCCCCGCCATGACCCGAGCCCGCCCAAACCCATCCGCCATCACTTGTGGGCCCATGAGACGCCAGCCGCGCCTCCGCGCCTCCACGCCGCCAGACGGTCGTCGCCCGCCGTAACCGCTTCCCGCCGCTGACCTCCGCCTTACCGCCGTCTCCCGTCGCCCGGCCGCCAGACGCCGTCCATGACTTCAGCGCCCGCCTCCTCCTCGTCCCGGCCAGATCCGGCGAGGGCCCGGCCGGAGCAGCGCCGCCCCGGCCTCGTCCCCTCCGGCAGCTCCTCCCCGAGCTCCCTCTCCGGCCGACGACCTCGAAGCTCGCGCAGCCGGATCCGATCCAGATCCAGCGGTTGTCCTCTTCCCCCCCCCCCCCCCGGTTTTTCGTCCAAGTCCCAGATTTCTGTCATTTTCATGCCAAGTTCATGCCATCATATCTCTTCATCCGTAGCTCCGTTTCATGTATGTAATATGTCAAATTGTTCGCCTAGACAAGCGCTTCATTTCATTCCATTGAATCATGTTAATTTGAGCTCATATTGATGCCTGAATCTTTGTTGCAAGAGTGCTATATGATGTTAACCTGCTGAAACTGTTATAACTTGATGATTTGTCATTTTTGTTGCATTTGATGTGTGCATCCTATGAGTATGATCTCTACATGTGTTTTGATCTATGTCATGCCATCTTTACAAGGGTGCCATCCATATATTTTTGTGAGTTGTGTAGTGAGTGCATCAAGCTTGTTAAGTAGGGTACTTGCTGTTACTGTTTTGCATGTCTGAATCTGCTATATCATGATGCTATGTTAACCTGTTGCTACAAGTCATTCTGTGCATAATCTTGAGATCTTCACTAAGGATGTTTTGTTATACATGTCTTGCTCTATCCATTCATGCCCCTGGTTGCATTTATAGCTTGATGTAGATTGTTATAATCTTGCTCTGAAATTGCTAAATAATGTTGCTGTCAGTCTGTTAACATTAAGTTCAATGTCGCCATGATTGTTGTTAGTGATACATGCACTCTATGAACTTGATCTTATCATGCTTAGCTTCAAAAACATGTCTTCTTACTGTGAGTTGTCTTGCCATGCCATGTATTGCTCTGTGGTGAGTGGTTCAAGCTCACCAACATGCTTACTTATTGTTGTTCCTGCCATGTTTGAATCTGTAATATAACTTGCCATGTTTACATGGGTGACATCATATCTTCGGATCCTTTTTGGCTCATGGTCAGTAATGGACTCTTGTTATATGCATTTAGTAGTGTCATGCCATGCCTTTGTTTGCCATGAT
This sequence comes from Aegilops bicornis, assembly GCA_021605145.1. Taxonomy (NCBI): domain Eukaryota; kingdom Viridiplantae; phylum Streptophyta; class Magnoliopsida; order Poales; family Poaceae; genus Aegilops; species Aegilops bicornis. Next base: position 525,939,704 of record CM038669.1, read on the forward strand.
AAGTTCCTGTAACATGTCGCTTGATTGCCCTAAACATTGCACCCTGATGTTATTCCTGCTAAATCTGAAACTGTTATTATTTGCAATCTTGCCATGTCATTTTGAGCATGTTCTAGTGATTTATGGAGATATCTCACTGTTCATGTTTTGTCATGCTTTACCTGTACATCACGTCCATGCCTTTTTTTATCATGTTAAGGTGTTGTAGCTTGTTGTTTAGGTGCTTGCAATATGCCTAGTTGCTGTTTTGGACAGCTTGTCTTTTAAACTTGTGTAGAGTGTATGTGTTGAACCGTTGCTCCATTTTGAGTGTGCTCTATATGAAACTTGCTTGTTTTTGCATGTAGTTTCATATTATCATGTTGCATCCTTGTTTTGAGGTGTTTGCTTGATGTTTGTATGCATTTTGCATCAATGCCATGTTTAACTTGTTTTGCTCATATCTTCTAGGCCGTAGCTCCGAATTAAATGAACTTTATATGTAACTTGACTAGATTCTCGTGTAGATCATATTGGTGCATTTTAACTTGCTGTTTAACAACTTGAACATAAGGTTTATTCAGATCTGGACCAATTTCGAAATATGCATATGAGGACCTACCGGAATTGTTATATGTTGTTTCCGGCCTCATTTAAACTTGCTTTGAGGTGTTGTTCTTGTTTGCATCATATTTTGCCATGAGTAGCTCGATGTAGCCTTGTCATGCATCATGCTTGTTTGTGCATCATGCCTTGTTCATGTGTGGTGTGTTTACCTTGTTGTGTGCTTCTTTTCGATAGTTCCCGTTTCGTTGCGATCGTGAGGATTCGTTCGTCTACGCTTGGTTCGTCTTCATGGCTTCATCTTCTTCATGGGCTCGTTCTTCTTCCTTGAGGGATTTCAGACAAGATGACCGCTACCCTGGATCTCATTACTATCATTGCTATGCTAGTTGCTTCGTTCTATCGCTATGCTGCCTTACCTATCACTTGCTGCTCAAGCCTCCCAAATTGCCATGAACCTCTAACCTTTGCACCCTTCCTAGCAAACCATTGCTTGGCTATGTTACCGCTTTGCTCAGCCCCTCTTATAGCGTTGTTAGTTGCAGGTGAAGATGAAGTTTGTTCCTTGTTGGAACATGGAGATGTTGTTCTTTGTTGGAACATGTTTACTTGTTGGGATATCACAATATATCTTATTTAATTAATGCATCTATATACTTGGTAAAGGGTGGAAGGCTCGGCCTTATGCCTGGTGTTTTGTTCCACTCTTGCCGCCCTAGTTTCCGTCATATCGGTATTATGTTCCCGGATTTTGCGTCCCTAACGCGGTTGGGTGATTTATGGGACCCCTTGACGATTCGCTTTGAATAAGACTCCTCCAGAAGGCCCAACATTGGTTTTACCATTTGCCTCACCTATGCCCTTTTTCCTTGGGTTTAGGAGCCCAAGGGTCATCTTTATTTAGCCCCCGGGCGGTGCTCCTTCGAGTGTTGGTCCGAACCGAGCAACTGCAGGCCTGCACGGGAAACTCGAGGCTTGGTTTTACTCGTAGCTTGACTTATCCGGTGTGCCACGAGAACGAGGTACGTCACGACTCCTATCGGGATTTGTCGGCACATCCGGCGGCTTTGCTGGTCTTGTTTTATTCTTGTCGAAATGTCTTGTAGCCGGATTCCGAGACTGATCGGGTCTTCCCGGGAGAAGGAATATCCTTCGTTGATCGCGAGAGCTTATCATGGGCTAAGTTGGGACACCCTGCAGGGTTTGAACTTTCGAAAGCCGTGCCATGGTTATGTGGCAGATGGGATTTTGTTAATATCCGGTTGTAGTAAACTTGAAGTAAACTCTTCTAAAATACACCAACCGTGTGTGTAACCGTGAGTGTCTCTTTTCGGGGTTGATCGAGAGGAGAACACGGTTTCTAGTTTATGTCTGACGTAAGTAGGAGTTCAGGATCACTTCTTGATCATTACTAGTTGACAACCGTTCCTTTGTTTCTCTTCTCGCTCTCATTTGCGTACGTTAGCCGCCATACATGCTTAGTCGCTGCTGCAACCTCACCACTTTACCCATTCCTTTCCCATTAAGCTTTGCTAGTCTTGATACCCATGGTAATGGGATTGCTTTGAGTCCTCGTGGCTCCTGATTACTACACCAACAGTTGCGGTGTACAGGTTATGCGATGATCATGACGCGAGAGCGATGTTTGCTTGTTTTGGAGTTCGTCTTCTGCTTCTTCGATCAGGGGATAGGTTCCAGGTCGGCAGCCTGGGCTAGCAGGGTGGATATTGTTTGAGTTTCTGTTTATGTTGCATCCGCAGTCGGATGTCGATCTTGTATATGATGTATTGTTGTATTCATGTGACATTGTATGTATTGGATGTATCCCCACTATTATGTAATGTTGATGTAATGATATCCACCTTGCAAAAGCGTCTTCAAGATGCGCTTCTATCCTTGGTGGGACCTTCGAGTTTCTTTAGGATAGGGTCGCATCTTGGGCGTGACAAGTTGGTATCAGAGCCTCGACCGACCCTAGGAGCCCCCTTGATTGATCGTGTAGTTTGGCCGTTGTTGAATCTAGTAGAAAACTGTTTTCGGAGTCTAGTTATATCGGAGAGTAGGAATTCTTTTTACTCCTCAGCCCCTTCATCGCTCTGGTGAGGAATCCTGACGTAGGTGTTTTCAATTACCCCTCTTCCCGTTCAAAATTTTTCTTTAGGATCACGTGGTTAGTTTCGTGAGTTGTCGATCCTCTTTTGTCCGGTGCATCTCTCGTCAAGTCGACTCGAACCTCTTTGTCTTTGGGAGATCAATCCTCAGCTATTTTCGATCGATGTTGTTTCCCTGTCCGAAGTTGTCTTTGTTTTTCCCGCCCGCCCTCCCTTTTTCTTTTCCGAACCTGAGTCCGTAATCGAGTATCCATCCTACTCGTGCGAAGTCTTTGCTTTCTTTCCTCAGTGATTTCAACCGGTGTTTTTTCTCTTCAAGTTATTCATCAGTTTTTCCCTTCCAGATTGCCTTTGTTTTTCCCGCCTCCCACCCTTTTCTTCCCGGAGTCGACTCTCTCTCGACCAGCTATCTCATTCGTATGCGGAGCCTCTTGATCTTTCAGAAATTATCTCAACTGGTGAATTCTCGTTTTGTACGACATTCTTCATCTCTTTTCTTCTCCGGTGGACTCAATTCAAGTTTTTCGGGTTAATCATATTCTTTTCCTTCGAAGTGTTCTCTTTGCTCGTTCGCCTCTCGCCAGTTTATCATTCCGGAGTTCGGAAGACATATCAGGAGATTCGTCTGTGTTCCAATTAATTCGAGGTTGTCACCTCATTCAAATCTTTCAATTGTTCCGGTGCATCTTCTATCTGTTCATCAATCCATTTTCGACGGTGTTTTCTTTTTAGTGGGCCCTAACCCACAGGTCTTTTCCCAGGATCTTACCTGACTCTTCTAATTTCCCCGGAGCTATTCCCAATTCTTTTCAAGTGTGACGTAAGAATGAGTTTCATCAGTCAGATGCTTTTCCAAGATCTCGTTCAAATTCTTTTCATTGTTGGCTCAACCTCTTCGCTTTTCATTCTACCGGAGTATCTCAACAATTTTGGTGGTGTTTATCGTCGTCTTTTGAAGACCGAAGAAGAGTTTTTCCTCTCAATCTTGTTCGTTCTCCCGAAGATTTGTGGTTCTAGCTTCATGCTATCCTCTTGAATTATTCCGTTTGTCAGAGATTCTTTTCTTACCCATCCGGAGTATTTCAGGAGTTGCTTTTCTGTTCCGATCATCCGGAGGCCATCTTTTTGGAATATCTCTCCATTCTAAGTTTTTCAAATTCGTTCTCCAATTATTCCATATTCGTGCCCCTTCGTTCGTCTCAATATTCTTTCGGTGCTTCGTTCAAGTATTCTTCTATCAGTTCGCGATCTCTTTGTTCTCTTGCATTTTAATTCCCTCAAGTATCTCCGTGCTTCTCTAATTCTTCCCGGTGATTCTTTCTCTTTCGTCAGTCATTTTCAAATTCTTACGGTGGTTCGTTCAAGATTCTTTTCCTTGATTATCATTTAAATCTATTCATTCTTTCAAATCCTACCGGTGGCTCATGAAGACCTTCCCAAATTTTCGTACTATATCTCCCTTGAATCTTTTCCAACGCGAATAAGTAGTATGCAAATCCATTGCTTCTCATCAATTTAATTGATGAAGGATAAAGCATAACATAATTCTTATTCTCATTTCATCGTGGTCAAGCGGATAAATTCTTTTCTTCGGAGTTTGTTCTTGAGGAATAAATTCTAGTGCCAAGTCTTTTCATCTTTTCTTTTCCGGAGTTTAAATTTCCTCGGCCATTTCGGCTGAACCTCCATCTAAATCACCGCAAGGCTCATCTTATTCTTTCTTCCTTCATTCTATCTCACCATCCTTTTGTTACCGGAGTTCTTCACGGTGGTTCTTCATGATTTAATTCATTCTTCAAGATTTCATCAAGATTTTGTTGGTGGAGTTCAAGTATCTTTTCTTCTCATCTTGAAGTGTAATTAATTCTTCGTATTCTTTTGAAGTGGAGTTTTGCATTTCTTCGTTATTCTAAGCTATCCAATTATTTCAATTTGTGGTTGGTTATCACCTCATAATTTTGAGAGGTTATCCATAAGTCCACAACAATCTTATTCTTTTCGGTGGTGATTTTTTCAACAACTCCGTTCAATCCTTCCTTCTAAGTTCTTTTCATTCAATTCTTTCAATTCTTCCGGAGGCATTGTGTTGTTCCTCTCGTCAACTATCGTTCCATTTTGTCAAACTCAGTTCCAACTCCTTCCATGTTCAGCCGGAGTGCTGCATAAATCCTTTCAGTCGTATTCGTTTCTTATCTCCTTCTAACCGGAGTGGTTTCATAGTCTATCTGATTCCGTCAGCCTTCGATTCTCGTCATTCTCGTCGTTCCTCTCTTCTTATCGAGTGCTCTCAGTTCTTTGTTTCTTCTCTTGAATTCTTGTTTCAGCTAATCCTTTTTCCCTTCCGTCTCGGTCCTAAGATCTCGGGACGAGATCTCTTGTTAGTGGAGGAGTGTTGTAACGCCCCGGATTCGATGCGCTAGGTGTCTTCCAATTATTAAATGCGTCGTTGCCATGTCATGTGCTTGCGTGTTGCACTTTGCCATGTCATCATCTGCATTTCATATCATGTCGTCATGTGCATCGCATTTCCATACGTGTTCGTCTCATGCATCCGAGCATTTTCCCCGTTGTCCGTTTTGCAATCCGGCACTCCTATGCCCTCCGACGTCCCCCTTTTGCCTCTTTTCATGTGCGGGTGTTAAACTTTCTCGGAATGGCCCGAGGTTTGTCAAGCGGCCTTGGTATAGCACCGATAGACCGCCTGTCAAGTTTCATGCCATTTGGAGGTCGTTTGATACTCCAACGGTTAACCGGGTAACCGTAAAAGCCTCTTTCGTTTGCAGCCCAACACCCCTTCCAAAGTGGCCCAAAACCCAGCTAACTCCCCTCCATGCTCTCGGTCGTTCGATCATGATTGTGTGGGCGAAAACCGCTCCTCATTTGGACTCTCCTAGCTCCCTCTACCTATAAAACTAGACCTCCCCCGAAATTCGCGGATGAATCCACCCTAACCCTAGCTTTCGTCCTCCTCCCGCCGCCGGACATGTCCATATCGTGCCGGACATGTCCGCGCCGCCGCTCCTCGCCCAATCACGCGTTGCCACCTGGCCTCCACCGCCGTCCCCGCAGCAGCCCGGCCCAGGCAGGCGGGCCCGCCCGACCCATCCCGCCGCCGCCCGCGCCTCCGCGCCCGCCAGAACCGGTCGTCCGCCGTAGCCGCTTCCCGCCCGGCCTCCGCCTTCTTGCCGGCTGCCGCCGTCTCCCGTCGCTCGGCCGCCAGCGCCATCCGCCTTCAGCGCCGCCCGTCTCCTCCTCGTCCGGCCAGATCCGTGAGGCGGCCGGGCAGCGCCGCCCGGCCTCGTCCCCTCCGGCAGCTCCTCCCGAAGCTCCCTCTCCGGCCGACGACCTCGAGCTTCAGCAGCCGGATCCGATCCAGATCCAGCGGTTGACCTCTTCCCCGGTTTTTCGTCCAAGTCCCAGATTTACATCATTTTCATGCCAAGTTCATGCCATCATATCTCTTCATCCGTAGCTCCGTTTCATGTATGTAATATGTCAAATTGTTCGTCTCGACAAGTACTTCATTTCATTCCATTGAATCATGTTAATTTGAGCTCATATTTTTGTGAGTTGTGTAGTGAGTGCATCAAGCTTGTTAAGTAGGGTACTTGTTGTTACTGTTTTGCATGTCTGAATCTGCTATATCATGATGCTATGTTAACCTGTTGCTACAAGTCATTCTGTGCATAATCTTGAGATGTTCACTAAGGATGTTTTGTTATACATGTCTTGCTCTATCCATCCATGCCCCTGGTTGCATTTATAGCTTGTTGTAGCTTGTTGTAATCTTGCTCTCAAATTGCTAAATAATGTTGCTGTCAGCCTGTTAACATTAAGTTCAATGTCGCCATGATTGTTGTTAGTGATCCATGCACTCTATGAACTTGATCTTATCATGCTTAGCTTCATACACATGTCTTCTTACTGTGAGTTGCCTTGCCATGCCATGTATTGCTCTGTGGTGAGTGGTTCAAGCTCACCAACATGCTTACTTATTGTTGTTCCTGCCATGTTTGAATCTATAATATAACTTGCCATGTTTACATGGGTGCCATCATATCTTCGGATCCTTTTTGGCTCATGGTCAGTAAGGGACTCTTGTTATATGCATTTAGTAGTGTCATGCCATGCCTTTGTTTGCCATAATAAGTTCCTGTAACATGTTGTTTGATTGCCCTAAACATTGCAACCTGATGTTATTCCTGCTAAATCTGAAACTGTTATTATTTGCAATCTTGCCATGTCATTTTGAGCATGTTCTAGTGATTTATGGAGATATCTCACTGTTCATGTTTTGTCATGCTTTACCTGTACATCACGTCCATGCCTTTTTTCATCATGTTAAGGTGCTGTAGCTTGTTGTTTAGGTGCTTGCAATATGCCTAGTTGCTGTTTTGGACAGCTTGTCCTTTAAACTTTTGTAGAGTGTATGTGTTGAACCGTTGCTCCGTTTTGAGTGTGCTCTATATGAAACTTGCTTGTTTTTGCATGTAGTTTCATATTATCATGTTGCATCCTTGTTTTGAGGTGTTTGCTTGATGTTTGTATGCATTTTGCATCAATGCCATGTTTAACTTGTTTTGCTCATATCTTCTAGGCCGTAGCTCCGAATTAAATGAACTTTATATGTAACTTGGCTAGATTCTCGTGTAGATCATATTGGTGCATTTTAATTTGCTGTTTAACAACTTGAACATAAGGTTTATTCAGATCTGGACCAATTTCGAAATATGCATATGAGGACCTACCGGAATTGTTATATGTTGTTTCCGGCCTCATTTAAACTTGCTTTGAGGTGTTGTTCTTGTTTGCATCATATTTTGCCATGAGTAGCTCCATGTAGCCTTGTCATGCATCATGCTTGTTTGTGCATCATGCCTTGTTCATGTGTGGTGTGTTTACCTTGTTGTGTGCTTCTTCTCGATAGTTCCCGTTTCGTTGCGATCGTGAGGATTCGTTCGTCTACGCTTGGTTCGTCTTCATGGCTTCATCTTCTTCATGGGCTCGTTCTTCTTCCTTGAGGGATTTCAGACAAGATGACCGCTACCCTGGATCTCATTACTATCATTGCTATGCTAGTTGCTTCGTTCTATCGCTATGCTGCCTTACCTATCACTTCTTTGCTCAAGCCTCCCAAAGTGCCATGAACCTCTAACCTTTGCACCCTTCCTAGCAAACCATTGCTTGGCTATGTTACCGCTTTGCTCAGCCCCTCTTATAGTGTTGTTAGTTGCAGGTGAAGATGAAGTTTGTTCTTTGTTGGAACATGGAGATGTTGTTCCTTGTTGGGACATGTTTACTTGTTGGGATATCACAATATATCTTATTTAATTAATGCATCTATATACTTGGTAAAGGGTGGAAGGCTCGGCCTTATGCCCAGTGTTTTGTTCCACTCTTGCCGACCTAGTTTCCGTCATATCGGTATTATGTTCCCAGATTTCTCGTCCCTAACGGTTGGGTGATTTATGGGACCCCTTGACAGTTCGCTTTGAATAAGACTCCTCCAAAGAAGACCCAACATTGGTTTTACCATTTGCCTCACCTATGCCCTTTTTCCCTTGGGTTTTGAGCCCAAGGGTCATCTTTATTTAGCCCCGGGCCAGTGCTCCTTCGAGTGTTGGTCCGAACCGAAAGACTTCTTGAGGCCACCACGGGAAACTTCGAGGCTTGGTTTTACTCGTAGCTTGACTTATCCGGTGTGCCACGAGAACGAGGTACGTGCGACTCCTATCGGGATTTGTCGGCACATCCGGGCGGCTTTGCTGGTCTTGTTTTATTATTGTCGAAATGTCTTGTAGCCGGGATTCCGAGACTGATCGGGTCTTCCCGGGGAGAAGGAATATCCTTCGTTGATCGCGAGAGCTTATAATGGGCTATGTTCGGACACCCCTGCAGGGTTTGAACTTTCGAAAGCCGTGCCCGCGGTTATGTGGCAGATGGGATTTTGTTAATATCCGGTTGTAGTAAACTTGAAGTAAACTCTTCTAAAATACACCAACCGTGCGCGTAACCGTGAGTGTCTCTTTTCGGGGTCGATTGAGAGGAGAACACGGTTTCGGGTTATGTCGGCGTAAGTAGGAGTTCAGATCACTTCTTGATCATTACTAGTTGACGACCGTTCCTTTGTTTCTCTTCTCGCTCTCATTTGCGTACGTTAGCCGCCATACATGCTTAGTCGCTGCTGCAACCTCACCACTTTACCCATTCCTTTCCCATTAAGCTTTGCTAGTCTTGATACCTATGGTAATGGGATTGCTGAGTCCTCGTGGCTCACAGATTACTACACCAACAGTTGCAGGTACAGGTTATGCGATGATCATGACGCGAGAGTGATGTTTGCTTGTTTCGGAGTTCGTCTTCTGCTTCTTCGATCAGGGGATAGGTTCCAGGTCGGCAGCCTGGGCTAGCAGGGTGGATATTGTTTGAGTTTCTGTTTATGTTGCATCCACAGTCGGATGTCGATCTTGTATATGATGTATTGTTGTATTAATGTGACATTGTATGTATTGGATGTATCCCCACTATTATGTAATGTTGATGTAATGATATCCACCTTGCAAAAGCGTCTTCAAGATGCGCTTCTATCCTTGGTGGGACCTTGAGTTCCTTTAGGATAGGGTCGCATCTTAGGCGTGATATGGCACCACTCTTCAAACTCGTTGCTGAATCAGTTTGGCTTCTTGAGTCTCAACTTCAAGTTGAAAGACATCGATCGAGATGTTATGCGACGAAGTCAAGGACCGAGGAAGTCTCTGCAGAATTCAGATGCATACTTTCTGGTGCAACAGCAAGCGCTGGAGGACTTAAGCGCCAAACAAGAGAAATTTAATAAGCTTGCTAAGCATCTTGCCAGCATTATGGGTACCCAGGATATTGTTTCTTGAGCTCTTACGAAGTGGTTTCAGTTACGGACTTGTTTTCTTTGTGGCGTTTATATCTTCTTTGTGTTCCCTATATTTACCTTTGGTGGCGAACTTTGATGCCCAAAGTGGATGTAATATGTGTAATAGCCGTGATAGCCTAGTGTAAGTTGCGTGCTTATTTATTTCCTTGTTGTCTTGTTTATTTGTTTGCTTGTAGTTATTGCAGTTCTTTTTCTGCGGTTTGCTAGTGGCTGCAATAACCTATTTTTTAAAACTAGGCCACAATAACCATGGGCTAATATTTCTTGTAGTGACCTTTGGGCCTCCTACGGGCCGTAGAAAGCGATGGGCCTTCTACGGGCCATATAAGCGATGGGCCTTCTACGGGCCGTAGAAAGCGATGGGCCTTCTACGGTCGTAGAAACAATGGGCCTTATACGGGCCGTATGATCGATTGGCAAACATGGGCCAAACAGACCGCATTTTGGTAAATAAGCGGGCTAGAGTTGGAATCGTCCGTTCATGGGCCGACCATAACGGGCCATCGTTAATAGGCCGTGTTGATGACGCTATGAAAACGCCCAACGTATTAACGGACCACAAACGGGCCGATCAGAACCACGGGCTGAATTTGGCCCACAAGCGAAAAATGACAAGAATGGGCCGTAAGTAAGCGAATCTTTGAAATGAGCCCAAGAATAAATGGGCTCGAGAAGGCTGAAAGATAACATGGGCCGAAAGCGGCCCAACGGAATAACGGGCCGTTAATGGGTATAAAGTGATACCATCGTTCTTACGGGCCAGTTTCACCACGGGCCGTTAATGGGTGTAAAGGATACATTGTTCATTACGGGCCAGTTTCACCACGGGCCGTTAATAGGCCAAGAGTTACATAGGGCCTCATATGGGCCGAAAGACGTCATGGGCCATACATGGGCCAGAACTGAAAATGGGCTGTAATCATATTGGATGGCCCAGATGACACTACTGGGCCTAATTCGAATAGGGCGTAACGGGCCTTGGGTTAGCGGGCTGTAAATGGGCTATATGCGAACAGGCCGTTAACAGGCTTCCATGGGCCGGCCCGCCACCTTTTGACCAAGTCAAGCGAGTCGGCCTTTTCACAGGAATGGGCCTCTGTTGGGCCATGCCAGGTGTCGACGTATCATAGGCGCCTTCTGTCCAATGAGTGGATGACATCTGTCCCAGCGATGAGCTGACACGTGTTTCCTCCAGCCAATGATGATTTTACACGTGGAAAATCCCCATTGGTCAGGGCTGTTAACGAGTTATCGGATCCAAAACCCGACCCGATAGCTTAACGGTGTTCCGTTACGGTGGATGCCACGTGTCGGTCACCCTTGACGAAAGCACTTTTGTGACGCGCGATTTATCGTCATGGAAGTGGACACTTCCGTGATGATAATTTTGGTAATGTCATGGAACACTTCTACGACAGCACAGGTATGACTATCTTGATTCTGTCATAAAATCGTCATGGATGTACATGCATGACAGAAAACGCGACCTACTGTGACAAACACGTATCATCATGGAACTATATTTATTTTGTAGTGTACACGAGTAAGTAGGTTGTTTGCGTATGGGAGTAAAGAGGACTTGATACTTTAATGCTATGGTTGGGTTTTACCTTAATGAACTTTAGTAGTTGCGGACGCTTGCTAGAGTTCCAATCATAAGTGCATATGATCCAAGTAGAGAAACTATGTTAGTTTATGCCTCTCCCTCAAATAAAATTGCAATAATGATTACCGGTCTAGTTATCGATTGCCTAGGGACAAATAACTTTCTCGTGACAAAAAGCTCTTTACTAAAACTAACTTAGTTGTGTCTTCATCTAAACAGCACCTAGTTTTTATTTACGTGCTCTTTACTATCTTGCAAACCTATCCGAAAACACCTACAAAGTACTTCTAGTTTTATACTTGTTCTAGGTAAAGCGAACGTCAAGCGTGCGTAGAGTTGTATCGGTGGTCGATAGAACTTGAGGGAATATTTGTTCTACCTTTAGCTCCTCGTTGGGTTCGACACTCTTACTTATCGAAAGAGGCTACAATTGATCCCCTATACTTGACGACCAAAGGTTGTTCAGGGTCCCGGATGAGATCACAGACGTGACAAGGAGTCTCAAAATGGTCGAGATGTAAAGATCAATATATTGGAAGGCTATATTCGGAAATAGGAAAGGTTATGAGTGGTTCGGGTATTTTTCGGAGTACCGAAGAGTTACGGGAATTCGCCGGGGGAAGTATTGGGCCTTCATGGGCCTTAGTGGAAAGGAGAGAAGGGCCATAAGGGGAGGCCGCGCGCCCCCATGGGCTGGTCCGAATTGGACTAGGGAGGGGGCGGCACCCCCCCTCTTTCCTTCTCCCTCTCCTACTCCTTCCCTCTCTCCCCTCTTGGAAAACGAAGGGGACTCCAACTAGGATTGGGAATCTTAGTTGGACTCCCCCTATAGGCGCGCCCCTCGTAGGCCGGCCTCCTCTTCCCTCCTTTATATACGTGGCCAGGGGCACCCATAGACACACAAGTTGATCTTTTAGCCGTGTGCGGTGCCCCCCTCCACAGAAACACACCTCGGTCATATCACCGTAGAGCTTAGGCAAAGCCCTGCGCCGGTAGCTTCATCATCAGCATCACCACGCCGTCGTGCTGACGAAATTATCCCTCGACCTCAACTAGATCAAGAGTTCGAGGGATGTCACCGAGCTGAACGTGTGTAGATCACGGAGGTGCCGTACGTTCGGTACTTGTATCGGCGGGATCACGAAGATGTTCGACTACATCAACCGCGTTACTAAATGCTTCCACTTTTGGTCTACGAGGGTACGTGGACACACTCTCCCCGCTCATTGCTATGCTTCTCCTAGATAGATCTTGCATGATCGTAGGAAAGTTTTAGAAACACTACGTTCCCCAACGGTGGCATCTGAGCCAGGTCTATGCGTAGATGTTATATGCACGAGTAGAACACAAAGAGTTGTGGGCGATAATAGTCATACTGTTTACCAGCATGTCATACTTTGATTCGGCGGTATTGTTGGATGAAGCGTCCCAGATTGACATTACAGGACCGCGCTCATGAGACTGGTTCTACCGCTGCGTTACGCATTACGGTGGCTAGTGGGTGTCTGTTTCTCCAGCTTTAGTTGAATCGAGTTTGACTACGCCCGATCCTTGTTGAAGGTTAAAACAGCACACTTGACAATAAATTGTTGTGGTTTTGACGCGCAGGTAAGAACGGTTCTTTCTAGAAGCCCGTAGCAGCCACGTAAAACTTGCAACAACAAAGTAGAGGACGTCTAACTTGTTTTTGCAGGGCTTGCTGTGATGTGATATGGTCAAGATGTGATGATATATAAATTGTTGTATGAGATGATCATGTTCTGTAAAAGTTATCGGCAACTGGCAGGAGCCTTATGGTTGTCGCTTTATTGTATGAAATGCAAATCACCATGTCATTGCTTTACTTTATCACTAAGCGGTAGCAATAGTCGTAGAAGCAATAGTTGGTGGGACGACAACGATGCTTCGATGGAGATCAAGGTGTCAAGCCAGTGACGATGGTGATCATGACGGTGCTTTGGAGATGGAGGTCAAAGGCACAAGATGATGATGGCCATATCATATCACTTATATTGATTGCATATGATGTTTATCCTTTATGCATCTTATTTTGCTTAGTACGGCGGTAGCATTATAAGATGATCTCTCACTAAATTTCAAGGTACAAGTGTTCTCCCTGAGTACGCAACGTTGCGACAGTTCATCGTGCCGAGACACCACGTGATGATCGGGTGTGATAAGATCTATGTTCACATACAACGGGTGCAAGCCAATTTTGCACACGCAGAATACTCGGGTTAAACTTGACGAGCCTAGCATATGCAGATATGTCCTCGGAACACTGAGACCGAAAGGTCGAGCGTGAATCATATAGTAGATCAACATAGTGATGTTCACCATTAAAAGCTACTCCATCTCACGTGATGATCGGACATGGTTTAGTTGATATGGATCACATGATCATTTAGATGACTAGAGGGATGTCTATCTAAGTGGGAGTTCTTAAGTAATATGATTAATTGAACTTTAATTTATCATGAACTTAGTCCTGATAGTATTTGCATATCTATGTTGTAGATCAATAGCTCGCGTATAGCTCCCCTGCTTAATTTTTTGATATGTTCCTAGAGAAATCTAAGTTGAAAGATGATAGTCGCAATGATGCAGACTAGGTCCATGATCTGAGGTTTATCCTCATTGCTGCACAGAAGAATTATGTCCTTGATGCACCGCTAGGTGACAGAACTATTGTAGGAGCAGATGCAGACGTTATGACTGTTTGACAAGCTCAGTATGATGACTACTTTATAGTTTAGTGCACCATGCTTTACGGCTTAGAACCGGGACTTCAAAAATGTTTTGAAATGTCATGGAGCATATGAGATGTTCCAAGAGCTGAAATTGGTATTTTAGACTCATGCCCGAGTTCAGGGGTATGAGACCTCTGACAAGTACTTTGCCTACAAGATGGAGGAGAATAGCTCAGCTAGTGAGCATGTGCTCAGAATGTATGAGTACTACAATCACTTGAGTCAAGTGGGAGATAATCTTCCAGATAAGATAGTGATTGACAGAGTTCTCTAGTCACTATCACCAAGTTACTAGAACTTCGTGATGAACTATAATATGCAAGGGATAACGGAAATGATTCCCAAGCTCTTCGCGATGCTGAAATCGGCGAAGGTAGAAATCAAAGAAAAAACATCAAGTGTTGATGGTTGACAAGACCACTAGTTTCAAGTAAAAGGGCAAGGGAAAGAAAGGGAAATTCAAGACGAATGGCAAGCAAGTTGCCACTCCCATGAAAAAGTCCAAAGCTAGACCCAAGCCTGAAACTAAGTGCTTCTAACTGCAAAGGAAATGATCACTAGAAGTGGAACTGCCCTAGATACCTGGCGGATAAGAAGGATGGCAAAGTGAACAAAGGTATATTTGATATACATGTCATTGGTGTGTATTTTACTAGTGTGCAACCCCTCGGTATTTGATACTGGTTCAGTTGCTAAGAGTAGTAACTCGAAACGGGAGTTGCAAAATAAACAGAGACTAGTTAAGGGCGAGGTGATGATGTGTGTTGGAAGTGATTCCAAGGTTGATAAGATCACCATCGCACACTCCCTTTACCATCAGGATTAGTGTTGAACCTAAAATAAATGTTATTTGGTGTTTGCGTTGAGCATGAATATGATTGGATCATGTTTATTGCAATACGGTTATTCATTTGAGTCAAAGAATAATTGTTGTCTATTTACATGAATAAAACCTTCTATGGTCATACACTCAATATAAATGGTTTATTGAATCTTGATCGTAGTGATACACATATTCATAATATTGAAGCCAAAAGATGCAAAGTTAATAATGATAGTGCAACTTATATGTGGCACTGCTGTTTAGGTCATATTGGTGTAAATCGCATGAAGAAACTCCATGTTGATGGACTTTTGGAATCACTTGATTATGAATCACTTGATGCTTGCGAACCATGCCTCATGGGCAAGATGACTAAGACTCCGTTCTCCGGAACAATGCAGCGAGCGACTGACTTATTGGAAATAATACATACTGGTGTGTGCGGTCCGATGAGTGTTGAGGCTTGCGGTGGGTATCATTATTTTCTGACCTCCACAGATGATTTGAGCAGATATGGGTATGTCTACTTGATGAAACATAATTCTGAAACATTTGAAAAATTCAAAGAATTTCAGAGTGAAGTATAAAATCATCCTAACAAGAAAATAAGGTTTCTACGATTTGATTGTGGAGGTGAACATTTGAGTTACAAGTTTGGTCTTCATTTGAAACAATGTGGAATAGTTTCGCAACTCACGCCACCTGGAACACCACAGTGTAATGGTGTGTCCGAACGTCATAACCCACTACTGCAAGATGCTACTAACACGACACTAGGATTAGAGACCCTTTCACGAAACTGTGTGTGATGCATTAATCACAAACGGGGATGTAAAAAACCATCAAAAAAGGTGAAAAACGTTTGCGATGGAGGATGCATCAAACACGGTTCAGATTTTAGTTGCGTGTGCGATGTAGGGCACACAGTTAACCCATTCGAACTGTTTGCGATGAGGCAGAATAACAGAAACGGGCAGCCATATCAATATGTGTGCGATATACGGCATACAGTTCGCTCCGATGAACCGTTTGCTATTAGGGAGTGCAACACAAACGGTTAGCCATATCAAGGTGTGTGAGATATAGGGCATACGGTTCACTCGGACGAACCGTTTTCGATTAGCAAACGCAACAGAAATGGTTCAACTTAACAAGATGTGTGTGATACGTGGCAAATAGCCGACTCAGATGAACTGTTTGCGATGAGAATTTACAACACAGACGGTTAATACAGTTAGTTCGTAATGCGATTACGTGCGCATAAAAACTTTAAAAATGCAAACTAGTTGCTTGCGGTTGGTAGGAGTATCGCACACGATGCGTCTGCGAGTACTCGTGTGCGATGATTAGTAAGTTACACATGCATTTCCTTATGTTAGCACTTGTGTGATAAATAACACGTGGCACTGGATACGGTATTTGTGTTGTGTGTGTGCTCCATTTAGTCTTCCCGCGATCGAGCGAATGCTTCCCGCGCTCCACATGGGTGAATCGTAAAATCCACGCCTATTCCCTCACCGGTTTCCCGCCACCAGGTAACGGCTTGCTGCATATAACCCAGGCGGCAACGCACCACCGCAACACTCTGCGAAGATCTAGTCCTCACCCATCTACCATTAGTTATTCCAAGCATTCCAGGCAATGACCAAAGCTTCGACGTCGACGCCTACCTGCGTTACATCTTCGGTGAGGAGAACGATCCGGAGCAGGTCAGGGAGCAAGAGCTTCATTGGCAGCGATATCGGCGTCACAGTCCTTGGGAGCACAATCGACATATTACAGAGGAGGTGTGATGAGCAGTTTGCCATCCATCGTGCAAAATATCCAGAGCTGCTCGGCGGCATGATCGATGACCCACCCGAAGAACCGTCGTCACCAGTGCTCATCGAGAGCCTGATGCCCCGCAAGGAATGGGCAGAGGACCTCTGTGATTAAGTCAAGACAAAGGTAGCATGCGGCTTCATCATTACCCGCGGTGGCTGTCTCAACCTCGATCCCGATGATGTGGTGGCTAGGCTCGAGCGCATCCTTGGCGGAGTTGATGTCCCCGACGAAGTAGAACATTGCCAACGTGATATCTTGAGGATGCTCGTGATCGACGGAATTTGCTACTGATAACCCACAAGTATAGGGGATCGCAACAGTTTTCGATAAGTAAGTGTGTCGAACCCAACGAGGAGCTAAAGGTAGAACAAATATTCCCTCAAGTTCTATCGACCACCGATACAACTCTACGCACGCTTGACGTTCACTTTACCTAGCACAAGTATGAAACTAGAAGTACTTTGTAGGTGTGATAGGATAGGTTTGCAAGAAAGTAAAGAGCATGAAAATAAAACTAGGGGCTGTTTAGATAAAGAAGCAATAAATTAAATATAGCGAGTGTGGAAAAGTGGTGATAGGAGTTGTGGAATTGTCCCTAGGCAACTGACTATATTACTAGACCGGTAATCACTATTGCAATTTTATTTGAGGGAGAGGCATAAGCTAACACACTTTCTCTACTTGGATCATATGCACTTATGATTGGAACTCTAGCAAGCATCAGCAACTACTAAAGATTAATTAAGGTAAAACCCAACCATAGCATTAAAGCATCAAGTCCTCTTTATCCCATACGCAAACAACCTACTTACTCGGGTCTGTGCATCTATCACTCACGCCACCCACCATAAGCAAATCATAAACATATTGCAAACCCTACAGCGGGAATCCCTCACGCTTGCGTGGCACGGAGGGCACAATAGTACAACACCAATAATAAAACATGCAACTCAAACCAATCATAGCAATTCATCAATCACCGATAGGGCAATGAAAATCTACTCAGACATCATAGGATGGCAACACATCATCGGAAAATAATATGAAGCATAAAGCACCATGTTCAAGTAGAGGGTACAGCGGGTTGCGGGAGAGTGGACCGCTGAATATAGAAGGGGGAAGGTGATGGAGATGTTGGTGAAGATGATGGCGGTGTTGGTGAAGATCGCTGATGATGATGGCCCCGGCGGCCTCCGGCGCCACCGGAAGCAAGGGGAGAGGGCCCCTTCTTCTTATTCTTCTTCCTTGACCTCCTTCCTAGATGGGAGAAGGGTTTCCCCTCTGGTCCTTGGCTCCCATGGCTTGGGAGGGTGAGAGCCCTCCGAGATTGGATCTATCTCTGCTTTACGTGTTCTGTTTCTGCGTTATGTTTCACCGTTTCGCGTATATATGGAGATCCGTAACTCCGATTGGCCTGAAACCTTCGCCGTGATTTTTTTTCCAAATATTAGCTTTCTTGCGGCAAAAGAAGACCATCAACCGCCTTACGGTGGGCTCACGAGGGTAGGGGGCGCGCCCCCCTACCTCGTGACCACCTCGGGCACCGTCTCGCGTGGATTTTTCTTCCGGAATTTTCCATATTTTCCAAAAATAAGCTTCGTCCATTTTTATCCCGTTTGGACTCCGTTTGATATGGATATTCTGCGAAACATAAAACATGCAACAGACAGGAACTGGCACTAGGCACAGGATCAATATGTTAGTCCCAAAAATAACATAAAGAATTGCCAAAAAGTATACGAAAGTGAATAATATTGGCATTGAACAATCAAAAATTATAGATACGACGGAGACGTATCAGCATCCCCAAGCTTAATTCCTGCTCGTCCTCGAGTAGGTAAATGATAGAATAATTTTTTATGTGGAATGCTACCTAGCATTATCTTGATCATATTTCTAACCATGGCATGAATATTAAGACACGAGTGATTCAAAGCAATAGTCTATCTTTTGACATAAAAACAATAATACTTCAAGCATACCAACCAAGCAATTATGTCTTATTGAAATAACATAGCCAAAGAAAGCTCATCCCTACAAAATCATATAGTCCGGCTATGCTCCATCTTCACCACACAAAATATTTACATGATGCACAACCCCGATGACAAGCCAAGCAATTGTTTCATACTTTTGACGTTCTCAAACCTTTTCAACTTTCCCGCAATACATGAGCGTGAGCCATGGACATAGCACTATAGGTGGAATAGAATATGATGATGGGGGTTATGTGGAGAAGACAAAAAAGGAGAAAGTCTCACATCAACTAGGAGTATCAACGGGCTATGGAGATGCCCATCAATAGATATCAATGTGAGGAGTAGGGATTGCCATGCAACGGATGCACTAGGAGCTATAAGTGTATGAAAGCTCAAACTGGAAACTAAGTGGGTGTGCATCCAACTTGCTTGCTCATGAAGACCTAGGGCATTTGAGGAAGCCCATCGTTGGAATATACAAGCCAAGTTCTATAATGAAAATTCCCACTAGTATATGAAAGTGATAACTCAAGAGACTCTCTATATGAAGAACATTGTGCTACTTTGAAGCACAAGTGTGGTAAAAGGATAGTAACATTGCCCCTTCTCTCTTTTTCTCTCATTTTTTTCTTTTTTTATTTTTTATTTTTATATTTTGTTGGTGGGCTTCTTTGGCCTCTTTTTTTATTTGGGCTTCTTTGGCCTCTTTTATTTTTTTGTAAAGTCCGGAGTCTCATCCTGACTTGTGGGGGAACCATAGTCTCCATCATCCTTTCCTCACTAGGGCAATGCTCTAATAATGATGATCATCACACTTTTATTTACTTACAACTCAATATTACAACTCGATACTAGAACAAAGATATGACTCTATATGAATGCCTCCGCGGTGTACCGGGATGTGCAATAATCTAGCTTAGCAATGACATCAAAAAACGGACAAGCCATGAAAACATCATGCTAGCTATCTTACGATCATGCAAAGCAATATGACAATGAACGCTCAAGTCATGAATATGATGATGATAAAAGGTGCATGGCAATATATCTCGGAATGGCTATGGAAAAGCCATGATAGGTAGGTATGGTGGCTGTTTTGAGGAAGATATAGTGAGGCTTATGTGTGACAGAGCGTATCTGTAGCGACCCGACCCGAATGGATCAAGTCTCTGTGCTCAGGTGTCATCCCTGGATCGATAATGTCGACACCACACGATTTCAAGGATTTATAATAGAGTAGCAATCACACACTTATTACATCGTTGTCCAAAAGAGGACTTATTACAAATAAATATGGCTTAAGGCCATCTAATAACGATAACAGCGGAAGACTTGGAAGATAAGTGAGTCCATCAACTCCATCGGCATCACTGAGTATAGAACCACGACCTAAACACCTTACTGTCGTTCAAAAAGTCTGCAACATGAACGTTGCAGCCCGAAAACGGGTCAGCACATGGAATATGCTGGCAATGTAACACATAGAGAGAAATGAAGCAATAAGCCTATACTACATGCATATGTGGCTGGTGGTAAAGCTCTACGGTTACAATTTTTGCATAAAGCTAGTTTTTCCCTACTGCAAAGGAATAAATTTGTTTAACTATCATGGTGGTTGTTAAACATTGAGAATGGTTGACAGCATCCTCAATCCCAATTAAAAGTACTCATTAAAAACCCAACAATATTAATTAGAGTAACATGTTGAGATGCACATGATATTCAAGTACTAGATACTCAAGATGTCCATAACCGGGGACACGGCTAATCATGATTAGTTTATACACTGCAGAGGTTTGTGCACTTTTCCCCACAAGACTCGATCGCCTCCGCTTGGTTTCTCGCACTACATGGTGTTTGAGAGACGGATGACCGAGACATAATCTTTCGAGCGCTAGCACCTTACTGGTGGGTAGACCGTACCAACCTACAACCCCTACATCTGCTAGTCTACCCGTAAGAGTTCGCACAACTTAGTCAACTATGCCAGAGCCCATAATGGCTTGTGGCTGCACACGGAAGTTTCTAGTTTGAATAATCTTATGATCCCTTTGAGCCTGGGTGGCGGTCCGAAGAAATACAGGCAAGTCCCGATAGAAACGAGGTGCCTCAATCCACCTAGATGTGTGTTTAAGTTGCCACCTTAAATAAACCATTAATTAACAATCTCACATCTGTCATGGATATTCACTCACCCAATCCATGCCTACTAGCATAGCATGGCATAATAAGCAAACGTAGAAGTAACTCCCAAGGTTTCATAAGTAAAACAGGTAATAGGTACTACCTCAATCTACTTCCCATCTCACAATTTAATTAGAGCCTAATCATGCAAGTGTTTGAGGATTGATCTAATGCATAAAACTGGGTAGTAGAAAAGGTATGATCAAGTGTTACTTGCCTTGCTGACGATCCGCGAAACCTAGAGACTCGAAGTAACAAGCGGCGCACTACGGGTGATCTATCGCAGACAAACAACAAGCATACAATAAGTACTCATCTAATGCACAGGTAAATCTCGAATAAAAGATCTAACCAGAAAGTTCAACTTAAGAACCCTGGTTGCAAAAGAATCGAATCAAATAAAGCAACGAAAGTCAAACGTCATAGAAAACAACTCGGTTCTAGCAATTTGAAACTAGGTCAAATTTTACAGGAGCAAAACTTTGTTTAAGTGGATTAGTCAGAACGGCGGTTTCGAAACGAAACTCCAGGCGCTTGAATCACCTGATTCCGATAAACGAGCGAGAAAATAAACTAGAACGAAGATTGGATCTGAAATCGAGATCGGAAAATAACGGATTAAATCCGATTAAAAGAAAACGACGAACGGTTAAACGAACGGACGTTCGTTAACAGAAACTAACCGGTGAACACGTTCGCTAAAACGAACGGATCGGTGAACGTTCACTAATTAGCTAAACCTAAAAAAAATAAAACCGATCTAGGGTTTAAAAAAAACCGAACAACGGAAAAGAAAACCGGAACGGTTTTTATAAAAAAACCGAACCGGGGGAGGGTGGCGCGGCGCGGCTATACCTCCGGCGAGGTCGCCGGCGGGCGGACGGGGCTCCGGCGGGGTCGGCGAGGGCTCGGCGGGGCTTGGCGGGGTCGGTGGTCTGGCGCGCACGACCAGCGGCGGCGGCGGCGGGCGGCGTCGGGTGGCGGCGGGCGGCTCGGCGACTCGGCGCGGTAGGGTGAGTCGAGGCGGCGGGGCGGGTTTTAAGGAGGGGCTGCTGCCTTGGGGAGGGGCCACGGCGTGAGCGACGTCCCCGAGCCGGACTTCGAGGCGGCGGCCAGTCTCCCAAGGGAGGCGGTTCTGGTGGTGGGCCGGTCAGTGGGCCTTGGCCCGATCGGTAGCCATGATTTTTTTTAACAAATATAGCGTGCAGAAAAACAAATAAAAACATAATCTAATGAACTCCAAAATTAATAAAGTAAACTTTTCCCGACTCCTAAAAATGAGTCGAAGAAAATGAACTTTTACTCGGGGCCTAAAATGCATTTTTTTAAACACGCATTTTTCCCTAAGGCAAATAAAAGTGAAAACTACTCAATAAATCTTATTTGATTTTTTTATTAAATCTTCATTATTTCTTTTCTTTGGGAAAGTCATTTTATTCCCTCTCTCATATTTTGATAGTAGAAATAATTGAAGATAAAATAAATAAAATCAAATGATCCTATTTTCAAAATTTGAGAAAACTCAAATATGAAAATAATGAAATCTCCAACTCTCTCTAGGGGTCCTTGAGTTGCGTGAAATTTCTAGGATCAACAAAATGCAAGAAAATATGATATGCATGATGACTTAATGTATAACATTCCAAATTGAAAATTTGGGATGTTACAAACCTACCCCCCTTAAGATGAATCTCGCCCTCGAGATTCGGGTTGGCTAGAAAATAGGTGAGGGTGATCCTTGAGTAAATCCTCTTCCCTTTCGCAGGTGGCGTCATCCTCGCAGTGGTGGCTCCAATTGTACCTTGCAAAACTTGATAACCTTGCTGCGAGTAACTCTGCTGGCATAATCGAGAATCTTTACTGGTTTCTCCTCATATGTTAAATCATCCTTCAACTGAATTGCTTCAAGTGGCACTGTATCCCTTAACGGTACCTCTGCCATCTCTGCGTGACATTTCTTCACCGAGAAACATGGAATACATCATGAACTCCCGACAGTCCCTCCGCAATTCCAGCTTATAAGCAATCTCTCCCATGCGTTGAAATATCTTATACGGTCCAACGAAACGCGGTGCTAATTTTCCTTTAACTCCAAAACGCTTAACTCCTCGAAGCGGGGATACTCTAAGATAAACTCTGTCTCCAACTTCATATTCTATCGCCTTGCGTTTTGAATCCGCATGGCTTTTCTATCTGGACTGGGCTACTTTGAGCCTATCGCGAATCAACTTAACCTTCTGTTCAGACTCCTTAATCAAATCTGGTCCAAACAACTGACGGTCTCGGCTTCCCCATGATAACGGTGTCTTGCACCTCCTTCCGCATAAAGCCTCGAAGGTGCCATCTTCAAGCTAGTTTGGTAACTGTTGTTATAAGAAAACTCTGCATACGGCAAGTTATCATCCCAACTAGATCCATAATCTAGGGCACAAGCTCTCAAAGCATATCCTCCAAAATCTGATTGACTCTCTCGGTCATCCATCGGTTACGTGGGTGGAAAGACATCAATTCAACACTGGTTCCCAATGTTTCGTGCAACCGATTCCAAAACTTTGAGGTAAATTGGGTTCCTCTATCCGATACGATACTCCTCGGAACTCCGTGTAAACACACAATTCTGGTCATGTATATCATTGCCAACTTAGCACTGCTATAGGTAGTCTTGACTGGAATGAAATGAGCTACCTTCGTCAGGCGGTCGACTATAACCCAAATCGAGTCATATCCTGAACGAGTCTTTGGCAAACCTGTGATGAAATCCATTCCTAGTTTATCCCACTTCCATTTGGGTATTGGCAATGGTTGTAACAATCCTGCTGGCTTCTGATGCTCTGCCTTCACTCTCGACATACATCGCAAAATCGCTACATACTCCATAATATCCTTCTTCATTCCGGTCCACCGTAACGCTTCCTTCAAATCCAAATACATCTTGGTATTCCTGGATGAATTGAGTAGGGTGAATCATGGGCTTCTTGCAAAATCAACTTCCTGATCTCCGGGTCATTTGGCACATAAACACGGTCCTCAAACCATAGGGTATCGTGCTCATCCTCACGAAATCCCTTAGCTTTTACTTCGCTCATTTTCTCCTTTATAAAGGCAACTTCCTTATCTGCCTTTTGAGCTTCTCTGATTTTGTCCATCAACATAGACTGAATCTCCAATGCTGCTACGTAGCCTCTCGGAACTATTTCCAAATATAGCTCTCGAAGATCCTCGGCTAACTCCTTGGGTATTCCTCCCATCATTAGGGTATTGACGTGGCTCTTACGGCTCAATGCGTCAGCTACAACATTAGCCTTCCCGGGGTGATAATGTAATCTCATATCATAATCCTTAATAAGCTCCAACCATCTCCTCTGTCTGAGATTTAATTCCTTCACGTGAAGATGTACTTCAAACTCTTGTGATCCGTGTACACCTCACAATGATTTCCAATGAGAAAATGTCTCCATGTCTTCAATGCATGCACAACGGCTGCTAACTCCAAATCATGTGTGGCATAATTCAACTCATGAGGCTTAAGCTGTCATGAAGCATACGAAACAACTCTTCCTTCCTGCATAAGCACTGTTCCAAGTCCTCGACGTGAAGCGTCGCAATACACCTCATAATCCTTGGTCTGATCTGGCAAAATTAACACTGGTGAGGTAACCAATCTTTTCTTCAACTCCTGAAAACTTGCCTCGCGGTCCTCAGTCCATATGAACTTGGTATCCTTCTTCAACAATTCTGTCATAGGCTTTGCAATCCTTGAGAAATTCTCAATGAATCTTCGGTAGTACCCTGCGAGTCCAAGGAAACTCCGGATCTCTCCAACTGTTGTTGGTGCTTCCCATTTGGTTATGGTCTCAACCTTTGTGGGGTCAACTGCTATTCCTTCTCTGGATATAATATGTCCAAGAAATCCAACTTCCTTTAGCCAAAACTCACATTTGCTAAACTTGGCATATAACTGATGTTCCCTTAGTTTCTCCAAAACCAATCGCAAATGTTCCTTATGTTCCTCTTCATTCTTCGAGAAAATCAAAATATCATCTATGAACACCACGACGAACTTATCCAAAAGCTCCATAAACACTTTGTTCATCAGGTTCATGAAATAGGCAGGCGTGTTAGTCAGTCCAAATGACATAACGGTGTACTCATATAGTCCATATCTCGTGGTAAATGCTGTCTTAGGTATGTCCTCCTCTCGAATCTTCAATTGATGGTACCCTGATCGCAAATCGATCTTGGAAAACACTTTAGCTCCTTGCAAACGATCAGACAGATCATTTATCATTGGTAATGGGTACTTGTTCTTGATTGTTACTTCATTCAATCCACGATAATCAACAACCATCCTTAATGATCCATCCTTCTTCTCCACTAACAGTACGGGTGATCCCCAAGTCGAAGAACTTGGGCGTATAAAACCTTTATCCAATAGCTCCTTTATCTGCTTCTTGATTTCCACCAAATCCTGTGCGGGCATCCTGTATGGTCGCTTCGATATTGGGCATGTACCTGGCAAAAGCTCAATCAAAAACTCAATGTCTCTATCCGGTGGCATTCCTGGCAACTCCTCAGGAAATACATCAGGGAAATCCTTCACCACTGGTACCTCTTCCTGCACAACTCCTGATAAGGAATTTACTTGTGCTCTCCTCGGCTCATGCCGTGATACATACTTGATTCTCCTCCTTCCGGGTGGTAAGAAAAATTGACTTAGTGGCGCAATCTATGTTCCTCCATACTTGATAACCAATCCATGCCTAATATCACATCCAATCCTTGGGATTCCGTAACTATTAGGTCCGAGGGAAAAACATAGTGTTCAATCCTTAATGGCAGTCGATCACACCATATACTAGCCATGTATTCTGCTCCAGGTGAGGTTACTAGCATGGGTGACCTAAGGGCTTGGGTTGGTAATTTGCACTTATCCACAAATCTCCTTGATATGTATGAATGCGATGCACCAGTATCAAAAAGAACAACTGCAGTAAATGACTTAACCAAAAACTTACCGACATCGCATCGGGTTGATCTTCAACCTCCTCCACATCAATGTGGTTCACCCGTCCCCTGTTGAAAGGGTTGGGCTTCTTTCGAGCTTCCATTGCCATTTCCATTACGGCCTTACGGACATTCGTTTTGCGTAATGCCCGGTCTTGCGGCACTTAAAGCAAGTGATGTGGCTCAGGTCTACCTTGGTTGGTGTCGACGGGTTGGTGCGGTTACGTCCATTGCTTCCTCCATTCCCGTTCCCATTCTTGGTGCCATTATGGTTGTGTGAATTACCTCACCCATGGGTATGCTGAAACTGAACTCCATGTTTAGGGGTATAACGGGGCTTCTGCTGAGCTCCAGAGTTATACTTCCCCTGCCCATACTTCCTCTAACGATTCTCAATTTGTCTTTGCTTTCCTTCAATCATGAGGGCACGGTCTACCAACTCCTGGTAGTTATTGAAACTTGCTACCATCAAGCGCATGCTTAACTCATCATTCAGTCCTTCCGTAAACTTCTCCCGCTTAGCTACATCTGTAGCAACGTCATCCGGGGCATAACGTGCTAACTTACTAAAATCATCCACATCTTGCCAACAGTTCTTCCTCCTTGGCGTAAGTTGCGAAACTCACGCTTCTTCATGGCCATAGCTCCTGCCGAGACATGGGCAAGGCGGAAAGCTTCTTTGAAACTGATCCCATGTGACAAGATTCTACTGTGGTAAGTGGTTGTAAAATTCTCCCACCATGCTGTTGCGGGTCCTTCAAGTTGGTGTGCAGCAAACTTCACCTTCTCTCCATCTCAGACATCCCAAGTGGTCAACTCCCTTCCTACCTTACGGAGCCAATCATCTGCTACTATCGGCTCGGTGCTACTGGAAAACACCGGCGGATTCAGCCTTAAGAAACGTGTTAAGTGATCCGCAGGTGGTGGTGGTGGCGGTGGGTTGTTGTTTTTGTTGTTGCCTTGATTCTGTACCAATGTTTGGATCAAAGTGTTCTGCTGCTGGATCAACTGGGTGATCTCTGGCGGAAAACAAATCCGGGGTCGCGTCTCGGAGGCATCTGATGGGTTTAGAAAAGACGAGAAATTAAGAATAGAATGGGGTCTAAGGAGAAACACTACCCAAATGTATATGAGCAAATGCACACAAAATCACTCCATTCAATTCAAACCAAGAGCTTACAACGGTCTAACTATCGCAAAAGTGCGTGAACTAAAAAAATATTACATGAGGGGAATACTACTAATATGTGGGGGTCATCTACTAATTTGAACCGGTGGAGGAATCCATGATGTCTGCTCCAGCTTCATCTTCAAAGTCGGGTTCACTTGGATCCGAATCGGTGTCGTCGATGTTGATGTAGTTGCTCGGGCAGTCGACGTACTTGTCTTCATTCTTGAGCGCCAATTTCTTCTTGAGTTCTTCAATCTCATACTTAAGATCGTTATTGTGTCTTGCTAAAGCTACGACCTCGTCCATGTAGTCCTTACGTGTAGACTTTAGTTCTTCTTCAAGTTCGATGATCCTTCCCTTCGCATCCTTTAATTTGATCATATCATTGCACATCTGGTTCTCTGGCGTCGAATGTGCTGGTTTAACTCTGGATGAAAGCTGCAATGGATCTATCCTTCTTAGTGCCGACTATCTCCCATTGTTCATCCCGGCGTCGCAAATCTGGTAGATAGTGTCCTTGAGGTCTTCTTGATAAACTTCTCCAATGCGTCCCATGGTGATATGAGCTGCCATGCTCTTTCCTGCACTCGAGTTGGTGCATCGAAAACACTATCTATAGGCTTGGTGATTGGGGCGAATGTCCTTCCGGAACATGGGCTTGAATCTTCCAGCGCTCCTCTTCAGCAGAGTGGCGTTGAAAGTCCGGTGAAGCTTGGTAATCCAATGTTCGGTACTTGGTGACTTCCTTCAAGTGAAACCCAAAGGTGTGCCTTCATCCGGTTGGGTGTACTTGATCTTTAAGCGCCCTTCATCCTAAAAGAGTAGAAAAGATGAGGAGTTAGAAAATGAGAAGAGAGTAGTGATCTATGGCTTTAACTTAGTGGTCGTGGTCCTACAACAGTGTGCTCGATACCATCTCTGTAGCGACCCGACCGAATGGATCAAGTCTCGTGCTCAGTGTCATCCCTGGATCGATAATGCGACACCACACAAGATTTCAAGGATTTATAACAGAGTAGCAATCACACACTTATTACATCGTTGTCCAAAAGAGGACTTATTACAAATAAATATGGCTTAAGGCCATCTAATAACGATAACAGCGGAAGACTTGGAAGATAAGTGAGTCCATCAACTCCATCGGCATCACTGAGTATAGAACCACGACCTAAACACCTTACTGTCAGTTCTAAAAGTCTGCAACATGAACGTTGCAGCCAAAACGGTCAAGACATGGAATATCTTTGGCAATGTAACACATAGAGAGCAATGAAGCAATAAGCCTATACTACATGCATATGTGGCTGGTGGTAAAGCTCTACGGTTACAATTTTTGCATAAAGCTAGTTTTTCCCTACTGCAAAGGAATAAATTTGTTTAACTATCATGGTGGTTGTTAAACATTGAGAACGGTTGACAGCATCCTCAATCCCAATTAAAAGTACTCATTAAAAACCCAACAATATTAATTAGAGTAACATGTTGAGATGCACATGATATTCAAGTACTAGATACTCAAGATGTCCATAACCGGGGACACGGCTAATCATGATTAGTTTATACACTCTGCAGAGGTTTGCACTTTTCCCCACAAGACTCGATCGCCTCCGTTTGGTTTCTCGCACTACATGGTGTTTGAGAGGCGGATGACCAAGACATAGTCTTTCGAGCGCTAGCACCTTACTGGTGGGTAGACCGTACCAACCTACAACCCCTACATCTGCTAGTCTACCCGTAAGAGTTCGCACAACTTAGTCAACTATGCCAGAGCCCATAATGGCTTGTGGCTGCACACGGAAGTTTCTAGTTTGAATAATCTTATGATCCCTTTGAGCCTGGGTGGCGGTCCGAAGAAATACAGGCAAGTCCTGATAGAAACGAGGTGCCTCAATCCACCCAGATGTGTGTTTAAGTTGCCACCTTAAATAAACCATTAATTAACAATCTCACATCATCATGGATATTCACTCACCCAATCCACGTCTACTAGCATAGCATGGCATAATAAGCAAACGTAGAAGTAACTCCCAAGGTTTCATAAGTAAAACAGGTAATAGGTACTACCTCAATCTACTTCCCATCTCACAATTTAATTAGATCCTAATCATGCAAGTGTTTGAGGATTGATCTAATACATAAAAATGGGTAGTAGAAAAGGTATGATCAAGTGTTACTTGCCTTGCTGACGATCCGCGAAACCTAGAGACTCGAAGTAACAAGCGGCGCACTCCAGGTGATCTATCGCAGACAAACAACAAGCATACAATAAGTACTCATCTAATGCACAGGTAAATCTCGAATAAAAGATCTAACCATAAAGTTCAACTTAAGAACCCTGGTTGCAAAAAGAATTGAATCAAATAAAGCAACGAAAGTCAAACGTCGAAAGAAAACAACTCGGTTCTAGCAATTTGAAACTAGGTCAAATTTTACAGTAGCAAAACTTGGTTTAAGTGGATTAGTCAGAACGGCGGTTTCGTAACGAAACTCCAGGCGCTTGAATCACCTGATTCCGATAAACGAGCGAGAAAATAAACTAGAACGAAGATTGGATCTGAAATCGAGATCGGAAAATAACGGATTAAATCCGATTAAAAGAAAAACGACGAGCGGTTAAACGAGCGAGCGTTCATAATGTAAACTAACGGTGAACACGTTCGTTAAAAACGAACGGATCGGTGAACGTTCACTAATTAGCTAAACCGAAAAAATAAAACCGATCTAGGGTTTTAAAAAACCGAACAACGGAAAGAAACCGGAACGGTTTTTATAAAAAACCGAACCGAAGAAGGTGGCGCGGCAGCTATACCTCCAGCGAGGTCGCCGGTGGGCGGACGGGCTCAGCTGAGGTCGGCGAGGGCTCGGCGGGGCTTGGCGGGTCGGTGGCTGGGCGTGGCGTCGGCGCCGCGCAGCGGCGGCGGGTGGCGGTGGGCAGCTCGGCGACTCGGGGCGCGGCGGGTGAGTCGAGGGCGCGGGCGGCGGGTTTTAAGGAGGGGGTGCTGCCTTGGGGAGGGGCCACGGCGGCGGGCGACGCCCCGAGCCGGGACTTCAGCGGCGGCGGCCAGGTCTCCCAAGGGAGGCGGTTCAAGAGGTGGGCTTACCGGGCCTTGGCCCAGTCGGTACAAGCGTGGATTTGTTTTTTAAACAAATATAGCGTGCAGAAAAACAAATAAAAACATAATCTAATGAACTCCAAAATTAATAAAGTAAACTTTTCCCGACTCCTAAAAATGAGTCGAAGAAAATGAACTTTTACTCGGGGCCTAAAATGCATTTTTTAAACGCATTTTCCCTAAGGCAAATAAAAGTGAAAACTACTCAATAAATCTTATTTGATTTTTTTATTAAATCTTCATTATTTCTTTTCTTTGGGAAAGTCATTTTATTCCCTCTCTCATATTTTGATAGTAGAAATAATTGAAGATAAAATAAATAAAATCAAATGATCCTATTTTCAAAATTTGAGAAAACTCAAATATGAAAATAATGAAATCTCAAACTCTCTCCGACGGGACCTTGAGTTGCGTGAAATTTCTAGGATCAACAAAATGCAAGAAAATATGATATGCATGATGACTTAATGTATAACATTCCAAATTGAAAATTTGGGATGTTACAGTATCGTATCACGGGGTTTGGATGCACCGGCGAAGTTTGCACCAACTCTCGAGGTGAGAAAGGGCAATGCACGATACCGAAGAGTCTAGCAATAATGGAAGGTGAGAGTGCGTATAATCCATGGACTCAACATTAGTCATAAAGAACTCACATACTTATTGCAAAAATCTATTAGTCATCAAAACAAAGTACTACGCGCAAGATCCTAGGGGGATAAATTGGAAGTAAAAGACCATCTCTCGAACCAGACCGCAACTCATAAGGAAGGCAATCAATAAACACCTCATGCTCCGACTTCGTTACATAACGGTTCACCATACGTGCATGCTACGGGACTTGCAAACCTCAACACAAGTATTTCTCAATTTCACAATTACTCAACTAGCACGACTCTAATATCACCACCTTTATATCGCAAAACTATTGCAAGGAATCAAACATATCATATTCAGCGATCTACAAGTTTTATGTAGGGTTTTATGACTAACCATGTGAATGACCAGTTCCTGTCATCTCTCTAAATAGATATAAGTGAAGCAAGAGAGTTTAATTATTTCTACAAAATATATGCCCATGCTCTAACAAATATAAGTGAAGCAAAAGAGCATTCTACAAATGTGGTAGTCTACGTAAAGAGAAACAGGCAATCCAAGCTTCAAATGATATAAGTGAAGCACATGAAGCATTTTATAAAGCCATACTCAAAAGATATAAGTGAAGTGCAATGAGCATTCTATAAATCAACCAAGGAATATCTCATACCAGCATGGTGCATAAAAGAAAAATGAAAACTAAAGCAAAAGACGCTCCAAGATTTGCAATATCGCATGAACGAAACGAATCCGAAAACATACCGATACTTGTTGAAGAAAGAGGGGATGCCTTCCCAGCATCCCCAAGCTTAGACGCTTGAGTCTCCTTGAATATTTACTTGGGGTGCCTCGGGCATCCCCAAGCTTGAGCTCTTGCCTCTCTTCCTTCTTCTCACATCGAGACCTTCTCGATCATCGAACACTTCATCCACACAAAACTCCAACAGAAAAACTCGGTAAGATCCGTTAGTATAATAAAGCAAATCACCACTCTAAGTACTGTTGCAAACCAATTCATATTTTGTTTTTGCATTGCGTCTACTGTAATATAGCTTTTCATGGCTTAATCCACTGACATAAATTGATAGTTTCATCAAAACAAGCAAACTATGCATCAAAAACAAAATCTGTCTAAAACAGAACAGTCTGTAGCAATCTGAACATTCAACATACTTATGATACTTGAAAAATTCTTCCAAAATTAGGAAAAATAAACAAGTTGTCCATAAAGACAGTGCAAAAAGAATCAGAACCATTTGAAGTCCCAGTAAAAAATTAAAATTCACGCACTACAGCCAAAGTTTCTGTCCTCCACCGCACAAACCAACAAGCATTGTAAACATCCTAAAGGCAAACCTTGGCACATTATTTTTATAATACAATGGAATTGTACAAGGGGATAATTATTTTTGTTGAAAAGATTCTGTAATCAAGATTCACAAAGTTGCCGTGAGCATGAACAAAGTTCAAGGAGCTCTCCCACTTCAACAATGCTTGTCTTTCTCACTTTCGCTTTTCTTTTTGAAAAAGTTTTGGGTTCCCCTCTTTATTTTTGTTGTTTTTAAACTATATGAAAGCACTCAACAGAAATAAATGACTCTCTAAAACTTCCGGGTTGTCTCGCTGGCAGCGCTTTCTTTAAAGCCATTAAGCTAGGCATATAGTGCAAGTAGCGAATCCACCCGGATCCCAAGGTATATCAAAGCCAATTTTAATTAGCAATGATTTGTAATTTAGTAGTGAGCACAAAGCAACATATATCATGTAATGAAGAAGTCTAACTCTCTTACTATGCATCGGCATGTCATAAAAGAACAATTCATGCACACAAAGTAAAGGCCAATGCATAGTATAAACAGTTTCTTGCAATTTTATCGTGTTGGAAACATAAAGAGGTGGAGATATAGTTCCTCTCTCATAATAATTGCAAGTAGGAGCAGCAAGAACATGCATATTATATCTATCAAAATCTTCATGTGCAACGGTATAAGGCAACCCATCAATATAATCATTAATAAGTGCAAACTTCTCCGATATAGTATAATCGGGAGAATTCAAAAGGATAATAGGACTATCATGCGTGGGTGCAATAGCAAAAATTTCATGTTTAACATAAGGAACTATAGAAAGTTCATCTCCATAAGCATAATTCATATTGGCATCTTGGCCACAAGCATAGCAAGCATCATCAAAAAGGGAAATTTCAAGAGAATCAATGGGATCATAGCAATCATCCTTCGGTAAGCACGAAGGGAAATTAAAGAATGTATGAGTTGGAGGGTTACTCTCATTAGAAGGTGGGCACGGGTAGCTAATCCGCTCTTCCTCCTTTTGTTCTTCACTCTCCCAATCATCTTTTTCATCCAATGAGCTCGGAGTTTCATCAATTTCTTCTTCCATAGGTTCCTGCAAAATATTAGTCTCTTCTTGGACAGCGGAGACTTTCTCAATGAGTGCATTAATATCGGAATTGTATTCATAATTCTCATAGAAATATTTGAGGATAGCTAAATTTTCAGGTCTATAAGCAGCATCATGAAAATCTTCAAACTCTTTAAACATAGATTCAATTTCATAAGCACCCATAAAAGCAACAAATTCTTCTATTTGCTCCACATCATAGTAATCATATATACCATTAGCATAAGAAGCTAAGGTTTTATTATCATTAAATTTGCATGAAAAGGGAAGGTGTGGAGCCTTCATCCTAGAGCAACAAGTATAATCATATTCCAAGCATAGTTGTCTAGCATACCACTTCAATATATGAATTTGATCCCATAATAGTTTCCCTTTTTTTTGTGTCAAGCGGTAATCCCTAAAGTATTCACATTGATCCAACGTTACTCCCATTACATAATTGAATGGGGTTTTCTCGAGGATTATTAAAGTAGTACGTAATATCTTTCACATAACCAAAGATCGGGGTTTTAGGAGGTTCCCCATCTCCATGAGCAGAAAGTACACCTAATTTTTTTGGTATTTTGTGTTCCATATCCATAACTAAAGATAGAGAACATCTAAGAACAGCAAATAAAAATTACTTAGTGATAAAGCAAACAAGCACACACGAGAATATTCACCCCACGCTATGACTCCCCGACAACGGCGCCAGAAAAAGGTCTTGATAACCCACAAGTATAGGGGATCGCAACAGTTTTCGATAAGTAAGAGTGTCGAACCCAATGAGGAGCTAAAGGTAGAACAAATATTCCCTCAAGTTCTATCGACCACCGATACAACTCTACACATGCTTGACGTTCGCTTTACCTAGAACAAGTATGAAACTAGAAGTACTTTGTAGGTGTCATAGGATAGGTTTGCAAGAAAGTAAAGAGCATGAAAATAAAACTAGGGGCTTTTTAGATAAAGACGCAATAAAGTAAATATAGCCAGTGTGGAAAAGTGGTGATAGGAGTTGTGGAATTGTCCCTAGGCAACTGACTATATTACTAGACCGGTAATCACTATTGCAATTTTATTTGAGGGGGAGGCATAAGCTAACATACTTTCTCTACTTGGATCATATGCACTTATGATTGGAACTCTAGCAAGCATCCGCAACTATTAAAGATTAATTAAGGGAAAACCCAACCATAGCATTAAAGCATCAAGTCCTCTTTATCCCATACGCAAACAACCTACTTACTCGGGTATGTACTTCTGCCACTCACGCCACCCACCATAAGCAAATCATAAACATATTGCAAACCCTACAGCGGGAATCCCTCACGCTTGCGCGACACGGAGGGCACAATAGGACAGCACCAATAATAAAACATGCAACTCAAACCAATCATAGCAATTCATCAATCACCAATAGGACAACGAAAATCTACTCAGACATCATAGGATGGCAACACATCATCGGAAAATAATATGAAGCATAAAGCACCATGTTCAAGTAGAGGGTACAGCGGGTTGCGGGAGAGTGGACCGCTGAATATAGAAGGGGGAAGGTGATGGAGATGTTGGTGAAGATGACGGTGGTGTTGGTGAAGATCATGGTGATGATGATGGCCCCGGCTGACGCCTCCGGTGCCACCGGAAGCAAGGGGGAGAGGGCCCCCCTTCTTCTTCTTCTTCCTTGACCTCCTTCCTAGATGGGAGAAGGGTTTCCCCTCTGGTCCTTGGCTCCCATGGCTTGGGAGGGGCGAGAGCCCCTCCGAGATTGGATCTATCTCTCTATTTTTGTGTTCTGTTTTTGCGCTCTGTTTCACCGTTTCGCGTATATATGGAGATCCGTAACTCCGATTGGCCTGAAACCTTCGTCGTGATTTTTTTTCCGAATATTAGCTTTCTTGCGGCAAAAGAAGAGCATCAACCGCATTACGGTGGGCTCACGAGGGTAGGGGCGCCCCCCCTACCTCGTGACCACCTCGGGCACCGTCTCGCGTGGATTTTTCTTCCGGAATTTTCCATATTTTCCAAAAATAAGCTCCGTCCAATTTTATCCCGTTTGGACTCTGTTTGATATGGATATTCTGCGAAACATAAAACATGCAATGACATGAGGAGGCAGCACTTTGGATCAATATGTTAGTCCTAAAAATAATATAAACAGTTGCCAAAAAGTATATGAAAGTGAATAATATTGGCATGGAACAATCAAAAATTATAGATACGACGGAGACGTATCAGCTACCAGGCCAGAGACATCGAAATGGAGTGGTTCCGCGGAGTTGTCATGCACATGATTGCACGCTGTCAAGCTCTTCTGGAAGAGGCCCAGCAGCCCCAAGAGCCTCCCAGCGCCAGCGGCTCTATAGGCGGAGGCGGGTCGGGACACTGAGAGTGAACGGCCGCTAGGGTGCTATGCTGATCATGGAGTCCGAGAAGACCATCGTCGGAAGGCCGCCAGCTCAGCCTTTTAGCTTATATTTTGTTATAATTGTGTGCATATGTAGGTCATGAGTGTTCTGGGCCTTGCCGCATTTGTCATTTTAAATTATCCTGAATATGTAAGACAATTATTAAGAATTATTAACCGTTGCCATTGTAGCTTTGCCTCAACAATGAAAGCGAGAGCGCCTTGAGGACGCCAGAGCGGAGCGCCATGGCCGCCTCAACGACGAGCAACCATGTGGTCAACCTTCTGCCATCAATAAATTTTGACCTTTTT
Organism: Aegilops bicornis; assembly: GCA_021605145.1. Classification (NCBI taxonomy): domain Eukaryota; kingdom Viridiplantae; phylum Streptophyta; class Magnoliopsida; order Poales; family Poaceae; genus Aegilops; species Aegilops bicornis. The sequence continues at coordinate 525,975,438 of CM038669.1, forward strand.
TCTCGTCACATTGCTGATTACAACACAATAAGTAATTGCAAATCCGTTCACACCTATCAAACTAGTATGTCTTCACACTTAGCACCGGGCTATAAAAACTACCCACTCGAAAATTACTTCACAGTTCCTCTCCTCATCACCCACAAAACTGGTTTTTTCTATCAAGTCGTTCCGCCATGACCGGTAGGAGGAGTTTAGGGTGGACATATAACCAGGCAGCAAAGACCAAGGTCGCGGAAGCACTAGAGAGGTCCTGCCACGAAGCTGCAGCCACAGCAGAGATGTCCCGGCGTGCCGTGGAGCCCTCGAACAAGCTCTGACGGGCACGCGAGGGCTCTCACAAGCGCATTCGCAACGTCGGCCATCATGAAGAGCCGGCATTCCTGAAGTCCTTCACCGGCGACGGCGACATTCTCGCTGGCGTCACTACGCAGCAGGAGCTGGTCGACGGCTTGATGAAGCTGCTCAAGATCAGCGATGCCTCGGTTGACAGGGCGACCGGCCTCATGGAGCAACTCATGGATGACAATGCGAAGCTCCTCAAGTTGGTCGCCGAGAAGGAGGAGGAGGCCGCCGGCTGGAAGATGCTGCATGAGCAGAGCAGTGCCTCGGAGATGATGCTGAAAGCGGTCGTCGAGGAACTGATGGGTGGCTTGAGGAAGCTCCGGATCGAGCGCGAGAAGGAGGTGGAGGAATCCGTGGCTGCTTTCAAGCAAAGTCGTGAGGAATTGAAGAAGGAGCTGGAGCATTTCGCCGCCCGGCGATTCATCGACGAGTAGAGACAGTAGCGACCCAGATCGTTGTCTGCAATTTCCTTCTTCTCTTGCCCCGTGTCCCGGGCTTTGCCGCATGTGGCATTTCATATTATCCGGAATATGTAAGACAATTATTATCTGCGCCATTGTAAATTTGTCGTCGTCTTATCCATTGCCATTTTATTTGTGGTCGTATTATCCGTTTCCCTATGTGGCAATTTAAATTAGGGCGGAATACGAGTTGAAAACACGAACAAAGCAAATGCTGCCATGGGATCACAAGCAAACACCCTCCGTCCAGGTGCTCTAATTAACCCATTAATGGAGAAGTTGTGAGCGAGGCGGGCGACGGCTGGTGCATGGAGGTCAAAGAGCTCGCTTACTGATGAGCAAGGGCGGCCTTGCTGCTCGCACGTGTCCCGTCGAGCCTGCGAGGTGGACAGGATGCACGAGTCCCGTCGAGCCTGCGCGGCGGACTGCTCACACGCGTCCCGTCGAACCTGCACAGCGGACTTCTCGCGCTCGTCTCGTCTAATCAAACAGCTGCACGCACGCCACCGAGTATGGTTAAATTTCGACACGGTAAATATAATACAACCGTTTGCGATATTAACGTATCAGCTTTTTGTTTCAAAAAGGACTTCGTTGGCTACTAATGTGTGCGCCTCTTCTCAAATTGGACGATCTTTTTACCACGGCATATATGTGCCATGTCATGAAACCATGCCAAGTTTCATGTTTTTTGGGTGACATTTTTATTTACTAGGATTTAAATACCGAGATTCTCATTGTTTCAGGACGATGACAAGAAAACTCAAGTAATGAATAATGTGTGCACCCCAAGGAAACATGTAGTTCGGATTTGAATGATGGACATTAAATGCCTAGAAAACTCAACTAATGAATAAAAAAGGTCAAATGAACCCTGAATAATTTCAAAGTTCAGCGCGAATCTCTAGTTGTTCCGTGTCACGTGTAGAAGAAAATACGAGGCTAGAAGAGGGAGTGATTATCATTTGGCCCACAAGGGGACACGTTTCCCTATCAAAACCACGAGGTTCTTAAGACGAGCTCCGGTTTGTAAGAGGTTTGTAATAAAGCTTGGCCCAAATTGGCAATGTTTTTACCACGACATATATGTGCCATGACGTGACACCATGCCACCTTTGATGACTTTACGGTGAGTTTAGGATTTATGGGGACTTAAAACCGAGATTGAAATGTTTGAGGACGAGCAGGACACCTTTGATGCGGTTGTAATTCGTTCCCATTACTGGCATGAGACCTAAACATGCACCCAAGGACACATATATAATTTTTCTAGCCATTTCCGTGAACTGGAGCATGTATTTGTAGTTTAGATTTGAATTATGGACATTAAATGCCTAGGAAACTCAATTAGTGTATAAAAAGGCCAAACGGACCCTGAATAAGTTTAAATTTCAGCACGGATATCATGTCGTTCCATGTTGCCCGTGGAAGAAAATACAAGGCAAAAAGAGGCAGTGATTACGTTTCGCCCACAAGGGGAACACATTTCCCTATCAGAACCACGAGGCTTCTTTGAGAGAAGATCCAGTTTTTGTAAGAGGTTTGTAATAAAGCTTGGCGCAAATTGGACAATGTTTTTACCACGACATATATGTGCCATGACGTGACACCATGCCACCTTTGATGGCTTTCTGGTGAGTTTAGGATTTATGGGGACTTAAAAACCGAGATTCGAAATGTTTGAGTACGAGCCATGACACCAGTATGGTTGTAATTCGTTCCCATTACTGGCATGGGACCTAAACATGCACCCAAGGACACATGTATAGTTTTTCTAGCCATTTTGGTGAACTGGAGCACGTATTTGTAGTTCAGATTCAATTAGTGTATAAAAAGGCCAAATGAACCCTGAATAAGTTTAAATTTCAGCACGGATATCCTGTCGTTCCATGTTGGCCGTAGAAGAAAATACAAGGTGAAAAAAGGCAGTGATTACGTTTCGTCCACAAGGCGGACACGTTTCCCTATCGGAACCACGAGGCTTCTTTGAGAGAAGCTCCGGTTTGTAAGAGGATTGTAATAAAACTTGCGCCACAATGGACGAAAAAAATTCCTCGACATATAAGTGCGATGTCGTGACACCATGGCAGGTTTCACGATTTTCAGCTTAGTTTTGGATTTGCGAGGATTTAAAAACCGAGATTCTTCTCACGAAATGTTTTCAAATAGCACATGGTTAACTCACGAAAGCCGATATTCAATGAAAACTTCGTGGACACCATATTTTAAAGTTTCATGAAAATATGAAAAAAAATGTGGGATGTTAAGAAGGTGATGTTTTATTGCGATACAAAATTTCAAGTTGAAAAACATTACGAGATGTGAGCTATGAAAAAGAGAAATTCCGCCCTGAATAGTGACATTACTATTTGGCACTATTCAACACTGATTTTGTCTTTTTCATAGCTCACATCTCTTAATGTGTTTCAACTTGAAATTTTGTGTGCCAATAAAACATCATCCTCTTAACATCCCGCATTTTTTTGAATTTTTTTTTGAAACTTCAAAACATCTTTTTCTCGTGGTTTTCTTCGGTTTCCACCGAATGTTGGTTTCCGTATGATATCCCCCCCCACACACACACACACCCCGCTACACGCGTGATCTGGGTCCTGCGTTCTGACTGGCCAGAACCCAAACCCCACGGATCATACGTGTGCACCGTTGGATGCTCCCAGATCGAACGGCAACCCTGAGCCCTTTCGACAGCACATGCAGTACATGGGTAAGCACATGCGCATGCGTCGTGTAGCTCACGCTTCCTTCTCTACTAGGTTTTCATTCAAAACAAAGCTCTTGTTTCTCGCCACTCGTCTCATCGGTTTCCCACCTCTTCTCCCGGATATGCATGATGTAGATGTTCGTTTAATTCTTATAGTTCATCTCATCCAAAATCAATTAGTTTTATAAAAACTATTTTAAGATTCATGGAATTGTGCATTGTAAAGGTAAAAACAAAAAGTGACAATTCATTTAGAAAAAAAAGTTTGGGCAATTAAGATATGGAAGATTCTAGAGAACAAAGGAGAAGTGCTTGTGTTTTGAGGTTAGTGCATTACGCTTAAGCTCAACCATAGAGTCTTCTAGATTGTACATGTGGCAGAATCTAGTGGAATGTAGATGATGTCCAACGGCCAGTAGTGCTCGGATTTGCCTTCTCTGTATCGTCGGATTGGCTTCATCCAACGAGCAACTTTCATAGTTATTCGCACACTATATAGGTGTATAGATGTATAGATATATATATATATATATATATATATATATATATATATATATATATATATGTGTGTCCCATGCTAGACAAAATAAAGTTTGAGCGCATGCGTGACGCACCCTGCGTGATGCCGCCTCGAAGTTGGGAACCGGCATCATAGGTATTGAACCAGGCTTGGAGTCGGGTATGGTGTTCGGTTTGTAATGTACTTGGCGTGGCCCATCGGGTTGTGCATTTGGGATTTAAACACATCATACACCATCGTACCCATACATATTTTCGGGACGCATGCAGTGTATACGGGGTCTTCTGATCGACCATGTCTCCCTTGTGCGGTTTTTGTGACGACACAGGTATCTCTGGGCTCCCCGAGTGTATATATACCATCCCTTTGACCGATAATGAGGGGTATGTGTTGGCCATGAATGGATTCCTCCTAGTTCATGTTAGGGCCAGTCACCGTCAAATGCCGGTCAACCAAAGCTCGAGCTCATGCGTTGTCAGGATTCCCTCCCAGATGCTCGGATTGCTGGGTTCGACCTACATCAAACCCTGCGTATGTATCTCGTCCTTAACTACCTTGCCTTCATGGTTGTTGTCTGTATCGAGAGGTAGGCACCACATCTAAATTGTACATTATTCTATATTGAAAACACACATCACCCTTCCCAACGTACATCATTTTGGGCCGCATGCAAGAGGTGCTGGTTTTGTGGTCCCTCTCGTGCGATGTTTATGATGGTTCAATCTATTGGCTCAAGCGGTTTGTCGACAACAACAACTGTCATTTGACCAAACGAAAGATTCATTGGTCCGTCTTATGGTATAGGTCATGGCGACATGCATGTATGACCAAAGTATCGACCATTACATGCATCCGCCCCGCTGACATGAAGTGGGAGGTGGTGGGCCGAGCATCCTAGCTAGGTACGACATTATGTCATTATATATATCCTAGATAGGTGGTTGTTAGGGTGCTTTCGGGTTTGCCAGGCAGGTGCCACCAAAGTTATGCATTGTGTATTTAAATTTTTAAACATCCCCAATATTCGTACATATATTTGGCCACTTCCAGGTGGTTCTTGATTTCTGGACCCTCTCATCGATCTTCAATGACGCGCCCAACCGTGGGCCCGCGGGGTCAAAGTTGTGCATTGGAATTTTGAACATCACATACCACCCTTTTCACTCATATATATTTGGGCCACATGCTAGTGTGGCTATCTTTTGACCCTCCCTAACGTTATTTTTTGCTGCAAAGACTCTGACGACCCTCAACGGACACGGGGTATAATATCTTAACCGTGTGCGATACAAGTGCGATGTGAATCACCACAACCGCGCAAGAGCAAGAAAATTAAGATGGAGGTACTGGCTCAACCGTGTGCGATGCAAGTGCGCTAAAATCACCACGATCACATAGCGCTTGAGCAAAGAGTGGAGGTATCTTGGCTCAACTGCAGGTATGCGATGCAAGTGTATTTGAAATCACCACGACCATGCAAGCGCGAGCAAAGGGTGGAGGTACTGGCTCAACCGTGTGCGATGCAAGTGCGCTGAAATCACCATGACCACGCAAGCGCGAGCAAAGGGTGGAGGTACTGGCTTAACCGTGTGCGATGCAAGTGTGCTGTAAAACCACCACCTGTGGAAGCTAAAGGCGGGTAAGTTTATTTGGAAAATAGGAAGAACCGTGTGCGATAGACCAGCTAGCTAGAAATAAAAAAAACTACCCGCCTTAAGTGTTGCAAAAATCGGCGGATCCACGCCACTTTTCCTTATTATCATACACGGATATTGTTATTGGACCGTGCGAGATCTTGGGCACTCCCACCCCGCATCAATTCCTTTACCCAAATTTTAGTAGCCGCCATACTTCAATCGTCGCCCACACTCCTCCAGCACCGACCTTTTTGTAAAATTGTAGTAGCCGAGGCATTTGAACCGTCGCCCTCCCTCGTCCATCACCATCTCCACCCAGCATTACTAAAAAATTTAGTAGCTGCGGCATATCCTCAAACACCACCACCCCCTCCACGACTCCCACCCGCCCTCCCCTTGAACCCTAGCTCATGGCCGCCACGCCGCCGCCAACCCTGCCGGTCTGCCCGTTCCTCCTAGCTTAGATAATAAAGTTCAGGTTATCCAGCGATTCCCATACCATCGTCCCACTCCCTTGAGTTTTTAGATGAGGCCTGCGGTGTCCCTCCCTGCCAGGTCCACATCCCCTGCTCTAGAATGTCGCAGCCTAAGCTTGACCATGTATCCCGGGGAGCCCGACGAGCTTTCGGCCAAGAAGAGGTTTATCATGGCCTCTCCGGCGGACATTGGCGAGGTGGCCGCCGTTCGCCCCGACCTGTCGATCCCAGAGCAACACGTCGCCGCGGAAGCCGGTGAGAAGTTGACTACGTTGCCATGCCGAAGGCTTCATGTCAGCGGGCTAGCGACATCAGATCTCGGAAAGCTGGCTACGACATCAAGCTCGTCCACACCGACGGCTTCACGCGGGCCATGTCACAGGTTAAGTGGTCCATCCCCAACCCCTCTAGTTCAACTTTCGTCGATCTCTTCGACGGCCCTGCCGCTGATCTCCTCCGCCAAGTGGTCAAGGATTTGCGAGCTTTATACGCCATCGAGCCCATTTTGTCACTTCTGAAGGACACATTCTACGACGACGGCTTGGGATCCTCAATTGGCAAGTCAGATCTCATCGACCACAACCACGACCACGAGGAGAGCACCCACGAAGGTTCTTCCAAGGTGAAACAGCCCATCTGTGAGATCAGAGAGTGCACCATGGGTCTGTGCTATTCCAACTGGAAGGATCCCGTCCATGAAATGTGAGGCAACATTTCGACCAAATCTTACCTTTTCTAGCTTGCCAACCTGCACTCGTGTTGTAGTAGCATTTTTTAGATGCGGTGCTTTAAGCATGCCGTGTTTAATTATTTCAGTTATGCAAAATGTATTGTTCAATAGGTCTATGTGATGTTTAAGTATGAATTGTCCACTTTAGTTTCACGAATGGCTATATTTGGTTGTTTATAGTGAGTAGATGCCTTGTTTATCTGTATTTGGTTGTTAGGTTGGTTGGAATGAACATTTTTTCAGTTATCGAGCAGATGCCTTGTTTATCTGTATTTGGTTCTTAGTTTGGTTGCAGTGAGTATTTGTCCAGTTATCAAGCAGATGCCTTGTTTATCTGTATTTGGTTGTTAGGTTGTTTTTTTAGGATTTGTCTAGTTATCAAGCAGATGCCTTGTTTATATGTATTTGGTTGTTAGGTTGCTTTTTTTAGCATTTCTCCAGCTATCAAGCAGATGCCTTGTTTATCTTTATCTGCTTGTTAGGTTGGTTGCAGTGAGCATTTGTCCAGTTTGCAAGCATATGCCCTGTTTATCTGTATTTGCTTGTTAGATTGGTTGTAGTGAGACTCTGTCCAGTTTTCAATGGCTATATTTGGTTGTTATACTGGTCATTTATGCCTTATTTATTTCAGTCATTCACAATGTGTGGTTCATTATGTGCAAGTCGAAATCGTGCCGCTCGACTACATCAATACCAGTTTGAATGGCTATATTTGGTTCGATTATTGCTGGTGTAGTTAACACATGCCCTTTATTTCAGTTTTACACATTTATCCAAAGGTGATGTTTAAGCATTACCTACGTTCTATTCATTTTCAACAATACCAGTTTGAATTGCAATATTTGATGGTATTAAGCTTCTTTGTCGGTAACATTTTCTTCCATTTTATATATGCTTTAACAACATGCTGAAACCAACACATTCAAGCTATCATTTGGAGATGATGTTGTTTACCCTTGCTATATTTGTTTGATGTTAAGATTGCTGTACTTATCATGCCTTTCCACACTTATGCAGGACAACAACGGGAGTGGCCACCATCTTCCGCCGAGGTTAGATTCATCCCTCGGCTTGTACTCCCCTCGTCGTTCCATAATGTAGTGCATATAGATCTAGGCCTGGACACTAGTTAGCTTCTAATATTGACTTGTTTCTTGTAGGTACATATGCCCTTGGCAAGGATCCACGCATCGACCCTTTTTGCGTATGGGGCAATGAGATATTGATGAACAAGCATCAAGTGAGGAAACTGATAAGGATTATTAGCAAAAAGATAAGAATGGTGGCAAGCAAATTATTTGTTTATGCTCTATCTAACACAATAGTAAGCTATAGGATGGTAACTACAAACTCTGCATCCTTCTCTTTTTATTGCCCATAATGAGTTGTTAGACAACAATGTCTGAATCTTTTTCGTTCCCAGTGGTTCTCGAAGCAGTTCACTCAAGATTACCTCGCAAAGTACATGATTGGTGGACACGCAATGAAGGTTAAAGTATTTTATCTAGACTACAATGAGCATCGAGAATTCCTAATGAAGACAGTGAAGGATGGACGGGCAACCATCACAAGGGGTTGGCCTAGAGTCGTGCGCGCCTTACGCATGGAGGAAGGCACAATATGGGCATTCCGCTTCACCTTCTCCAGCAACCATAATGTCTTTCGCCTCTCTCTTTACAGTCTTTAGTACAACTGTGGTTCATCATTCTTTACTTGGTGCTTCTGTAGTTCTTTAGTATATGTACTTGTGCATTGAATTATGGATTCGTGGTTGAACCTATATTTGTAATAAACATGGTTGGATATGAAATAAGTGATTGCCTACTTTCAAATTGAAAACATATGATTTTTAAATTAGGGATTAATTATGGATTAATTAGGGATTACACTGCACACGGTTTGCGAAAGCGAAACATCTGCGATATACGTGGAGATCAGAAACGTTTCTAGGATCCACTACGTGTGTGATCAATACCCACTGCACACACGACTTTCTCTTGAAAACTGTTTGTGTTAGGCCACCTTGCGCAAACGTTTATCACATAAAAAGTGTGTGTGATGGACAGCCTTTGCCACACAGTTTCTTCTACGCACCGTGTGTGATGCATTCAATAACGCAAACGATAAAATTATTAATATCGTGTGCAATGGCAATGCTATCACAAATGATTTAATGGGAAAAATTGTGTGTGATGTACCTGTGAACGGAAACGTTTTCCTTGGAGCGATTGTGTGGGATGTACATACGAGTAAACGCGTTTAGCGGGACTCGACTGTGGGATGTACTTGCGACCGGAAACAATTTCGCCGTATAATTGTATTTTTTTAGCTCTACTGTATGTATTTTTGTATTTGAGCGCTTGCCGGTCGCACACGACCTCATTTTGCCGAATGTGTGTGCCAGGAAGGCATATCCCCGACGGTTTCTGGGTCGTGTGGGAAGGACCCCCCTATCACCCACACTCACTTGGCGACGGTTCCAAATGCCATCGCGGAAAGGGGTTAAAAATCATTTGTTCAGGACCGACGCACACCAGTGACCGTACTTTATTAGATATGGTGCGATCTATGATGTCTCTTACCGATTTACCACTATTGTTTTGGGGTCATGCATTAGAGAAAGCTGCATTCACATTAAATAGGGCACCTCTGAATCCGTTGAGACGACACCATATGAACTATGGTTTGGCAAGAAACCTAAGCTGTCGTTTCTTAAAGTTTGGGGCGGCGATGCTTATGTGAAAAGTTTCAACCTGATAAGCTCGAACCCAAGTCAGAGAAATGTGTCTTCATAGGATACCCAAAGGAAACTGTTGGGTACACCTTCTATCACAGATCCGAAGGCAAGAAATTTGTTGCTAAAAATGGATACTTTCTAGAGAAGGAGTTTCTCTCGAAAGAAGTGAGTGGGAGGAAAGTAGAACTCGATGATGTAATTGTACCTTCTCCCGAATTGGAAAGTAGTACATCACAGAAATCAGTTCCAGTGATTCCTACACCAATTAGTGAGGAAGCTAATGATGATGATCATGAAACTTCAGATCAAGTTACTACCGAACCTCGTAGGTCAACCAGAGTATGGTCTACACCAGAGTGGTACGGTAATCCTATTCTAGAAGTCATGTTACTAGACCATGACGAACCTACGAACTATGAGGAAGCGATGATGAGCCCAGATTCCGCAAAATGGCTTGAGGCCATGAAATCTGAGATAGGATCCATGTATGAGAACAAAGTATGGACTTTGATTGACTTGCCCGATGATCGGCGAGCCATTGAGAATAAATGGATCTTCAAGAGGAAGACGTACATTGATAGAGTGTTACTATCTAGAAAGCTCGAATTGTTGCAAAAAAAAGGTTTTCGACAAGTTCAAGGTGTTGACTACGATAAGATTTTCTCACTCGTAGCGATGCTTAAGTCTGTCCGAATCATGTTAGCGATTGCCACATTTTATGAAAGCTGGCAAATGGATGTCAAAACTACATTCCTTAATGGATTTCTTAAAGAAGAGTTGTATATGATGCAACAAGAAGATTTTGTCAATCCTAAATGTGTTAGCAAAGTATGCAAGCTCCAGCGACCCATCTATGGACTGGTGCAAGCATCTCAGAGTTGGAATATATGCTTTGATAAGTTGATCAAAGCATATAGTTTTATACAGACTTGCGGTGAAGCCTGTATTTAAAAGAAAGTGAGTGGGAGCACTACAACCTTTCTGATAAGTATATGTGAATGACATATTGTTGATCAGAAATGATGTAGAATTTTCTGGAAAGCACAAAGGAGTGTTTGAAAGGAGTTTTTCAAAGAAAGACCTCGGTGAAGCTGCTTACATATTGGGCATCAAGATCTATAGAGATAGATCAAGACACTTGATAAGATTTTTCAATGAGTACATACCTTGACAAGATTTTTGAAATAGTTCAAAATGGAACAGTCAAAGAAGAAGTTCTTGCCTGTATTGCAAGGTGTAAAGTTGAGTAAGACTCAAAACACGACCACGGCAGAAAATAGAAAGAGAATGAAAGTCATTCCCTATGCCTCAGCCATACGTTCTACAAAGTATGCTATGCTGTGTACCAAACCTTTTATGTACCTTGCCATGAGTTTGGCAAAAGGGGTACTGAGGGAGTCCCGGACTAGGGGGTGTCCGGATAGCCGGACTATCGTCATGGCCGGACTCCAAGACTATGAAGATACAAGATTGAAGACTTCGTCCCGTGTTCGGATGGGACTTTCCTTGGCATGGAAGGCAAGTTTGGCGATACGGATATGTAGATCTCCTACCATTGTAACCGACTCTGTGTAACCCTAACCTATCCGGTGTCTATATAAACCGGAGGGTTTTAGTCCATAGGACGAACAACAATCATACCATAGGCTACCTTCTAGGGTTTAGCCTCCTTGATCTCGTGGTAGATCTACTCTTGTACTACCCATATCATCAATATTAATCAAGCGTGAGTAGGGTATTACCTCCATCGAGAGGGCCCGAACCTGGGTAAAAACATCATGTCCCTTGTCTCCTGTTACCATCCGCCTAGACGCACAGTCCGGGACCCCCTACCCGAGATCCGCCGGTTTTGACACCGACATTGGTGCTTTCATTGAGAGTTCCTCTGTGTCGTCACCGATAGGCCCGATGGCTCCTTCGATCATCAACAACGACGCGGTCCAGGGTGAGACTTTTCTCCCCGGACAGATCTTCGTGTTCGGCGGCTTTGCACTGTGGGCCAATTCGCTTGGCCATCTGGAGCAGATCGAAAGCTACGCCCCTGGCCATCGTGTCGATTTGGAAGTTTGAACTATACGGCCGATATCCGCGGAGACTTGATCTTCGACGGATTCGAGCCGCAGCCTGCGTGCCGCCTTGTCTCGATGGGCATGATCTAGCTCTGCAATTAAGGCTCGAGGTCAGACCAAAGACCCGCTCCGACCCTTAATCCGGAGCTGGATTCCCCGATCGAGGATGAGTGGTTGGACACCGCCTCGGGGGCTACAATCCCTGTGGCGATTGAGCCGAACTCTATCCCTATCCTTTGCGAAGACCTTGACTCCAGGGTGCCGGACTCCTCTCCGGACTCCGAACCCTCCGCGCCCCTACCAATCTAATCCGATTGGGCGCCCGTTATGGAGTTCACTGCCGCGGACATCTTTCAGCACTCAACCTTTGGCGGCATTCTGAATGCGCAAAAGTCTCTCTCTTTATCCGGAGAGCCCCGCCGGATCATGACAGGAAGGTTGGGATACGGACGACGAAATTCCACGCCCACCCACCACCCACTTTGTAGCCACTGTCGATGATTTAACCGACATGCTCGACTTCGACTCCGAAGACGTCGACGGTATGGACAACGACGCCGGAGACGACCAAGACCCAGCGCCTACAGGGCACTGGAAGGCCACCTCGTCATATGACATATACATGGTGGACATCCCAAAAGATGGGAACGGCGATGGAACAACGGAGGATGACCCCTCCAAGAAACAAAAAAGCGCCAGCGTCGTGGCGCCGCTCTAAATCCCGCCACAATAAAAATGGTGATTCCGCACGGGAGATAATAACACCGGACAAGGTTGCGAAGAGAACCCCTCCAGCAGGACTCAGCGGAGGAGGGAGAAGCAAGTCCGCCTGACGGTCTGGCGTAAAGAGAGGTCGAGGGCGATAATTATGCGCCTCCCTCCGAAGATGAGGCAAGCCTCGACGACGACGAATTTGTCGTGCACGAGGATCCCGCCGAGCAGGAGCGTTTCAAACGCGGGCTTATAGCCACGGCAAGCAGCCTCAAGAAAAAGCGACAACAGCTTAGAGCTGACCAGATCTGCTAGTCGACAGATGGACCAAGTCCTTGCAGCCAAGAGTATGAACTCGAATGCCCTCCAAAAGCTACCCCAAACGCAGTGCGATTGCCTCGATAAGAGGAGGAACCACCCAAGTCACCAACAGACGACATGGCAGATCAAGCCACCCGTGGCCGTGACAGAGAAGCCTCTCGGCCCTCCGCTCAAGCCACACCCCGACGCCGCACAAAAAGTACCAAGGCACGAGAAAACGCGCCGGACTTGCGAGATATATTGGAGGATAAGGCAAAACATACAAGATCGATCTACGGATCGCGTGGGCGCCCAACGATGCGGGATGATTACCGTCGCGCCGGATACAACAAACCCGGCCGGGCCGAACTCAGTAGACAAAGCTCATATGAGCTACATCGTGATATAGCCCAATACAGAGGCGCCGCACACCCACTATGCTTCACAGATGAAGTAATGGATCATCAAATCCCTGAGGGCTTCAAACCCGTAAACATCGAATCATACGATGGTACCACGGATCCTGCGGTCTGGATCGAGGACTATCTCCTCCATATCCACATGGCCCACGGTGATGATCTACATGCCATCAAGTACCTCCCACTCAAGCTTAAATGACCAGCTCGGCATTGGCTCAACAAATTGCCGGAGAATCAATTGGTTGTTGGGAGGACCCGGAAGCCGCATTCCTTGATAACTTCGGGGCACATATGTGCGACCACCGACGCAGATGACCTTAGCCACATAATTCAGCAGCCGGAAGAATCGGCCGGACAATTACGGACACGGTTCCTAACAAAGAAAAAATCAAATCGTTGGTATCCGGGATGCACGAGAGGCCCTTGCAGCCTTCAAACATAACATCCACGACGAGTGGCTTGCCCGGCACCTAGGACAGGAAAAGCCAAAATCCATGGCAGCCCTCACAACACTCATGACCCGCTTTTGTGCGGGAGAGGACAGCTGGCTAGCTCGAAGCAACAACTTGGCCAAACATCCTGATAGTTCGGATACAAAGGACAAAGCAATGGCGTGTCGCGTCGTAATAAGAACAAGCGCCCGTGATTAACGGCGATAATATCAAGATACGCCGTCAATGCCGGATTCAGAGGCTCTAAACCCGGTCACGGAAGAAGCCATTCAAAATAAATACCCAGGCCCGTCCAACTTGGACCAAATACTCGACCGCTTGTGCGGATACATGGCACCCCGAAAAACCAGCCAATCACACCAACAGGATTGTTGGGTGTTCAAGCAAGGTGCAAGTTAAGTGCGAACTCAATGACAAGGGGCTGCATAGCGATGACGAGGAAGAGCCCGCCCGAACAATAGAGGATGTAAGGGTTTTCCTACACAAGTGCGGACGGTGAACATGATATACGCAACCCACATACCCAAAAGGGAGCGAAGTGTGCACTAAGGGACGTATATGCGATGGAGCCATGCCCAGTTCAACCCATGGTCTTCCTGCCCGATCACCTTCGATCGAAGGACCACCCCACTAGCATCCGTCACGGCGGCTTCGCCGCATTGGTTCTTGACCCAATTATCGACGGATTTCACCTCACCGTAGTCCTGATGGACGGTAGCAACTGAACCTGCTTTATCGGGATACAGTCGCAAAATGGGCATAGACCCTCAAGGATTAAACCTACAAAGACGACCTTTAAATGCGTCATACCAGGTGTAGAGGCCAGTTATGCGGGCTCGGTTACACTCAAGTGGTCTTCGGATCCCGGATAACTTCCGAAGCGAAGAGTTAATCTTCGACATCGTCCCATTCCGCAGCGGCTATCGTGCACTGCTCGGACGAACCGCATTTGCAAAGTTCAATGCGGTGCCGCACTATGCATACCTCAAGCTCAAGATTCCAGGCCCTCGAGGAGTAATCACGGTCAATAGAAACACCGAACGCTCTCTCCGAACGGAGGAGCACACGGCAGCCCTTGCGGCGGAAGTACAAAGCAGCCTCTCACAGCAATTCTCGAGTCCGGCCACTAAGCGTCCGGACACCGCTGGCGCGCCGAGTAACCTACAACAAGACCGCCTGGCACGATTCAAGCACGCGTAGCAATCCGGCCCCAACCCCCGCCCTCGCGAAATCGCGAAGCTAGTATTACGCGTACATAATTATCGCGGCAGCATCAGACACACTACGGGGCAGATCTGCGAATGCTCCTGGAGAGCTCCGAATCCGGGTAAGTAATAGGTAATTCACTTTCACATGCTTGCTTTGCATAAAGAATGCCTTACCCGCCTCTATCTTCTTTAAAGACTCAATTTCTTGGAGGGCTTTTTGGGCCTCGGCCTTAGCAGCTTTGGCACTCTCAAGAGCCGAGGTGAGCTCGGAATCTCGAGTCTTGAGTCACGCCCAAACTCGTGTTTTTCACGAGAGCTTGGAGCTCTTGCCGTGCCTTGGCCAGCTGCGCCTCCCCTTCTCTCGCTCGGTGCGTTCCTGCAGCCGCTTTGTTTTCGGCCACGGACACCGCTTCCTTCTGTGGTCGCCACCTCGCTCGTGGCCCCTACAAGACTCCAAGTTATTCCTATTATTTTTGCAACCAAAACCTTTTCTATAAGGTATTTCTTTAATAAGGTATTACTTACCTTCCTTGTCCTCGAGCTGCTTCTTGGCTTGTCCGAGCTCATTCTCGGACCGCCGAGGTTCTGCTTCAATGCATTGACCTCCATGATCAGCGCGGCAGAGGTCAAGCCAGAGCCTGCATGCCCATATGTACATACTTATGTTAGACTCCTGCATATATCTTTTTAGATCCTTAGTCCGGCTTTTCTTTCCGAACACCGAACTGAGCATCAGGCTACCGTCTATGCGGCAATATTTTTACATATTCTAAACTTACCTCAAAGCCCGTTAGAAGGCTGGTGCAGAGCTTCGGTCGATCCGCTCTTGGCGGATCGAATCGTCCGGATCACCGCACTCATCACGGTCACGGTGCTCCTCCTGATGGAAGCGCTTCGAAGAGCTATCCGGTGCCTCCAGCTTGGACGGAGGACACCGGCGTCTTACCCTTCTTGCGAAGGATCCGTTGGCCGGACTTGAACGGCTGATGGTTCCGGCATGGAGTCCGGACGAGGGTCGGGCCTAGAGCCTGGGGTCTTGCCCCAAGGCCTGAGTCCGGGAGGTTGCCTTGTGGCACCTCCTGCACCACCTCCTCTTGACCAAGCCCCTCTTGGGGCCGCACCGTGGCATCGTCCGCAGCGTGAGGCGAGGAGGCGGTCGGAAGCGAGGTACTCTCCATTTCCGACGAGCCCAGGGACCCGCTCGATGAATCGGCGAACTCGCCCTTGGGAGGGCTGCACGGTTGTTCGACATTAGAGAACACTCTGCAATAATAAAAAGCCATGGGTATCCGGACAATTACGATCTCGCCATGGGCTTGGCCCTTGTAGGCCAATCCTCCTCGTCGTCGTCGATGTTGGTGGAGAAGTCCGGAGGAAGGGTTCTTCCCTTATTGGACCCTCTGGCCTCCCCAGTTGGGGCGGCCTTCCTTTTCTTCTCCTCCCGGCTGGGAGGAGCTTCTTCTTCTTCCTCCTCGTCTTCAGGAGAAGATTCGCTTCAGAATCTGACAAGACTGGCGTCGGGAGCTCCTTCGAAGTTCCGTGGCCTCCTTCTTAGCCTTCTTCTCCGGCACCACATGGGGTGCCGGAGCCAAGAGCTCCGTCACATCGGGCGTCCTCCAGGTCTTCC
This sequence comes from Aegilops bicornis, assembly GCA_021605145.1. Taxonomy (NCBI): domain Eukaryota; kingdom Viridiplantae; phylum Streptophyta; class Magnoliopsida; order Poales; family Poaceae; genus Aegilops; species Aegilops bicornis. The sequence goes on from CM038669.1 coordinate 525,991,852, forward strand.
GGCAAAGGAGCCGGACAGTTAATCTGTCCGGACGTCTTTAGCCAGTCCTGTCAAAGATTAGGGAGTTTTAGATCCCACCTAGAGTCAATCTATGAAAAAAGAGACCCGTAAAGGGTAAAGTAACTTACCTCGCCGGCTTGACGCCATGAAATGTATCCGCGATCTTTGTTAGCGGATGCGGGGCTTCAGCGCCCTTGAACAACACCTTCGAGCGTCTTCAGACGTAGTGTCGAAGAGCCGCTCAAGGTTCGTGTTGTGCCGGATCGAACTCCCACAAATTGAAGGCCCGTTGTTGGCGGGGAGAATCCGCGGATGAGCATCACCGGATTACGCCGACAAGCCCGAGATTCTTGTCCATCGTGTTTCGGACGCATGTTTGGATTCCGGATAGCTCTTCTGAATTCCCCCATGTCAGGCCCGTCTCTTTCCATGACGAGAGCCGTGTGGGGAAGCCAGATCTAAATTCGGGGGCCGCCACCCATTCGGGGTCGCGTGGCTCGGTGATGTAGAACCACCCCGATCGCCACCCCTTTATTGTCTCCATGAAGGCGCCCTCGAGCCATGGGACTTTGGCCATCTTGCCAACCATGGCGCGTCCGCACTCCGCTTGACGGCCGCCCACTACCTTGATTGGACGTTGAAGATCTTCACCATAAGTCAAGTGGGGCTGGATGCGAGGAAGGTTTCGCATACCCACGATAAACGCCGAGATGTTGAGGATGAAATTCGGGCCCAGGTCGTGGAAGTCCAGGCCGTAGTAGAACATGAGCCCCCGAACAAATGGGTGAAGTGGAAAACCTAGTCCGCGGAGGAAGTGGGGGAGAAACACTACCCTCTCATGGGGCCCGGGGGTTGGGATGAGCTGCCCCGCATCGGGCAGCATGTGCGCTGGCGTCATTTGGACAAGTATCCGCCTCCCGCAGCCTTGTGATGTGCCCCTCCGTGATGGAGGAGGCCATCCATCTGCCTCCCGCCTCGACATGGTGGGAGAAGGTTGAGGTGGGATGTGCGGACTTGGGCGCTGGAGCTCGAGTCTTGTGAAATGGATGAGCAAAGGAGGAAGAAGGCGTAGGTGAAAAGGTGGATCCTTATCCCCTTATATGGACGGACGAAGCTATGCGTCCCCTACCAGCCTGGTAAAACTCGCTTATCTCCCAAGCGCCGTAATCAATGGCGCGGATGGGTTACCCACGTCCGTATTGATGAGAATCCCAGAATAAGGGGTCACGGTCTATGCTTTGATAAGGCGTGCCAAGGAAACCGCCTCGCTAAAACGCGCTGAGGTGGAACAGTAAAAAACGATTCATATAAAGGCCTGGTCGTGGTGTGATGTCACGCCCTTGAAGTACGTCAGCAGATCTGTGCAAAAATTATTCTCTCTACGGTGGTATGTGGAACTTGTTTTGCAGAGCCGGACACTATCCTGGTGTTCAAAACCTTCTATAAAGTATTCAGAGGAGGAACTCGCCTTGCAATGCCGAAGACAATATGCGCGCCGGACTCGTCGTCATTGAAGCCTGGTTCGAGGCTCTTGAGGAGTCCCGGACTAGGGGTGTCCGGATAGCGGACTATCGTCACGGCCGGACTCCAAGACTATGATGATACAAGATTGAAGACTTCGTCCGTGTCCGGATGGGACTTTCCTTGGCGTGGAAGGCAAGCTTGGCGACGGATATGTAGATCTCCTACCATTGTAACCGACTACTGTAACCCTAACCTATGCGGTGTCTATATAAACCGGAGGGTTTTAGTCCGTAGGACGAACAACAATCATACCATAGGCTAGCTTCTAGGGTTTAGCCTCCTTGATCTCGTGGTAGATCTACTCTTGTACTACCATATCATCAATATTAATCAAGCGGAGTAGGGTATTACCTCCATCGAGAGGGCCCAACCCTGGGTAAAAACATCGTGTCCCTTGTCTCCTGTTACCATCCGCCTAGACGCACAGTTCGGGACCCCCTACCCGAGATCCGCCGGTTTTGACACCGACAGGTATGATATTGATCTAGGAGTGGATCACTTGACAGCGGTCAAAATTATCCTTGGAGACTAAGGAGATATTTCTCGGTTATGGAGGTGATAAAGAGTTCATCGTAAAGAGTTACGTCGATGCAAGCTTTGACACCGATCTGGATGACTCTAAGTCTCGATCTAGATACATATTGAAAGTAGGAGCAATTAGCTAGAGTAGCTTCGTGCAGAGTATTGTAGACATAGAAAATTTGCAAAATACATACGGCTCTGAATGTGGCAAACCCGTTGACTAAACTTCTCTCACAAAGCAAAACATGATCACTCTTTGGGTGTTAATCACATAGCAATGTGAACTAGATTATTGACTCTAGTAAACCTTTTGGGTATTAATCACATGGAGATGTGAACTAATCAAATAAAGATGTGAACTATTGGTGTGAAATCACACGGCGATGTGAACTAGATTATTGACTCTAGTGCAAGTGGGAGACTGAAGAAAATATGCCCTAGAGGCAATAATAAAGTTGTTATTCATATTTCCTTATATCATGATAAATATATATTATTCATGCTAGAATTGTATTAACCGGAACTTAGTAAATGTGTGAATACATAGACAAAACAAAGTGTCCCTAGTATGCCTCTACTAGACTAGCTCGTTAATCAAAGATGCTTAAGTTTCTTAGCCATAGACATGTGTTGTCATTTGATGAACGGGATCACATCATTAGAGAATGATGTGATGGACAAGACCCATCCGTTAGCTTATCACTATGATCGTTTAGTTTATTGCTATTGCTTTCTTCATGACTTATACATGTTCCTCTGACTATGAGATTCTGCAACTCCCGAATACCAGAGGAACACTTAGTGTGCTATCAAACGTCACACTCCAATTATAAAGATGCTCTACAGGTGTTTCCGATGGTGTTTGTTGAGTTGGCATAGATCGAGATTAGGATTTGTCACTCCGATTGTCGGAGAGGTATCTCTGAGCCCTCTCGGTAATGCACATCACTATATGCCTTGCAAGCAATGTGACTAATGAGTTAGTTGCAGGATGATGCATTACAGAACGAGTAAAGAGACTTGCCGGTAACGAGATTGAACTAGGTATGGTGATACCGGCGATCGAATCTCGGGCAAGTAACGTACCGATGACAAAGGGAACAACGTATGTTGATGCGGTTTGACCGATAAAGATCTTCGCAGAATATGTAGGAACCAATATGAGCATCTAGGTTTCGCTATTGGTTATTGACCGGAGATATGTCTCGGTCATGTCTACATAGTTCTCGAACCCGTAGGGTCCGCACGTTTAACGTTCGATAACGATTTGTATTATGAGTTTATGTGCTTTGATGACTGAAGGTTATTCGGAGTCCCGGATGAGATCACGGACATGATGAGGAGTCTCAAAATGGTCGAGACGTAAAGATCGATATATTGTAAGACAATATTCGGACATCAGAAAGGTTATGAGTGGTTCGGGTATTTTTCGGAGTACCGGAGAGTTACGGGAATTCGCTGGGGGAAGTATTGGGCCTTCATGGGCCTTAGTGGAAAGGAGAGAAGGGCCATAAGGGGAGGCCGCGTGCCCCCCATGGTCTGGTCCAAATTGGACTAGGGAGGGGGCGGCACCCCCCCCCTCTTTCCTTCTCCCTCTCCTACTCCTTCCCTCTCTCCCCTCTTGGAAAAGGAAGGGGACTCCAACTAGGATTGGGAATCCTAGTTGGACTCCCCCTATAGGCGCGCCCCTCCTAGGCCGGCCTCCTCCTCCTCCCTCCTTTATATATGTGGCCATACGGGAAAGGAGAGAAGGGCCTCAAGGGGTGGCTGCACGCCCCCCTTGGCAAGTACGAATTGGACTAGGGAGGGGGTGGCGCCCCCCTCTTTCCTTCTCCCTCTCCTACTCCTTCCCTCTCTCCCCTCTTGGAAAAGGAAGGGGACTCCAACTAGGATTGGGAATCCTATTGTGACTCCTCCTATAGGCGCGCCCCTCCTAGGCCGGCCTCCTCTTCACCCCTCCTTTATATACATGACCAGGGGGCAGCCCATAGACACACAAGTTGATCTTTTAGCCGTGTGCGGTGCCCCACTCCACAGAAACACACCTCGGTCATATCGTCGTAGTGCTTAGGCGAAGCCCTGCGTCGGTAACTTCATCATCACCGTCACCACGCCGTCGTGCTGACAAAAATCTCCCTCGACCTCAACTGGATCAAGAGTTCGAGGGACGTCACCGAGCTGAACATGTGCAGATCACGGAGGTGTCGTACGTTCGGTACTTGTATCGGTTGGATTGCAAAGAAGTTCAACTACATCAACCACGTTACTAAAGGCTTCCACTTTTGGTCTACGAGGGTATGTGGACACACTCTCCCCGCTCGTTGCTATGCTTCTCCTAGATAGATCTTGCGTGATCGTAGGATTTTTTTTGAAATACTACGTTCCCCAACAGCTGCATCATCCCTTCCTCTTTGGGGAAATACCGACGTAGCTTGAAGCGACATCAGCGCCCTACCCCCTTGGGCGTGCCCCTGACCTTGTGGGCCCCCTGGCAGGCTTCCGGCGCCCATCTTCTGCTATATGGTGTCTTTTACCCTGGAAAAAAATCATAAGGAAGCTTTCGGGATGAAGCGCCATCGTCTCAAGGCGGAACCTGGGCAGAACCAATCTAGGGCTCCGGCGGAGCTGTTCTGCCGGGGAAACATCCCTCCCGGAGGGGGAAATGATCGCCATCATCATCACCATCAATCCTCTCATCGAAGGAGGGTCAATCTCCATCAACATCTTCACCAGCACCATCTCCTCTCAAACCCTAGTTCATCTCTTGTATTCGATCTTGGTCCCAAAACCTCGATTGCTACCTGTGGGTTACTAGTAGTGTTGATTACTCCTTGCAGTTGATGCTAGTTGGTTTATTCAGTGCAAGATTATATGTTCAGACCCTTAATGATAATTAATACTCCTCTAATTATGATTATGAATTTGCTTGAGGACATGGGAGAAGTCTTGTTATAAGTAATCATGTAAATTTGGTATTCGTTCGATATTTTGATGAGATGTATGTTGTCTCTCCTCTAGTGGTGTTATGTGAACGTCGACTACATGACACTTCACCATTATTTGGGCCTAGGGGAAGGCATTGGGAAGTAATAAGTAGATGATGGGTTGCTAGAGTGATGAGCTTAAACCCTAGTTTATGCGTTGCTTCGTAAGGGCTGATTTGGATCCATATGTTTCATGCTATGGTTAGGTTTACCTTAATTCTTCTTTTGTAGTTGTGGATGCTTGCGAGAGGGGTTAATCATAAGTGGGAGGCTTTTCCAAGGAAAGATAGCAGCCAAGCACCGGTCCACCCACATATCAAATTATCAAAGTAACGAATGCGAATCATATGAGCATGATAAAAACTAGCTTGACAACAATTCCCATGTGTCCTCGGGAGCACTTTGCTTCATATAAGAGTTTGTCCAGGCTTGTCCTTTTTTACTAAAAGGATTGGGCCACCTTGCTGCACCTTGTTTACTTTTATTACTTATTATCCGTTACGATTTGCCTTATCACAAAACTATCTGTTACCGACAATTTCAGTGCTTGCAGAGAATACCTTGCTGAAAACCACTTGTCATTTCCTTCTGCTCCTCGTTGCGTTTGACACTCTTACTTATCGAAAGGACTACGATAGATCCCCTATACTTGTGGGTCATCACCTACTCACTACTCTCGTCCAACCACGAGGTCGATCTCAACGCCGGGCACATTTGGAGCTCCCGCGCACCTATCAAGGTCAAGATTTTCGGCTAGCTTCTCTGTCGGGATAGGCTGAGTACAATGGCGAACTTGCATCACAAGACCATCTCCTCAACTTCTGTTTGTCCTCGGTGCGACGTATCACCTGAGGACGCGACACACCTAGCCATCTTTTGCCCCTGTGTAGCACAAGTGTGGCCCCGCTTGGGGTTGCCGCCCCCTCACTCCATCGGCCATGTTTGGGACACTACTACAATGGTTGGCCTCGACATCAACATCTGGCCCACCATCGCCCTTGCCATCCTATAGAAGTTGTGGTACTCCAGGAACACTCGGGTCTTCCACAATGAGCTACACTAACCCCTAGATACTCTTCTTAACATCATCTTCGAGTTTACGCTTTGGGCCTTTCGATTTAAGGACCCAACTAGTAGGGAGGCTGTCGTGTCTTGGCGCCTGTACCTCCCCTCTTGCTATAACCCTTGATGCAACCTGCCCTCTGAGCCTTTTGAGTAATATATTCAGGTGGGGACCCTCTCCCTCGGCAATTGTTCAAAAAATTGAACCTTCCTACCAAGACAAGCTAGGTTCCTCTTTGACTATTCTTGAGTATTGCCATGAAACCTCTCAAGAATATAATCAAAGGTCCCATTTGTGATCTTTTTTAGAACGAAGACGCCCAGATCGTCCGGCTTTAACTTAGTAAAGCCCCCGACAGGCAGCGTAGCACATCACAAGTCTTAGTACATCACCAACCAAAAGCCTAACCAGCCCTCGCAAGGATGAGATCGAAACTAAATAGGGCGAAAGTTAAGCAGGCCATTAGCATATTACAAGGCAAAAGCCCGCACAGAGCACACATGCTCGTCAAGCCGCAAAAGATACCACGTCCTCAGTTGTGGTCGAAGGCTCCCTAGCCAGCACATACACTTGCATAAGACGGTCTTGGGCAAACTTGAGAGTCTCAGCATCCTTGCGCCTCCCCAACGGACTCCACTGCTGCAAGAAGAGGTTGCATTTGTAGATAATATTAGCCGGATGAGTTGGAAAACTGCCCTCGATAGTAAGCTTGTTCCTAGTTAGCCACGGAGCCCAGAGAAGTGCCCCTACACAACTCCACATCACCCGTTTAACAGGCCCCTGAATCGTACCCAAAATCTGAATAAGTTCAGCCGCCGATCTAGGGTCCCATTGGACACCTGCCGCCGTACGAACGGCGCTCCATGCGAATCTCGCCATTGAAAACATAAAGAAGACATGGTTGGCATCCTCTGGTGCACCACACAACGCGCACGGACCGGTGGCCAGGCCATTGCGTTTGGCTACATTCAGGGAGGTGGGTAGATTATCGCGGAACATTTGCCAGAGGAAAAGTTTGATCTTCAAAGGCAGCCGTGCTTTCCACAACCCCCTGATCACAAGCTGCGTCGGCCCTTGGCACATCTTGTGATACAGCAATTTGACCGTAAACTTGCCGGAACTAGTGAGTGCCCAACTCACTGTGTCCGGCTGGTCCGATAGAACTGTTGAGTTAATCAACTGAAGCAAGGTCGCTAGTCTAGCTTGCTCTTGCCCATTTAGTTCACGTTTGAAATGAATTTCCGGTGGTGTTGCCGCGAGCACCTCCGCCACTGACTTTGCTGGGTCAACGGCAATGTCGTACAAATCCCGAAATTCGGCCCATAGAGGCTGGGCGCCAATCCAGAGATCTGTCCAAAAGCGGGCGGACCGACCATTCCCAATCGAAATTTTTGCCCCCATGGAAAATGCCGGCTTGATCACCTGCAGATCATTCCAGAAGGGGGATCCCCTTGCCCGACCCTCGAAGAAATTCCCGTTAGGGAAGTATTTAGCCCTCAGAAGCTCAACCCAAAGCCCCGATGCACCCTGGACAATTTTCCAAATCCATTTACACATCAACGCGATGTTTATGATCCTCGTGTCAGTAATCCCAAGACCTCCCAAGTCTTTGGGTCGACACACCCATGCCCATCTAACCATATGATATTTGCGGTTAGGGCCGGTTCCTTCCCAAAAGAACTTGGCTTGGGGTGTGTCCATCTTGGCATGAACCCCTTCTGCAAGCAGAAAAAGGCCCATGGCAAACATGGGCAATGAGGAAAGGCTCGAGTTCGTAAGGACGAGCCTTGCAGCTTTCGAAAGAAATTTACCCCTCCAAGGGCAAACCCTTCCCCTCACTTTGGCACACAGAGGTTCCCAATCCTCAATCGTGGGCCGTTTGGTGTCCACGGGGAGGCCAAGGTACGTAAACGGAAATTTACCCACTTTCCAATTGAGCAAATCAGCTATACGTCGTCCTTCCTCCGGCTCTACTCCCATGGAGAGCACCTCGCACTTGTGAAAATTTTGAGGCCCTACATGAGCTCAAAACTAAGGAGAATCGCCTTGACCGTAGCTATCTATGATGGTCCGGACGAAACATCAGCGGGTGTCATCCGCGTACTGCAAGTGCGTCACTCCCCCTGGAATGAGGTGGCCTACCGACCCTTTGATATGACCTGCCGCGGCCGCCTTCCGAAGCATAGCGGACAACGCGTCGACTACAAAGTTGAACAAGAGCGGAGACATCGGGTCGCCCTGCCTGAGTCCTCGTTTGTTCCAGAAGAAGTGCTCTACTTCTCCATTCACTGAGACTGCAGTCTGTCCTCCCGAGACCAGCTGCATTACTCTGTGTACCTACACCGCCGAAAAGCCACGGCTAAGAAGGACCTGGCGCAAGAAGTCCCAATTAACCCGATCGTACGCCTTCTCAAAGTCTAGCTTGAGAAGAATGGCCGATTCCTTGGTGCGTTTGATTTCATGAACGATCTCCTGCAGGGCTAGCGGACCCTCCAGGATGTTGCGGCCGCGAATGAACGCGGGCTGGTTGCGATGGATCGAACGATGGGCTATCGGGCCTAGTCGCGTGGCACATGCTTTTGTACAAATCTTAAAAGGAACGTTGATGAGCGCGATCGGGCGAAAATGTCTAATGTTGTCGGCCCCCTGGACTTTCGGAATAAGAGACATGACTCCAAAATTGAGACGCGCTATATCTACCATCCCTCGCGTAAACCCGTTACAGATCGTAAAAATTGGGCCTCTAAGAATCGGCCAAAAGCGTTTGAACATGGCCACCGACCAGCCATCCGGGCCCGGCGCCGTGTCCGATTTCATGCCCATCAGGGCCACGTCAATTTCTTCTGGGAGGAAAGCAAGCCCCAGCTCGTCATTTTCACCATCCAGAACGCGTTGGGATTCGTCCGACACATCCGCACGGAGGCCAGCCCCCTGGGCCTCGCACGACCCATCAAGTTGAGGTAAAACTCATATATGTGGCGTGAAATGTCCTCTTGTCGCAACAGTAGCCCCTGCTCCATTTGTGATCTTTCCAACTGTTGTGGGGAGTCCCAAATAGCGCTCAGAGAACGCTTCCATGCTAATACTTGGAATTCCTTTGAGGGAAACTCTTAGTGCCTCCCCTGCATTTGGACTGAAAAAGATCAAACTACTTGCACGATTCACAGCCTGCCCTGAGCAATCGAAGAATACCATTAAGTCTGTGAGCACTTTGGATCTTTGCGCCAATGAAGATTAAGCCATCATCCGCAAATAGTAAGCGGTTGATCTAAGGCGCGCCACTTTAGAGCATCTATCACCACATTCTTGGGAGAGATGATGGAGGCCAATCTCCCAGAGTACGGCTCGGTTGTTGGTGCTAGGTTTAAAGACAAATTATATTATTTATTATGTTGAATACAAATTTTTTATGAAGTATTTTTAGAGGCACACTTGAAGTGTCTATAATTTTCTTCATAAGCACATATGTACCTTTCTTTTTAGAAGTTTGCCTCATTCATTTTATTTTGGAGCTGACAAGGACATGCACACTTCTTCCTCCGTAAAAAAGAAGGAATTCCAAACGGGTTTTATCACGAGTGAGACCACTGCACCACGCACCAGCCACACGAGGGGCGTCATGTTTGGTTTCAACTCCACGATCTTTTTTTATCCCACTTTATTTATGTGGTTTTTGATCAATAAAATTTATCTATTACCCTAAAAGAGAAAACCAGCCACACGAGGTGCGACCTCCTTCTTTCCGAAGCAAAGCACGAGGGCCGTGCGACGACGACTTCCCCACGGCAGAGTTTTCCCCTTTCCCCCTCCCCCCCTCCCCACTCGCCAAAAATCCTCGATCCAAATCCCCACTCCGGCGACGCGACGCGGCCATGCGCAGCTGCCGATAGGCGACGACTGCAGCGACCACGTGCGAGCGGCCATGGACGAGGGCTACGCCAGCCTCCCCACCAGCCACCTCCTCGGCTCCGTCCCCGTACCGATCACGCCCTCCCCTCTAATCGTTTCGTGCATCTCGTTTCGCTAGGGTTCGGCATTGTTGTTGAGCTGGGGTGATTGATTCTGTTGCATCTGCAGGCTGTGGCTGTGGCTCCCGATGAGAGGAAGCCCGGTGCTCCCGCCGAAGGTACGTGCGCGCGCGCGCGTGCGTTTCAGATTAGTTCTGCTGCTGCCGCTGCTGGCTTGAGGTTACATTAATTGTGATTAATTACATTTCAGTTGGAAATGCCGCTGCCACCTCGCGCCTGCAGCAATTTCCGCCTGCTCCTGCTGCCAACGGAGGAGGTTACCAGCCTCCAGGGAGTCCTCTAGGTAATGAACTGGCCTCTTAAATTAATTGTCAGCGTGTTCCACCCACAGTAATAGTTTGTCTGCAATATATTCGAATAATCCAGCTCCGCATACACAATTTGTCAGGTTAATGGGCGTGGATATATTTTGGTTTAGTGGGATGCGATGTGAATATCTTACTTGCTTATGAGATTTGTATTTATTACATTCCAATGGCCCAAGTGTAGGGTTTATAGATTTCAGTTCGAAAGGGCCTGAGTGTAGCTGTGAGCCTGTGATGTCTCTTGTGTGAGAAATCTTGAACAAAGCACATGGCCTCCCCATGGTTTCCATCCCGATGTGATATTAGTGTGTATATATCCTGGTAATACTTTTTAAAAGCTGCGTGTGCAAAATACTAACATAGAGCTGATAGCAACTTCTGTTTGGATGAGTCATAGAGATTGCATACTGTAGCTGTCGTATGGAGCACATGATGATAATATTGTGCATTTCGTGACTGCTATTGTTTGCCTACGGCGCACCATTTTTAGATTTCAGAAAAATAATGTAATTATGATTTTCTAGAAGTCTCCAGTCCAAAGAAAGCACTTTCGTGCATTTGTTCTTTGTTTGCTACTTTGGCCTTTGTCCCAGACAATGCATAGATGATAGGATTTTTCTCAATATTTCATTTTAAATTGCATGTCGATGATGTTTCTTTTGCATCTGTTGTTCCATGTTGAAATCCTTTTTACCCTCTTTGCAGGTGGAGATGTAGAAACACAGACAAACTGGAAAGGATACTTCAATGTTGCCTCTTATACTCCATATTTCAATGTTGATACTGATGTCGTTGTTGACAGACTTATCAGTTCAGTTTATCCAATGGATGGGTTTTTCAGGAAGATAGATGCTAATCCTGACATGTAAGTGTCTTGCCAATCTGCCATCTGCTTCCACGTTTGAAATTTTTGAGTCAGTTTGTAGTAAATGATTTGAGGCAAATGGTCAAGTATGTATCTCACAACAAGGGCAATTCACAAAAGAGGACTACACTATTTGTTAACATGTTGAGTGATATCATAAGTTGTAGCACATGCATATGCTGCAGTATTATTGAGAGTACTGTTGGAACATGCCAGAATTGTGTAGTGAAGCAATACTAGCATTAGCATAGTGGCATCAGATGGAAATTTTAATTTGGGGAAGTGTGATAATTTAATAGAAATTCTAGAGAAATACCAAGTATGGTGTAACAGTACTCAGATATATATGTTGTAACTTGTAATTTGTATAGCAGATGGGGTTTGTTATGCTAGTAATAATTTGAAGGAACTTCTCACCCACTTTTGCACTTGAGTTTCTTATTGCATTGTTATAACTACCCTTACTTTTTTATCTGTGATAAATCATTTTTTTATTCCACAGGTATGGACCCTTATGGATCACCACTACACTGATATTCATGCTGGCTGCATTCGGAAACTTTGCCACTTATCTAATGCAAAGGAAAAGTGATCTGAATATATGGAACTTTGATGTCAGCTATTTCAGTTTGGCTGCATCAGTCATGTACGGTTATGCTATCGTGGTACCTGCTGCATTCTTTTTCCTGTTTCAGTACTTTGGATCACGCCCAAGCCTTCTCCGGTTTTGGTGTATGTGGGGCTATTCTCTGTTTATCTTCGTGCCAGCATCTGTAAGTATTTAAGTTCTATCCCAGTATACATTTATATTCGTATTTTTTTACAAGCAAGAACATGTAGCACATTGCATATGTACCTTTTATTTAACTTCCGTGGGAATTTTTACTCATTGATGCAACTATATACTACCTCTGTACCAAGATATAAGACGTTTTTGTAGGCTGTCTTATATTTTGATACGGAGGGAGTATAATGTAAAGAACATCTAGTCAGAGAATTGACTCTATTAAAGTAATAATCCATGATAATGTTATGGTTGTCTGTGTTTTGGCTAGCACTCTATTCTTTCATGCAAAGGGTGACTTGCTTGTCTAACACAGATTTTGCTCTGCTATTTTTCTTTGCCTCAGATACTGCTACTTATTCCCGTGGAATTTCTTCGCTGGGTCATCATAGCTGGTGCTGGTGGTGCATCATCTTGGTTCATCTTTTTAAACTTGAAGGAATGCACCGAAGGAGCTGATATGATGGCTTTGATTGCAAGTGCATCAGTGCTGCAGTTTGCTCTGGCACTGTTCATCAAAGTTTTCTTTTTTGCCTGAGATCTATTCTGTGTTGCTTCAGGTCGGCTACTCTTGTCGAACTGCATATCCTCAATTCCACTTCCAAATATTCCATTACACCCTTCTGAACAACTCCACGCTTTAATGTTATTGAGTACTCCCTCCGTTCCTAAATATAAGTCTTTGTAGAGATTTCACTATGAACCACACATGGATGTATATAGATGCATCTTAGAGTGTGATTCATTCATTTTGCTCCGTATGTGGTCTATAGTGTAATCTCTCCAAAGACTTATATTTAGGAACGGAGGGAGTACTCTATAGTAAGTGGGACAAGCGGTTTAACACACTTTTATTTTCCTTTTAGCAGGTGAGCTGGATGTTTTCTTTGTGTCCCTGTCGTTCTGTTCTGCCATTCATCTTTCTGAGGACCAGGCAGTGGACTAGTTTCACCCTACATACATATTGACCCTAGATTTGATAGACCTTGGGAGTGTCTGTTTTCAAGATTTTTGACTCTGTGTAGTTAAGGGAATTTCACTGTGTGCGTTCCAGTGCGAAGTTACTAAGTTTGCCATCTAAATTTGCACCTGGCGAACTTTCTGCTACCGTGTTGTACAACAACGGTGGTTAGCAAGAATGTGAAGCTCTTTTTTGTTTGTACTATCCATTGCTGTGAATGCATGGTTTTCTCATGTTTCTATCCAGCATAGTAAGCTAATTGATGTGAGGTATGTTGTTTGCGTACACATGCATCCCTTAGGTTTAACCACCAAACTGAACAAATCATGAATGACTTCAATATTTCATGGGCGAAGCTCGAAAAAGTAGATATAGTCCGGTTAGTCATATGATTCTGGAATTTGGACTGGGATGACCTTCGGTTCAAATTATTGGGCTGTTTGGATCTCAATCGAAGATAAGTTTAATAGTACTCCCTCCGATCCATATTAATGGATGCTGCTTTTGTACAACTTTCGTACGGATCGGAGGGAGTAACAAACTTTGTAGGCTTATTCTTGTGGTAAGGCGCATACAGCAACTTAGCTTCAAACCAAACAAGCAGCCTTGCACTTGACAAATGTAGCATCAGTGGAAGTGTGAAATATCCCAGGAAGAGACAGTTGCAGTGGTCAGTTCCTCGCTTAATCTTGGCAACCAAATGCAATCCATGACCAAGGCCCAGTACAACTATAGCTAGAACAAAGTTCTGTAGTAGCATTTGCCACCATGGTAACATGACACATGACAAAGGTTACACTGCTAGGCCCCATCTCACATCATTTCTGTAGGACTCATGTTCCATAGGAATGCATTCCTAGTACCATTTGTCCAAACTACCACCCAGATTGAAAGAAATAAACTTGAACATCCACTCTATTCATTCAACCTTTCACCAGACCTTTGAGTTTTCTCAACCAGGACAAATACTCATGGCACTCCTTGGTTATCATGTAAGCATGCATGAAGTCGGTAAAATGCGTCGAGATGCCCCTACTTCCCAAGTAGAGATGCAAAGCCTTCTGAAGCTCCCCAGGAATGTCGCTGCAAACAATGTGATGTGAACCCAGTGTAAGCAAACCTAGAACAGCCATGGCAAACCATCACACAATCAAGTGTCAACAAAGCAAAGGGCATTACACTAACCTGAAAGAAGTTCCACCAGCAGATTCATCGCCCGATCCAAGCTCCAACCTCTCGACGACGAGCCCCGTGGGGTAGGAGCGGCAGCTGATCTCCAAGCATGAAGCCGCTCCTACTCCTTTGCGAATCCTCACAATGAGTGGGATGCAGTACTTATTTGGGATATCGCCACCGGCGTGGCCCTGTTTCTTGCCGTCTTCGGCTTGGTCCTCCTCCTCCTGCTCGCCGTCGTCGACGGGGCTGGGCAGGAGCGCCTCCACTTCGATCTGCTCGTCCTGATGGGTCCTCGTGAGCGTTATCCTGTTGGTGCCCTCCTTGTCTCTGATCTCGAAGGGGAAGCCTTCCCCTAGTTCCTTCGCCTGGCAGGACATAATCCATTGTTAAAACTTCAGATCAACCAGCATTATTCCCCGAATCATCTGCAGTGAAGGGGAGAGAAATGGCGAGCTTTTTGTGCAGGAAGGCGTGGCTGTTGCCCAGTTACGGTTCCTGCAGTCGAGCTGGGCGCGGGAGATCTCGTAGGTTATGACCCGGAGGAGTTGGGCGTCGGCGACGGCGCTCGGCTGCGGGGCGGAGAGGGAGGAGAGTGGGGCGACGGGCGCCGCGCGAGGGTGGGGAGGGCCGACGCGTCCGCTGCGTGGGCTGCCCAGGGCGGCGAGAAGGGCGCGCGCTGCCGCCGCCGCCCTGGGGGCGCGGCGTAGGGCGCAGGCGATGGCCATTGCTGCAAGGTTCTAGGGGGGGTTCGGTTTTCTTTTCTTTTCTCCGCTTGGCCTCGAGACACCTCTCATGATGCCCTGTTTTTTTTAACACAGTACATACACACACTTTCATGCATACACACAGTACATACGCGCGCACGCACATCCTAGCACCTTCGAAAGACTGAGCTGGCACATCATCTTAAGATTGATGAAGTCGATATAGATACCTTCGTAGTCGACGGAAACGTCCTCCCACTGAACACATATCGGCGGAAGGACTGAAATAAATCCATGAAAATGCGATCATCAATGTCAGATTGAAATTTTAGTGGTTGGTCCTTTTAGCCCTTGTGCATACGATGCAAGGTCAGTGGGGAGATGCTTAATAAAATAAATTGATTTTTTTAGCACCATGCTTATATATATGAGAAGGATGCCTAATTAAACATCTATCTTCTATAAATAAGCATCATAAATATATATGAGAGGGATGCCTAATTAAGCATCTATCTTCTATAAATAAGCATCATAAAGAAAAACATAATTTATTTCTTTAAGCACCTTCCCTAAGCCTTCTTGCATTATACAAGGCCTTAGGGCATCTCCACCGACAATTATCAGACAAACATTCTCAAATGTCCGCGGAGAGCCGGCCGGACGACGGTCATCCAATGTTATCCCTCAATTATCCGTCCATTTGTCCTACGGAAAGAGGAGAGAGAAGTAAAATAGAGGAAAAAGTGAGTTTGCAGTGTGGTTGGAGTGGTCCTACGATGGGTTGGTGGTCTGGACTTCCCTAGAGCCCCCCTCTATTTTTGGGAGGGGCTAAGGGATTTCAGACGTTTAGATCAGTTTAGTACAAATAAGGGATAACATTGATGGCCTAAAAATGTCTCGACCGTCCAAACATATAGAACATCTAGGAGAGATTTGGCGAGCCGGGCTGGAGATGCCCTTATGGGCTTGTAAAATATTAATTTTCTATCAATGCTAAGGTGGAAAGTGTTTGCTTTTCCTTGCAAAATCGATGTAACACTCTTAAGGTTAAGAGCTACAGTATGATATAGATTTTTCACAGTTTGAATACAATATTTGTGAATAGAGGACAACAATCAAAATGGTAGCACATGAGAAAATATATGATCGAGCAATTATTTTAATACTTCTGTAAAAGAAGACATTTTTTTGACTTTCCCATCGATTGATGCACACACCCATAAAAAAAGGAAGGCATTTATTCTCAGCAGTTTTAGAGTAAGTATCTCCATCTGCATAGAACCAATGACAAGAAGTAAGAGATTTATGCTAGGATGATAATAATGCTATGCCTTCATCAGAACTTCATACACTTCAGATTTCACCATCCCAAAAATCCTCCACGGTTTTGTAAATACCTTGGGGGTGAACTACAAATTCAGCTCTTAAAGTCTTAATCTGCATACAAAGGACCAAAACAATCTCAATAGCCAATATCAGAGGGTAATTCTATAGATTGACATGCACTATGTTTCTAAATAATAATGATACAAAACATTAATGTTTTTAAGAATTTTTTTGAAAGGACAAAACATTGCATATTACCATCAAGGCGTGCTAAGCCAATATAACCAGCATAATAAAGATAGGAAGGACCATTTGCAATTTTGCATGGAGGAAAATAAAGGAGTTTATGCATGCCTGTGGGTTTTCAGAGAACTTTGACATCAAATCTTCAGGAATGGACCAGTCAAATATGTTAAAGTTCACTTTTATCCTTGTTTCATTGATGCTTTTTGGAAGTACACTCTGACCCATTTGAAGGCCCCAGCGTAGAGCAACCTGTGCAGGACTTCTCTGCAACTTCTCGGCAATAGAGATGACAATAGGGTTGCTAAGAAAGCTTGGACCCATGAAGGCAGGTGATCCAGGTCTACCTAAGGGTGAATATGCCTGCCAAAACGGAAGTAAAAATTTATTGAACAACCTAAAGTAAATTAACCAAGGGAGAAGTGATTTTCACGAAAAGAACCTAAAGTAAACTAACCAAGGGAAGTATTTTTCAAGAAACTTGGGCAGTATCTTATTGAAAAAGAAGAAGAAGAAGAAGAGGGAAAATTGTTGGTACATTAGTGATGTTCGAAACTTACAGAAAGATGAACACCATTTGACTGGCAAAGCTCGCGGAGTTTCATTTGCTGCCAACCTGGATGGGACTCAACCTGGTTGACAGCAGGAGTTACTCTAGCAATGGCAAGCAAATCCTCCATCCTCTTGCGAGAAAAGTTGCTCACGCCACGAGCCTTGCCGGAGTCGTATAACTTCTCCATCGCCCCCCATGTAGCAGGGACATCAAGAGCAATATAGTTTTCAGCGGTTCGGACAGCTCCTTTATTAGTTCGGACTGGAGCGTGGATCTGCACAATATAGTACATTATCAGTAAACCAACTGGCACATTCATATATTTTTTCAAAAGGACATTCATACAGTTAAGGCAACTTTTACTTCGCACTGAGCTCAGGAATGCACTTCATTCAGTTAAAAAAACACTTCATCGTTCAGTAAATGTAATACTCCCTCCGTTCCTAAATAATTGTCTTTCTAGAGATTTCAACAAGTGACTACATACGAAGCAAAATGAGTGAATCTACACTCTAAAATATGTCTACATACATCCGTATGTTGTAGTCCATTTGGGATGGCTAGAAAGACAATTATTTGGGAACGGAGGGAGTACTATTAGGTTTTGTTTGACCCTCTCAACCTTTTACGCCAAAGAAGTTGCTTAGAGGCGAGTCATATTTGTACTTTCAGTACTGCGTGGGGGCAGAGGCATATCACTGTACATTCACTATTAAAATGGATAGACAATCAAACATAGAAATTTACAAGGAACAGGTCTAAGTACTCCAGTTGCAAATCTTCAAGAGTAGTGTCAATGCCCTCTGGCACGTCTTCTGGGGCGTGATTACCAGACCTGCAAAATCCAAAACATCTTTTGACAACAAAGCCCTGCAAATTACATACAAATGATGAAACTAGGGTAAAAAGGAATGAATCCTAACCACAACTTAGAAGAGATAAACAAATCTTCACGCTTAACCACACAATCCTCAAACAGTTTCTTCAGAGCCAGACCAATCTATAAAGGGCGCAGATTCAATTTGCTGGGTTATATGACAAAACGCACAAGGTTACAGATGGACAGTTTTGTGTAGCAGAAATGACTTCAGATAAAAATAATAATGATGACATGAGTCTCATACTCTCATGACTAACCACCAACATTTCATGAACCTATAGTTTTCCTGATCTGATAGGATGCTATGGCTCAAGTATTACCTCCTTCTCATTGCGGTACGCTGGAGCACAATCAATATGCCGATATCCAGCCTGTATTATAAATGCATCAAACTCTTAGACTTGGATGAGATAGTATAGTTTCATATTCAAGCTTAAGAGTTAAGACTACGAAAAGCTTCAGTAGCATTTTCCAGTGCTTAAATTCAGTGGAGGAGCTTCAGCGGAAAAAGAGGGGGCCAAAGAGAATGCAAAAGTAGAATTTAGCGAGAATAGAAGCAAAAAGTGCCAAAAACTAAGTGAGTGTAGGCTAAACTGGAGGAATTTTGGAATCACAGAGATAACCTTATAATTAATTCTGTTGCTTGTTGCAGATTAAATCACACACATTGTAGTGAGTGAGCACTTCAAGTGTAACTAAGATTCGAATTTAAGAATGGGATGTACGTTGTTCAGACGATGAAGCGCTTGCTTATAAAGTGAGGTGCACGCAGATTAGCGCAAACCGACCTTAGCTCAGTTGGTAGAGCGGAGGACTGTAGTCGTTGCAGATAAATCCTTAGGTCACTGGTTCGAATCCGGTAGGTCGGATAACTTTTTTATTTTTGCGATCTTTTAGCCAAACAACAGGAAAGTTCCCAGCTACACAGGCCTAAAATCTGAATTGAACAAATCTTACAATCTACAAAGCTTATCTCTACAGATTCCATGAAGGACCTTGACGGCAGCGTAGACGGCCTCCCCGACGGTCCCGGGTTCTGTTTTCGCCGTGCCGAAGCCAACTGACGGCATTCTTGCCCGGGTGTTGAGGACAAAGGATTCGGCCATCTCTGCTGGTTATCTGGCCCCCAAAAGCCTGCCAGAGATCAAACAAACAAGCAGGTATAAATAAAGATGCCGCTCCATTCATTGGCGCAGAAGATAACAACAGTTTGGATTTATGAGGGATTACGACGGTCCTTCAGAGTTCAAGCTGAGAAGAATTATGCTACTGCATGGTGAAATTAATCCTGACGGAAAAGCAGAGGAATGATGGGTGGTTACTTGTGATTGGGTAGGAGTGGAAGCTGATCGATCCTTAAGCTCTTTACGCCCTCGCCCGTCGAGAGTCTCCGGGGAAGGCGAAGTGGAGGGAAGCTGACGGCCGCCAGGAGATGAGAGACGCGGCCAAGGGGGAGGACCGGAAGAGCAATGCGGGCATGCGACAAAGGCGGAGAAACGGCGAAGCGGCCAGCAGAGTTCTTTTGCGAACTTGCCGACCTAGGTTTGTTTATTTCCGCCAAGTTTTCTTAGTGCGAAGGCACCGGGTACGGTCGGATGGGGGATCAACGGCCCCACGCGAGAAACAAAAAACAGGGATAATAGAGGATCGAGGATTATACTCCCTCCGTTTCTAAATATAAACTTTTATAGAGATTTCAATACAAATTATATATAGATGTATATAGACGTATTTTAAAGTGTAGATTCATTTATTTTGCTCCGTATGTATATAGTCTATATTTAGGAACGGAGAAGTAGATAGGGCCAAGTTATGGTGATTTTTTTTGAAACAGATTATGGTGTTTTTTATATGTTATAAAATGATAACCAACGCTTGCATCATGCCCAAAACAAATATTCGACATTTGACGTGCAGCCCTGATGTGAGTTGATCAGCCTGTGAACTCACATTTGCGGATCAAGAATTGTAGATCAGCCCTGATGTGAGTTGATCAGCTTGAGAACTTCTCATGAGAGAGAGAGAGAGAGAGAGAGAGAGAGAGCTGTTCCCTTTTTTCCGGATTGATTACTTTTTTATGTAAATTGTCATATTTGTTATTATTATGGTTTTTTTGTATTTGCAGAATAAAAAATACCCACTAAATCTTTTTTTTAGAACGAAGACGCAAGAAGCGTTCGATTTTAACTTAATAAAACCCTCGAACAAGCAGCATCCAACAAACAACACAGTCTTAACCGAAAGTAAAAGAAAGAGGTCGAAGCCAAAGTTTAACATACAACCAGGCCTAGGCCTGAGACAGATAAGGCAAAAGTCTAAACATGCCAACACTAGCAAAGAGAGGAGCGGTCGTCGGCTTCTAGTGGCGTGCCGCAATCTGGACCAGTCGAATCCGCTCCATCGCCTCCTGCATCCACTCAGCGTCCCGCCGTTTCCCCAACGGCATCCAAGTCTGGAGGAACATATGGCATTTGAAAACAATGTCAACGGCGTGAGAGGGAAACTTATGTTCTATGGTGAATTTGTTTCTAGTTGTCCATAGAGCCCATAATAGCGCCCCTACGCATCTCCAAAGCACTCTACCGAACCCACCCCTATGAGCCAGAAGTATGCCGCGGAGGTCACTACTCGAGTGGGGGTTCCAATTTTGATCAAAGGCTTCCCGGACCGCACTCCAAGCGAAGCGAGCGAGATGGCAATTGAAGAAGATATGGTTTGCATCCTCATGCACACCACACATCACACAATTGCCATCAGATGGCCCGTTCCGTTTTGCTATATTGTTAGAGGACGGGAGTCGGTCGCGAAACATTTGCCAAAGGAAGACTTTAATTTTGAGGGGGATGGTCACTTTCCATAGCCCCTAGCTATGTCCAATGCCGGGCCCGCCGTCAGTTTAGTGTACAAGGACTTCACCAAGAATTTCCGCGAGCTCGTGAGGGACCAAGAGACCGAATCGGCCACGGGGCGCAACGACACTACCGCAAAGTCAGCACGTAACTCATCCCAACCAGCTCGTTCGGCGTCAGAGAGAGGCCTTTTGAAAGTAATGGCTGGCGGGTTGGTTCTAAGCGCACCAGCAACGAGGATATCTATGTTGGTAGCAAGATGGTATAAGGATGTGTGGCTACGCCACAACGGCTCCTGACCGAACCAGTGGTCAAGCCAAAACCGAGTGGAACTGCCATCATTAACGCAAAGCTTAGCTCCAAGCACGAAGGCCGGTTTAACAGCCTGGATCCCATTCCAGAATGTCGACCCCTTGGCCTTGGAGGTGAGGAAATTTCCGTCGGGGAAGTATTTTTCTCGGAGGATATCTGCCCAGAGCCCCTGCTCATTTTGGGCTAGTTTCCAAAGGCACTTTGTGAGAAGAGCTACGTTCATGAGCTTTGAGTTTATAATCCTAAGGCCGCCATATTTCTTAGGCCTACATATCGTAGCCCACTTTACTAAGTGGTACTTCTTTTTGGATCTAGTTCCTTCAAAAAAAACTTGGATCGGGGGGGGGGGGGGGGGTCAAGCTTGGCATGGATGTCCTCTACTAGGAGGAACATGCCCATGGTAAACATGGGAAGTTAGGAGAGACTAGTATTCGTCAGGATGAGCCTAGCAGCCGAGGACATGAACCGCCCACGCCAAGGGCTGACCCGGTTCGCCACCTTGTCGTACAGAGGTTCCCACTCTTGTATAGAAATGTGTTTGTCAGAGATAGGGAGGCCCAAGTATTTAAACGGGAACCTCCCAAGCTTACAATTCAACAAGTTGGCTACGCGCAGAGCAAGAGGTTCAGCCATCCCAATGGCAATGACCTCACTTTTTAGGAAATTAATCTTGAGGCCGGAGACGATCTCGAAGGCCAGAAGTATGAGCTTGATCGAGGCAATAATGTGATCGTCTGGCTCGAAAAGAAGCATGGTATCGTCCACATATTGGAGGTGTGTGACCCCTCCTGGAATGAGGTGGGAAACAACACCGCGGATGTGGCTGGCGCCCTTCGCCTTGGTAATCATAACCCGAGGGTGTCCATAAAAAAATTAAAGATTAAAGGGGAGGAGGGGTCGCCCTGCCTAAGCCCTCTCTTGTTGCGGAAGAAATTCCCAACTTCTCCGTTAATCGACACCGCCGTCTGGCCCCCCGAGACCAGCTGCATCACTCGATGCACAAAGTCCGAGTCGAAGCCCTTACGAATGAGGACCTCGCGAATGAACTCCCAGTTCACTCGATCGTATGCTTTTTCAATGTCCGGCTTAAGGAGCACGGCTGGTTGCCGGGTTCGTTTGAGCTCATGGACAATTTCCTGCAGGACTACCGGACCCTCGAGGATATTACACCCCTTGAGGAAAGCCGACTGGCTTCGGCTGATAATTCTATGTGCCACAGGGGCCAACCGCGTCGTATATGCCTTAGCACAAATTTTGAAAGGCACGTTAATGAGGGTGATAGGCCGGTATTGTTTAATGGAGTCCACCCCTTTGACCTTTGGAATTAAACTAATGATCCCAAAGTTGAGGCGTGAGATGTCTATCGTGCCAAGTGCAAATCCGTTAATGATGTCGTAAAACTGCAATTTGAGCATGGGCCAAACCATCGAAAGAAAGCCACCGGCCAACCGTCCGGGCCGGGGGGCAGTGTCGGTCTTCATGGAGCCAATTGCCCTATCGATTTCCTCCGTGGAGAAGGACATGGCAAGGCGTCGTTTTGACCAAAGAAACTCGAGCTTCGTCCCCCGTGTCAGCTCGAAGGTGTGAAAGATCGTGGATGTCGCCTAGAGGGGGTGAATAGGCGCTTTAAAATAATTACGGTTTAGGCTAGAACAAATGCGGAATAAACCTAGCGGTTAATTTGTCAAGCACAAAGCCTACAACATCTAGGCTCACCTATGTGCACCAACAACTTATGCTAAGCAAGATAAACAACTAGGTGATAACAAGATATATGACAAGAAACAATATGGCTATCACCAAGTAAAGTGCATAAGTAGAGGGCTCGGGTAAGAGATAACCGAGGCACGCAGAGACGACGATGTATCCCGAAGTTCACACCCTTGCGGATGCTAATCTCCGTTTGGAGCGGTGTGGAGGCACAATGCTCCCCAAGAAGCCACCAGGGCCACCGTAATCTCCTCACGCCCTTGCACAATGCAAGATGCCGTGATTCCACTAAGGGACCCTTGAGGGCGGTCACCGAACCCGTACAAATGGCAACCCTTGAGGGCGGTCACCAAACCCATACACTTTGGCAACCCTTGGGGGCGGTCACCGTGCCCGTCAAATTGCTCGAGGCGATCTCCACAACCTAATGGAGACCCTGGCGCTTGCCCAGAGCTTTACACCACAATGACTGAGCTCCGAACACCACCAACCGTCTAGGGCGCCCAAGCACCCAAGAGGAACAAGCTCAAGGGTACCAAGCACCCAAGAGTAATAAGCTTCTCAACTTGTAACTGCTACCTCTTGAGCACTGCGTTGGATTTTCTTGAAGAGGAAAGGTGATGTAGCACAGTAGCGTAAGTATTTCCCTTAGTTTTTGAGAACCAAGGTATCAATCCAGTAGGAGGCTACGCTCGAGTCCCTCGTACCTGCACAAAGCAAATAACTCCTCGCAACCAACGCGATAAGGGGTTGTCAATCCTTTCACGGTCACTTACGAGAGTGAGATCTGATAGATATGATAGGATAATATTTTTGGTATTTTTGTGATAAAGATGCAAAGTAAAATAAAAGCAAAGTAAAAAAGCAAAGGCAATAACAAAGTGTTGGAAGATTAATATGATGAAGATAGACCTGGGGGGCCATAGATTTCACTAGTGGCTTCTCTCAAGAGCATAAGTATTTTACGGTGGGTGAGCAATTCTTTGTTGAGCAATTGGCCAATTAAGCATAGTTATGAGAGTATCTAGGTATGATCATGTATATAGGCATCACGTCCGAGACAAGTAGACCGAATCCTTCCTGCATCTACTACTATTACTCCACTCATCGACCGCTATCCAGCATGCATCTAGAGTATTAAGTTTAAGAAAACAGAGTAACACCTTAAGCAAGATGACATGATGTAGAGGGATAGATTCATGCAATATGATAAAAACCCCATCTTGTTATCCTCGATGGCAAAAATACTGGGCTGGGCCTCCGGTTAATAGGTTAGTCCCAAAAACAATATAAAAGTGGATAATAAAGCCCAATAATGTCCAAATAGTAGATAATATAGCATGAAGCAATAAAAAATTATAGATACGTTGGAGACGTATCAGTAACTTCCACGTATCACGTGGAGAACTCAAACAGATGCACCAAATGCAATGGCAAGGGCACACAGAGTGCCCAAGTCCTTCTCTCTCAGATCCCACCGAAGCAACTAATGCTAGGGAGGAAAATGAGAGGAAGAACAAGAAGGAGAACACCAAGAACTCCAAGATCTAGATCCAAGGGGTTCCCCTCACCTAGAGGAGAAATTGATTGGTGGAAATGTGGATCTAGATCTCCTCTCTATTTTCCCTCAAAAACTAGCAAGAATCCATGGAGGGAATGAGAGTTAGCAAGCTTGAAGAAGGTCAACAATGGGGGAAGAACAAGAGCTCAAAATATAATGTTCATTGGGGAAGAAGACCCCCTTTTATAGGTGGGGAAAAACCAACCGTTATGCTCACAACCCACACCGAGCGGTACTACCGCTAGGGGTAGCGGTACTACTGCTTGCGAGCGGTACTAAAAAAAATACATCTGTGCCTACCACCATTGGACTTGTGACGAGTTTTTGGTTCGGAGCGGAAGTAGTCGCGGTAGTACCGCTCCAAGCGGTAGTACCGCTCCCAAGAGCGGTAGTAAAAAATTACATCCGCTCCTGTCCGCGGTAGTACCGCTGTAGCCTTTTCAGAACACCAAAACTATCACAACTTCTGCAAACGGACTCTGAATTCGACGAAACCAAGTTTGTTGGAAAGCTAACGACATGGGCTAACACAATCTTGAAAGAAATATCAATAAGAAGCAAATGAGAAAAGGCCCATAAGAAAATGGTGAGAACTCTTCCTCGGATAAGACCGGTAAACCTCCAACATCGAAAACATCATAGAAGATGCATGCGAACTCCGTTTTTGATGAACTCAAGCTTGTCATCAAGATGACCATAAGCTCTAAGACTCACAAAGAGAACCAAACAAGAACGAAGAAACATGATGCAAGGATGAAATGGTTTGAGATCTCTACTAACTATACAATCAAGCTACCAACTTGAGAGCCCCCCTTGATAGTACGACAAACGATCCTATAACCCGGTCTCCCAACAACCACCATGAGACCGGTAAAATAGAAAACCTATCAAGGGCAAACCTTTGCCTTGCACATGGTCCACTTGAGCTAGATGATGACGATCTTGACTCCCTCAAGTTGGACCACCTTTCTTGATTGCGTTGGCTCGATGAAGACTAGATGATTGCTCCCTCATACTCCACTATGGGTGAGTCACTCTTCGGTACACCTTCACAAGTGATTGCGTTGGCTCGATGAAGGCTAGTTGATTGCTCCCCATACTCTACTATGGGTGAGTCACTCTTCGGTACACCTTCACAAGTCCATTGTCACCACAATGGACGACAAGCTACAAGCATGATTTCTTCGTGATGCTCCACTTGAACTTGCACAACACAACCTTGATTACGATCACCACTTGATGTCATCCTTTCCATGGGTTGTATGATATCTTCCTCTTGACGCAAGCCCATGGACACGTACCTAACCCCACATAGAAGTCTCACATAGGCCATGGGTTAGTACACAAAGTGCAATGGACAATGCTTACCATACCATGGGATCACTTGATCCCTCTCGATACATCTTTTACGCTTTGTGAGTTGATCAACTTGATTCACTCTTGACTTAGTCTTGATCAACCTTGAATCTTTCCAACTCTCTTCGTTTGGATGATGTCTTGAAGGTAAACATGAATGATCACACAATCTTCTTCTTCAAGACATGCTTGCAATAAGCACAACACTCACATGACCAATCTTTGGATAATTCCTTAATAGCACCTTGGTCAACACATAAACTCCTTGAAACCAACACATGGACTTCAAGAAATGCCTATGGACAAATCCTTCAAATATAACGCAATGCAACCATTAGTCCATAGAGAATGTCATCAATTACCAAAACCACACATGGGGGCACCGCATGTCCTTTCAAGGTGCAAGGGTTTCTCCTCCGTTGTTCCCAACAGATTGAGGAAGAACTCGTAAATGTGAGCTGTAATATCCGCTTGGCTTGATAACCCACAAGTATAGGGGATCGCAACAATTTTCGATAAGTAAGAGTGTCGAACCCAACGAGGAGCTAAAGGTAGAACAAATAGTCCCTAAAGTTCTATTGACCACCGATACAACTCTACGCATGCTTAGTGTTCGCTTTACCTAGAACAAGTATGAAACTAGGAGTACTTTGCAGGTGTTTTTGGATAGGCTTGCAAGAAAGTAAAGAGCACGTAAATAAAGACTAGGGGTTGTTTAGATAAAGACACAACTAAAGTAAATATAGCGAGTGTGGAAAAGTGGTGGTAGGAGTTGTAGAATTGTCCCTAGGCAAATGACTATATTACTAGACCGGTAATCACTATTGCAATTCTATTTGAGGGAGAGGCATAAGCTAACATACTTTCTCTACTTGGATCATATGCACTTATGATTGGAACTCTAGCAAGCATCCGCAACTACTAAAGATTCATTAAGGTAAAACCCAACCATAGCATTAAAATATCAAGTCCCCTTTATCCCATACGCAAACAACCTACTTACTCGGGTTTGTGCTTTTGTCACTCATTCCATCCACCATAAGCAAATCATAAACATATTGCAAACCCTACAGCGGGGATCCCTCACGCTTGCGCGACACGGAGACTACAATAGGACAGCACCAATAATAAAACATGCAACTCAAACCAATCATAGCAATTCATCAATCACCGATAGGACAATGGAAATCTACTCAGACATCATAGGATGGCAACACATCATCGGAAAATAATATGAAGCATAAAGCACCATGTTCAAGTAGAGGGTACAGCGGGTTGCGGGAGAGTGGACCGCTGAATATAGAAGGGGGAAGGTGATGGAGATGTTGGTGAAGATGACGACGGTGTTGGTGAAGATCGCGGTGATGATGATGGCCCCCGGCGGCGTTCCGGCGCCACCGGAAGCAAGGGGGAAAGAGGCCCCCTTCTTCTTCTTCTTCCTTGGCCTCCTCCCTATATGGGAGAAGGGTTTCCCCTCCGGTCCTTGGCTCCCATGGCTTGGGAGGGGCGAGAGCCCCTCCGAGATTGGATCTATCTCTCTGTTTCTGCGTTCTGTTCTGGCTCTGTTTCACCGTTTCGTGTATATATGGAGATCCGTAACTCCGATTGGCCTGAAACCTTCGCCGTGATTTTTTTCCGAATATTAGCTTTCTTGCGGCAAAAGAAGAGCATCAACCGCCTTACGGTGGGCTCACGAGGTTAGGCGCGCCCGGGGTCAGCGCCCCCTACCTCGTGACCACCTCGGGAACCGTCTCGCGTGGATTTTTCTTCCGGAATTTTCCATATTTTCCATAAATAAGCTCCGTCCGTTTTTATCATGTTTGGACTCCGTTTGATATGGACATTCTGCGAAACATAAAACATGCAACAGACAGGAACTTGCACTGGGCACTGGATCAATATGTTAGTCCCAAAAATAAATAAAAAGTTGCCAAAAAGTATATGAAAGTGAATAATATTGGCATGGAACAATAAAAAATTATAGATACGACGGAGACGTATCAGCATCCCCAAGCTTAATTCCTGCTCGTCCTCGAGTAGGTAAATGATAAAAAAAATAATTTTTGATGTGGAATACTACCTAGCATAATCTTGATCATATGTCTAATCATGGCATGAATATTAAGACATGAGTGATTCAAGGCAATAGTCTATCGTTTGACATAAAAACAATAATACTTCAAGCATACCAAGCAAGCAATTATGTCTTATTGAAATAACATAGCCAAAGAAAGATCATCCCTACAAAATCATATAGTCTGGCTATGATCTATCTTCACCACACTATATATTCACATCTTGCACTACCCGTTCGTCAAGCCATGCAATTGTTTCATTCTTTTGTCGTTTCTCAAACCTTTACAACTTTCACGCAATACATGAGCGTGAGCCATGGACATAGCACTATAGGTGGAATAGAATATGATGGTGGGGGTTATGTGGAGAAGACAAAAAGAGAGAAAGTCTCACATCAACGCGGCTAATCAACGGGCTATGGAGATGCCCATCAATTGATGTCAATGTGAGGAGTAGGGATTGCCATGCAACGGATGCACTAGAGCTATAAGTGTATGAAAGCTCAAACTGAAACTAAGTGGGTGTGCATCCAACTTGCTTGCTCATGAAGACCTAGGGCATTTGAGGAAGCCCATAGTTGGAATATACAAGCCAAGTTCTATAATGAAAATTCCCACTAGTATATGAAAGTGATAACTCAAGAGACTCTCTATATGAAGAACATTGTGCTACTTTGAAGCACAAGTGTGGTAAAAGGATAGTAACATTGCCCCTTCTCTCTTTTTCTCTCATTTTTTTATTTTCTTTTTATTTTTTATTTTTTGGCGGGCTTCTTTGGCCTCTCTTTTTTTATTTGGGCTTCTTTGGCCTCTTTTTTTGTAAAGTCTGGAGTCTCATCCCGACTTGTGGGGGAATCATAGTCTCCATCATCCTTTCCTCACTGGGGCAATGCTCTAATAATGATGATAATAAAACATTTATTTACATACAACACAATATTACAACTCGATATCTAGAATAAAGATATGACTCTATATGAATGCCTCGTGATGTACTGGATGTGCAATGATCTAGCGTAGCAATGACATCAAAAAACGGACAAGCCATGAAAACATCATGCTAGCTATCTTACGATCATGCAAAGCAATATGACGATAAATGCTCAAGTCATGTATATGATGATGATGGAAGTTGCATGGCAATATATCTTGGAATGGCTATGTTAATGCCATAATAGGTAGGTATGGTGGCTGTTTTGAGGAAGGTATAGTGAGGCTTATGTGTGACAGAGCGTATCATATCACGGGGTTTGGATGCACCGGCGAAGTTTGCACCAACTCTCGAGGTGAGAAAGGGCAATGCACTGCAGAAGAGGCTAGCAATGATGGAAGGGTGAGAGTGCGTATAATCCATGGACTCAACATTAGTCATAAAGAACTCACATACTTATTGCAAAAAATCTATTAGTCATCAAAACAAAGTACTACGCGCATGCTCCTAGGAGAATAGATTGGTAGGAAAAGACCATCGCTCTTCCCCGTCCGCCACTCATAAGGAAGGCAATCAATAAACACCTCATGCTCCGACTTTGTTACATAACGTTACATAACGGTTCACCATACGTGCATGCTACGGGACTTGCAAACCTCAACACAAGTATTTCTCAATTTCACAATTACTCAACTAGCATGACTCTAATATCACCATCTTTATAGCGCAAAACTATTGCAAGGAATCAAACATATCATATTCAGCGATCTACAAGTTTATGTAGGATTTTATGACTAACCATGTGAATGACCAGTTCCTGTCATCTCTCTAAATAGATATAAGTGAAGCAAGAGAGTTTAATTCTTTCTACAAAAGATATGCCCAAGCTCTAAAAAATATAAGTGAAGCAAAATAGCATTCTACAAATGGCGGTTGTCTATGTAAAGAGAAACAGGCAATCCAAACTTCAAATGATATAAGTGAAGCACATGAAGCATTCTATAAAGCCATCCTCAAAAGATATAAGTGAAGTGCATAGAGCATTCTATAAATCAACCAAGGACCATCTCATACCAGCATGGTGCATAAAAGAAAAATAAAAACCTAATTGCAAAACACGCTCCAAGACTTGCACATATCGCATGAGCAAGCGAATCCGAAAACATACCGATATTTGTTGAAGAAAGAGGATGCCTTCCCAGCATCCCCAAGCTTAGCAACTTGAGTCTCCTTGAATATTTACTTGGGGTGCCTCGGGCATCCCCAAGCTTGAGCTCTTGCCTATCTTCCTTCTTCTCACATCGGGACCTTCTCGATCATCGAACACTTCATCCACACAAAACTTCAACAGAAAACTCGGTAAGATCCGTTAGTATAATAAAGCAAATCACTACTCTAAGTACTATTGCAAACCAATTCATATTTTGTTTTTGCATTGTGTATAATGTAATATAACTTTTTTCATGGCTTAATCCACTGATATAAATTGATAGTTTCATCAAAATAAGCAAACTATGCATCAAAACAGAATCTGTCTAAAACAGAACAGTCTGTAATAATCTGAACATTCACCATACTTCTGATACTTTAAAAATTCTGCAAAACTTAGGAAAAATAATTTTTTTTCATATAAAGACATTTCAAAAAGAATCAGAACCATTTGACGTTCCAGTAAAAAACTAAAATTCACGCACTACAGCCAAAGTTTCTGTCCTGCACCGCACAAACCAACAAGCATTGTAAACATCCTAAAGGCAAACCTTGGCACATTATTTTTATAATACAATGAAATTGTACAAGGGGATACTTATTTTTGTTGAAATTTTTTTGTAATCAAGATTCACAAAGTTGCCGTGAGCATGAACAAAGTTCAAGGAGCTCTCCCACTTCAACAATGCTTGTCTTTCTTACTTTCGCTTTTCCTTTTGAAAAAGTTTTTAGGTTCCCCTCTTTATTTTTTTGTTTTTAAACTATATGAAAGAACTCAACAGAAATAAATGACTCTCTAAAACTTCTGGGTTGTCTCCCTGGCCGCGCTTTCTTTAAAGCCATTAAGCTAGGCATATAGTGCTCAAGTAGTGAATCCACCCGGATCCCAAAGTATATCAAAGCCAATTTTAATTAGCAATGATTTGTAATTTAGTAGTGAGCACAAAGTAACATATATCATGTAATGACGAAGTCTAACTCTCTTCCTATGCATCGGCATGTCATAAAAGAATAATTCATGCACACATAGTAAAGTCCAATGCATAGTATAAACAGTTTCTTGCAATTTTATCATATTGGAAACATAGAGAGGTGGAGATATAGTTCCTCTCTCATAATAATTGCAAGTAGGAGCAGAAAGCACATGCATATTATATCTATCAAAATCATCATGTGCAACGGTAAAAGGCAACCCATCAATATAATCCTTAATAAGTGCAAACTTCTCCGATATAGTGTAGTTGGGAGAATTCAAAAAGATAATAGGACTATTATGCGTGGGTGCAATAGCAACAATTTCATGTTTAACATAAGGAACTATAGCAAGTTCATCTCCATAAGCATCATTCATATTGGCATCTTGGCCACAAGCATAGCAAGCATCATCAAGAAGGGATATTTCAAAAGAATCATAGGGATCATAACAATCATCATAGCAATCATCCTTCGGTAAGCACGAAGGGGAATTAAACAATGTATGAGTTGAAGAGTTACTCTCATTAGAAGGTGGGCACGGGTGATCAATCCGCTCTTCCTCCTTTTGTTCTTCCGTCTCCTCCTCATCTTTTTCATCCAATGAGCTCATAGTTTCATCAATTTCTTCTTCCATAGATTCCTGCAAAATATTAGTCTCTTCTTGGACAGCGGAGACTTTCTTAATAAGTGCATTAATATAGGCATTATATTCATAATTCTCATAACAATATTTAAGGATAGCTAAATTTTCAGATCTATAACAAGCATCATCAAAATCCTCAAACTCTTTAAACATGGATTCAATTTCATAAGCACCCATAAAAGCAACAAATTCTTCTATTTGTTCCACATCATAGTAATCATATATACCATTAGCATAAGAAGCTAAGGTTTCATTATCATTAAATTTGCATGAAAAGGGAAGGTGTGGAGCATTCATCCTAGAGCAACAAGTATAATCATATTCCGAGCATAGTTGTCTAGCATACCACTTCAATATATAAATTTGATACCATAATAGTTTCCATTTTTGAGTTAAGCGATAATCCCTAAAGTATTCACATTGATCCAACGTTACTCCCATTACCAAATTGAATGAGGTTTTCTCAAGATTATCAAAGTGGTACATAATATTTTTCACATATTGAGCATCGAGGGTTTTAGGAGGTTCCTGATCTCCATGAGTAGCAAGTACACCTAATTTTTTGGTATTTCGTGTTCCATATCCATAACTAAAGATAAAGAACAACTAAGAACAGCAAATAAAAATTACTTAGTGATAAAGCAAACAAGCACACACGAGAATATTCACCCCACGCTATGACTCCCGACAGCGGCGCCGGAAAAAGGTCTTGATAACCCACAAGTATAGGGGATCGCAACAGTTTTTGATAAGTAAGAGTGTCGAACCCAACGAGGAGCTAAAGGTAGAACAAATATTCCCTAAAGTTCTATCGACCACCGATACAACTCTACGCACACTTAGCGTTCGCTTTACCTAGAACAACTATGAAACTAGGAGTACTTTGTAGGTGCTTTTGGATAGGCTTGCAAGAAAGTAAATAGCACGTAAATAAAGACTAGGGGCTGTTTAGATAAAGACACAACTAAAGTAAATATAGCGACTGTGGAAAAGTGATGGTAGGAGTTGTGGAATTGTCCCTAGGCAACTGACTATATTACTAGACCGGTAATCACTATTGCAATTCTATTTGAGGGAGAGGCATAAGCTAACATACTTTCTCTACTTGGATCATATGCACTTATGATTGGAACTCTAGCAAGCATCCGCAACTACTAAAGATTCATTAAGGTAAAACCCAACCATAGCATTAAAGTATCAAGTCCCCTTTATCCCATACACAAACAACCTACTTACTCAAGTCTGTGCTTCTGTCACTCACGCCACCCACCATAAGCAAATCATAAACATATTGCAAACCCTACAGCGGGGATTGATGAAGTCATGTACCTAGGGTAGGGTCATGGACCTGTCTAAGATACCCTCCCCAAGGACATCCTTAGAATAAACTGCCTTCCAGTCGACCTGGTAGGATTCCACTCGACAGAATCAAAGACACTCGACCATGAAGATCCACTCGACCACTAGGAGTTCGAGAGCCACTCGGTGTCCTAACGGTCTGTAGTTAAGTAGTCTTTATGGTCATGATGACACTTTATGTAAGGCGTTACCACTAACGCCTGGTCTTAATGTACCTTTAACCCTCACTTCATTGGCTGGCTGGGGTCTGGCGCACTCTATATAAGCCACCCCCTCCACGGTAGAAGGGTTCGCACCCCTATAATTCACACGCATATAATCCAGTCGACCGCCTCCGGGCTCCGAGACGTAGGGCTATTACTTCCTCCAAGAAGGGCCTGAACTCGTAAAACTCGTGCGTATACAACTACTCCATAGCTAGTACCTTGCCTCTCCATACCTACCCACATTCTACTGTCAGACTTAGAACCACGACAGTTGGCGCCCACCGTGGGGCCGGTGTTCTAGCGATTTGTTGGAGAAGTTGGGATTCTTTCGATCTCTTACATCATGGTGTCAGGTGGAGTTTTGGTCGAGGGCCGCGAGATCCGTCTCGGTGCGCTCACGTTCATCGCCGACGACTCTGCTTGGCTTCAGGAGGCTCCTCTCAACGCCGACGCGCTCCCGTCCATGGGCAACGCACTTCAGCGGCGTCGTCCATGGCGTCCTCCTGCGGCAACCGTCGACCCAGTATGGGTCGGTTCTTGTGCCGTCCTCACTCCTAGTCTCCCGTTGGCGCAAGTGCTCCGGTCGGTCGAGGCTTCAGCGGCGGGTGAGGCATGCGGTGGCTCGCCAGTCGGCCACTTCCCAAGTCGCGGCAATCGAGCCCGACGAATCTCTCTACGACCTGTTCGATCTGTCGGTAGCTCGGAGAGGCGCATCCGAAGTCACGATAGCAGTGATCCGGCGGCAGAGGTTCTGATGGTCGACGGACCATGCAGTCCTCCTGGATTCCCCCGCACCGACGGAGGTGACGGTGGAGGCGATCCGGCGCAAGCTCACGAAGAGTACCAACCCGAGCCCCTCACTTCGCTGCAGAGGGAAGAACTTCGCCGCCGGAACATGGATGCGCTTCACACTCCTATCATTGGAGAAACCCCCGAGGCTCGCGCCTTGGAGGATGCGCGCAACAGCTAACTGGTGGCCTTTTCATTGGATAACCTCCAGCGAGTTCTTGACGAGCGCCGCAGCGTCCACGGGTTCGAGAATCCAATCGAGGTCGACTCTTTCCACAACCAACTCAGGTATATCGAACTCCGATTCAGAATTTAGCAGCTGCAGCCCGTATAGCGAGTCGATTCAGCCTTCCCGGTCGGATGCGGTAGAGGTTTGCAACAGATCGTAGATTTACTCGAGCAGCAGGAGATCAAAATTCAGTCGTATCACGATCCGGAACAGGATTCACAGCAGATCCGTCGGCTGCGAATTCAGTCCGATCGGCCCATAGTCCAAGATCACCCCGAGGCGTGATGAGCGAGGAGGCGGTGTGATGATCGATCTGAGGAACCGTGGAGCCGTATGAGCACCGATTCGATCACAATGATCGACGTCGAGTGCCCACCCCTCCCCCAAGGGGTGGATCATACGCTCCTCGGCAACAAGATGACAGACGCCAGCACAGTGATGGGCGAAGAGTTCCAGTCGACCCCAGAGAGCCAGGCTTTGATGCGAGATCTATCATCGTTCAAGGCTTGGTCGACAGGAACAGAGCTCACCGAGAAGGCCATGACAGAGATGTTCCCTCCAGCAGCAGAGTTCATGTCTCGGGGCGAGTGTTTTAGCAGGCCATCGAGCAGCGGTGATTCCTCCCAACTTCGGGTTGGCGGCTGGAGTCGATAAGTTCACCGGTGAGTCCAAGCGACACTTGGCTTGAAGACTACCGAGTGGCTGTCAGATTAGTGGCGGCAATGATGAGGTAGCTATGAAGCATTTGCCTTATGTTGGAGGGTTCGGCGAGCATGGTTGAATCGATTAGCACCCAGCAGATTTACACTTGGGAAGATCTTGCACGAGTGTTTGTCGGGACATTCAAGGGACTTGCAAGCGACCAGCGGGGTTGTGACAGAGCTGCGATCGTGTGTACGTAAGTCGAATGAAACTTTGAGAGATTACATCCAGAGATGGATTACCTTGCACCACACAGTTGAGAATGTGTCGATCACCGAGCGATCTGTGCTTTCAAGGAAGGTGTCAAGAACAGGGAGCTGAGTTTGAAATTCGGTCGGACAGGGGATATGACTCTGAGTCGGATGATGGAGATTGCCACCAAGTATGCTAATGGTGAAGAAGAGGATCGTCTCCGGAGTGGTAAGTACAAGTCAGCCGCTAATGAAGTTGGCGGAGGAAATTCCAGTCGGAAGCAGAAGCGCAAAGCCGAGCCAGCCACTCCCAGAGAAGCCTTGGCTGTGACCCCAGGAAGGTTCAAGGGGAAACCCAAGGGTCCGTGGAACCCCAAGAAGGTGAAGGACCAGGATGGGAATGATGTGTTGGATTTGCCATGCCACATTCACACGAAGAAAGATGAAGAGGGTAAACTCATTTGCAGAAGAATACCACTCGACGATGTCGGCTCTTGATTCAGCGGTTCAAGGGAAGCAACCCAAGGATAAGGAAAAGGGGTTAGACAAAGTTGAGGACAAGGAAGATAGTGACGGTGGATACCCCCAGGTCAATTCCACCCTGATGATTTTTGCTGACGTTGAAAGCAAAAGTCGATTGAAAGTTATCAACCGAGAAGTGAACATGGTCGCTCCGGCGACGCCCAATTATCTGAAATGGTCCCAGACCGCCATCACATTCGACCAGTCTGATCACCCGACACACATTGCCACCCCTGGGAGGCAAGCGTTGGTGGTCGATCCAGTCGTCGAAGGCACTCGACTGACCAAAGTTTTGATGGATGGTGGCAGTGGTTTGAACATTTTGTATGCGGAGAGGCGTTGAAAGGGATGGGCATTCCGATGTCTAGACTCAGCACCAGCAACATGAGCTTCCACGGAGTCATTCTGGAAAGAAGGCTGAGTCACTCGGCCAAATTGCTCTCGATGTGGTTTTTGGTGACTACAAGAATTTTCGTAAGGAAAAGTTGATCTTTGAGGTCGTGGATTTCCAGAGCGCTTATCACGCTATTCTGGGAAGACCAGCGTATGCCCGTTTCATGGATCGACCGTGTTATGTGTACCTTAAGCTGAAGATGCCCGGCCCCAAGGGTGTGATCACTGTCACTGGCAATCGGAAGAAAGCGGAAGAGTGTTTCCAGAAAGGCTCTAAGATTGCTGATGCTTAGATGGCGATGGTAGAATTGCAAGAATATCGAGAAGGCTGCAGATCCGAGTGATTTGTTGCGAGCCAAGAAGCCCGCTACGGAGTCGGCATTTCAGTCGTCCGGTGAGATGAAGCAGGTTCATATTCACCCGACCGACCCCAATGCTGCTCCGACCAACATCTCAACAACACTCAACTCCAAATAGGAAGAAGCGCTCGTCCAGTTCCTCCGTGAGAACTGGGACATCTTTGCATGGAAGCTCACGACATGCCGGTGTTCCTGTGGAGCTGGCTGAGCACCGTCTATAAGTCGACTCAAAAGTCAAACCTGTCAAAGAACATCTTCGACGGTCCGCCGTCCAGAAGAGAAAGGCCATAGGCGAGGAGGTGGCTCGACTCTTAGCAGCAGAGTTTATTCGAGAGATTTACCACTCCGAGTGGCTCGCCAATGTGGTCATGGTCCCTAAGAAGGACAATTCACTGCGCATGTGCATCGACTTCAAACATATCAATCAGGCACGCCTGCCCGAAAGATCATTTTCCTCTCCCCCGCATCGACCAAATAGTCGAATCGACTGCGGGATGTGAGCGGTTGTCTTTTTAGACGCATATTCCGGGTACCATCAGATCCGTCTGTATGGACCCGACGAGATCAAAACAACTTTCATCACTCCATTCGGTGCTTCATTATGTCACCATGCCATTCGGCCTCAAGAATGCCGGAGCCACGTTCATGAGGATGATTCGAAGTGTTTACTCACTCAAATCAGTCGGAATGTGGAAGCATACATGGATGACATTGTGGTCAAGTCACGGAAAGGTTCGACACTGTTGGTGACCTTGCTGAAACATTTTGCCAATCTCGGGAGGTATGATATCAAGCTTAATCCATCAAAGTGCACATTCGGAGTTCTGGTGGGAAGTTACTCGGTTTTCGTTTACGAGCGAGGAATCGATGCTAACCCGAAAAAGTTGGCACTATTCTCCGAATGAAACGCATACATGCATGTGCACGATGTCCGAAGCTTCTTTGGATGCTTGGCGCTTTAAGTCGATTCATCTCGCCTCGGTGAAAAGGCATTGCCTCTTTACCGATTGATGAAGAAGTCAGACAAGTTCGAGTGGACTCCTGAAGCTGATGCAGCGTTTGCAGAGCTCAAAGCTCTGCTCTCCACCCAGCCGGTGCTTGCTGCCCCAACCAGCAAGGAGCGGTTGCTGCTTTACATTGCAGCCACAGGACAAGACGTCAGTACAGTACTTACGGTCGAGCGGGAAGAGGAAGGAAAAGCCTTCAAAGTTCAGCGTCCAGTATATTATCTTTCTGAAGTGTTAACCCCGTCGAAGCAAAGATACCCTCATTATCGAAGCTTGTGTATGGGATTTATATGACCGCCAAGAAGGTTGCTCATTACTTCTCGATCATTCCATTACAGTCGTCAATGACGCCCGTTATCGAGAGATTACGCACTGAAGACGCATGGCCCGGTCGAGTGGCGAAATGGGCGATTGAACTTCTTCCCTTGATATCAAGTTTGAGGCAAAGAAAGCCATCAAGTCCCAAGCAATAGCAGATTTCATCGCCGAGTGGATTGAACAACGATTACCGACTCAAGTTCACTCGAGCACTTTGGACTATGTTCTTTGATGGTTCCAAGATGCTTTGAATGGTTTCGGTCTTTGAGGTGGTATTGGTTTCCCCGAGGAGATAAGCTCGGATATGTGCTCCAGATTCACTTTGATTCTTCCAACAATGAAGCGAGAATCTGAAGCAACATTGTATGGGTTGCGTATGGCCATTTCACTTTCGGCGTCCGTCGCCTCATGGTCTATGGCGACTCAGATCTGGTGGTTAATCGTCGGTGATGAAGGAGTGGGACGTCAAGTCCAGCCATGGTAGCTCTTTATGTCTGATGAGGAAGCTAGAGAAGAAGTTTGAGGGGTTAGAGCTCCATCACATACCCCGACTGAAAAATCAAGTTGTCGATGATTTGGCGAAAATAGGGTCCAAGAGGGAAGCCATTCCCAGTGATGTGTTTTTGGAGCACATCCGCACACCGTCGATTCAAGAGGATCCTTTCACTGAAGAAGCTCCACAGCCAAAAAGTGCCACTGATCCGACTAAAGTTGAGGTCCCTGCGGTGGTCGACCTAATCATGGAAGTCGTGGTCATCACTCCCGAATGGACAGTACCGTACATCGCGTACATCCTGAGGAAAGAGCTCCCGGAGAACGAAGAAGAGGCTAGACAGATCGTCCGTCGATCTAAGGCCTTTACTGTGATCAAGGGACAGTTATTCAGAGAAAGTGTGACTGGAGTCAGCCAGAAGTGCATAACGCCAGAAGAAGGTCAGATAATTCTTGATGATATCCACTCGGGGACCTGTGGTCACCATGCGTCCTCTCGGACCATCGTGGCTAAAGCATACCGGCGGGATTTTCTTGGCCTAAGGCAAATGAAATGGCAAAGGAAATAGTCGACAAGTGTGAAGGATGTTTGTTCTACTCCAATATGTCACACAAACCCGCCTCAAGATCAAGACCATTCCCTCGTCGGCCTTTCACCGTTTGGGGTTGGATATGATTGGACCACCGAGAACTGGCAGGAGTGGTTTCACTCATTTGCTTGTGGCGATCGACAAGTTCACGAAGTGGATCGAAGCTAAACCTATCAAGAACCTTGATGCGTGCCTTCTTTGTCGGTTTCATCGGAGAGTTGATATTCAGATATGGAGTTCCGCGCAGCATCATCACTGACAGTGGGTCAAATTTTGATTCCGACAAGTTCAAAGCCTTTTGCGCCTCTCAGGACACGCGAGTCGACTATGCTTGATAGCTCACCCCGGTCGAATGGACAAGCGAGCGAGCAAATGGTTTAATTCTCAAAGGACTCAAACCTCGATCGATGCGTGATCTCAAGCATGCAGCAGAGGCGTGGGTTAACGAACTTCCGTCGGTTCTTTGGGGATTGAGGACCACTCCTAATCGGTCGATCGGGAGAACTCCATTCTTTATGGTCTATGGAGTCAAGCGATTCTGCCGAGTGACACATTCACAATGCCCCCCGAGTCGAACTCTACTCTGAAGCTGAACCGGAGCAAGCCCGTCAAGATGCAGTCGACCTCCTTGAAGAGGAGAGAGAGATGGCCCTGATCCGCTCGACCATCTATCAGCAGGACTTGCGTCGATTCCACGCCAGAAATGTGAAGAGTCGAGCCTTTCAGGAAGGAGATCTGGTCCTCCGAGTGGATCAACAGAAACCACACAAGCTCGCTCCCACTTGGGAAGGTCCCTTCATCGTCACCAGAGTTCTTCACAATGGGCTTACCATCTTTACAAAGTCGAACGCCAGATCGATGAGCCTCGGGCATGGAATGCGGAGCTGCTCCGCCCCTTTTACACTTAAGAGCTCACTCGGGTGAGATGTAATAAAAGTACCTCTGTAGTTTGTTTATCTAAATCAAGAAGATTATAATTTT
The DNA here is from genome assembly GCA_021605145.1 of Aegilops bicornis. Classification (NCBI taxonomy): domain Eukaryota; kingdom Viridiplantae; phylum Streptophyta; class Magnoliopsida; order Poales; family Poaceae; genus Aegilops; species Aegilops bicornis. The sequence continues at coordinate 526,031,529 of CM038669.1, forward strand.
CCCAGTGATTGTTATTACTTTTTGTTAAAATTCCCACCCAGTGGGTGACTTAGCTGCGAATCCGTTTCGCCTAAGTTTGTAAAAAAATCCTTACCAGGTGATGAGCCAGCCCCTCACTCGGGGGCTTAGCTGCGAATCCGTTTCACCTAAGTGTTTTAAATCCTACCGAGTGGTGAGCCAGCCTCCCACTCGGAGGCTTAACTGCAGTCCAAGTACTCGCCTAAGTGTTTTAAATCCTACCGAGTGGTGAGCCAGCCTCCCACTCGGAGGCTTAGCTGCAGTCCAAGTACTCGCCTAAGTGTTTTAAATCCTACCGAGTGGTGAGCCAGCCTCCCACTCGGAGGCTTAGCTGCAGTCCAAGTACTCGCCTAAGTATTTGAAAATCCTACCAAGTGGTGAGCCAGCCTCCCACTCGGAGGCTTAGCTGTAGTCCAAGTACTCGCCTAAGTATTTAATACAATGTGCACTTTGCAAGGACGACGAGGTACAGCTCGACTGTTGCCTTCCCCTTCAAAGCTATGACACAAAAATCCTCCTTGGAGGCTTAGGCGTAGTCCAAGATTACCTAAGTTTGAAAAATCCTACCGAGTGGAGAGCAAACCTCCCAATCGGGGCTTAGCTGCAGTCCAAGATTTCGCCTAAGTTTGAAAAATCCCTACCGAGTGGAGAGCAAACCTCCCACTCGGGGCTTAGCTTCTTGATCCAAGACTACCTAAGTACGAAATCCATTCCGATCCATAAGGACGACGAGGTGCAGGTCGATTGTTGCCTTCTCCTTGAGGGCCACGCCACAAGTACAACGTCGCTCCATCCCGATCCATAAGGACGACGAGGTGCAGGTCGATTGTTACCTTCTCTTTGAGCTGCGCCACAAGTACAACGTCGCTCCATCCCGATCCGCAAGGACGACGAGGTACATGTCGACTGCTTCCTCCTCCTGCACCTGCAAGAGCAACAAAGTGTAGGTCGACTGGATCCACCTCAGAGCTGCATCTCAAGCATTGAAGCATAATCCGAGTGAAGAGCAAAGTTCACTCGTAGGCAAACAAAAGCATATTTCGATGATAAGTAAAGTTCGGATAGCATCCTAAGGATGCAGAAGTACCCAGGCCTCAAGCCCGCTAAAGTTTATCGGTTACAAAAACCACTCGGCATTCCGAGGCAAATTTAAGATAGAGCATAAAAGTTTTTTACTCCTCAGGTGGAGGACTGGAAGGAGCCACAAACTGGTCAAGGTCGATCCCATCAGCAATCCGGGTGGCAGCGGTGATGAAAGTCTCCATGAAAGATTGGAAGTCATACTTCTTGGTATTGGCAACTCCGAGGGCCGCCAGCTTTTCCTCCCGCGCCTCCTTGCAGTGGACACGAACCAGAGACAGAGCAACATCAGCACCGCACCTGGCAGAAGACTTCTTCCATTCTTGCACTCGACTTGGAACCTCATTCAGTCGAGTCATTATGACTTCGAGGTCATTACAGGCGTCTAGTCCGGCCAGAGTGTTGAGTCGATCCGCGTCACCGCAGCTTTCAGTCGAGCGAGATAGTCCACCACACCAGCAATGCGAGACTCCACTCGGAGCACATTCATAGCGGCTTCATCCTTCACGGGAGAGTTGATGGGGTCCAGGCTTGTCTCCACTCGACTGGTCTCCTCTTCAAAGTTTTGACAGAATTATGCAAATACGACTCGAGTTCAAGCTAATGGTTCTATGATGAGTCGATGATGACAAGTCAGTCGGATAGAATAAATTACCTTCAAGCATGAGGAATAGCTTCTTGGCGAGCCCTCCCAGATAAGCCTCCAGACCATTCCTCCTCCCTTGATTCGCCCATGACCTTGTCGATCGAGCAACTTTGTCATTCTTCATTGGCTAACCTCCTTGTTGGCAGCGTCGAGCAGCCTTCAGCTTGGTATTCTCCTCTTCGAGTTTGCCGGTGAGACCAGTTTCTCTTTCATGAGCTTTGTTTTCTCGAGCTGTCTTACGTGCCTCTGCAAGGTCGTGGTCTTTCTTCTTGAGCCTCCTCCGGTTTATGCGCAAAATAACAATAAGCCTAGAGTTGAGAATGGGTAGAAAGACAAAGACAGTCGTCAAGTTCTCACCAGCCATACCTTTCGCTTCGTCTCTCGCCTTTTGCAAGTTCTCCTGAGCAAGTTTCAAGTCAAGGATGAGCTGGATCTGTTTGTTCTCCAATTCGGTATAGCGGGCCACGAGCTCGCAAGATTTCTGCGAAGAGTCAGTCGACAAAACATCAACGACGGGTCATTTCCGAGTGACTAAAGAAAAATCGTAGCATTTCTAAGACTACAGTCGAATCAAAACATTCGACGGTAGTCTGGACTACACCCGGTGGGTGCACTCAGCGTGCCCCACTGGTTTTACCAATTCGGTTCGACCGAACCGAAAGAGGCAAAAAGGTTATGATCCTAAAACCATAGCTAACTGTCAGCAGTCAGCTGTGTAAAAAAAACAGTTCCTTAGACTATAGTCGACTGCCAGCAGTCCACCATAGTCTCGGGGACTACACCCAGTGGGTGCACTCAGCGTGCCCCACGGTTCCAAAGATCCATTCGACATGGCCCGACCTGCATCGAGTGAAGAAGTTCAAAGTATAAAGACTATAGTCGATCGCCCAGATCTACCATAGTCTCGGGGACTACACCCAGTGGGTGCACTCAGCGTGCCCACACTAGTACAAAAATTCAATCGACACACCCACCCAGTGGGTGTACAGATCTGAATATAGAAATCTTGAGAAGAAGAAATTTCAGGTAGCATATCCTAACAGAACAAGCAACTTACTTGGACATTGCTCTGAAGAGCCGAGCTTGCATTATAAGCCGCCTAGCTGGCCTCCCGGACCACCTTCACTTGCTCCATCATGATCCCTGCCTAGCGTATGGCCTCCTTAGCAGCACTCACTTGGTCCTCCGGGACATGGTGTGTGGCAAAAAGGGAAGGCGGGTCAGCAGTCGACGATGAAGGCCGGACACTCGTCAACGGCACAGCAAAGGACACAGAAGCCCGAGTGGTGTCGCCTCCCTCGTGAACTAGCGTCTCAGACAGTGATACAACTGGAGTAGCCTTGCTAGCAGGCACCTTTTTGTCCTTCATCTTCCTCAGCGGTGTTTCATCGTCGTCATCAGGGAGATCAATGACATGAGGTGGAACTACAAGAAAGATTCAAAAGTAAAAACAGAAATCCAATCGACCATAAAGCGAAACTGCAGAGATCATACCAAGGTTGGAGGTGGCAGCATCTTCCATTTCCTGATCTTCGTGCTTCGCTGAGGTCTCGGAGGTGGCAGCACTGCAGATTTCAGAAATCAGTTGATCAGTCAAATGAGTCGACCAAAAGTACACTCATGGTAGACAGGAAAACACAAGTTCTGCTGATTACCCGGAAATGGTGGGGACCATCCTCATCTTGGGCAAGGCCTTCGCCGGCTTTGATGACGTTGCTCGGGGTTGCTTTGGCGTTTTCTCAGTCGGCACTGGAGAAGTCGTCCGAGTGCGCTTCGTCGACCGCCCGACGGGCGCGATAGCCTTACCGCGCTCGACCGCCGGATCATGCGTCAACTTGGATCGACTTTCCGAGTGGGGTGGATCCACGTCTCCCTCCTCTTCCTCCTCCTCCTCCTTCTCCTCTTCATCAGAGCTGTCGTTTTCCTCAGACTCCCATTCCTCCTGGCTTTCGCCTCCGCTTCCTTCTTCTTCTTCGACTGGTTCTTGCGCCCCGTTGGGCATCGAGTACATCTCAGTGGTGACCTAGAAGACAACAAAACAAGACGAAAGTCAGTCGGCTGATTCGCAGCGGAACAGAGCAAATGCAACAAGATCACAGTCGGAGATCAGTGGTCATACCTTGTCTGGTTCGTAAGATTGGTCGAGTGGTGGGATCCTCCTAGCTCCACGATGGTTATCCTTGTTCCCTGTGATGGCAGTCATCCACCTCTCCAATGTGGCGTCGTCGACCTCCTCTGGGTGGACCCGGGTGGTGTCCTCGGTACCAAAGTACATCCACATCGGGTGACCTCGGTATTGGAGCGGCTGAATGCACCGTCGAAGGAAAACCTCCAGAAGATCCATGCCGGTCACTCCGTCGCGAATGAGCTGGACTACATGCTCCATCAACAATTTAACCTGGACCTTCTCCTCCGGAAGCACCTTCATAGAGGACAGCTTGTTCACTCGATCCATGGAGAAAGGAGGGAGTCCAAATGACCGCTCAAGGCCGATCGGGTCTTGGCAGTAGAACCAGGTCGACTGCCATCCTCTAACTGAATCGGGAAGAATCATGGCCGAAAAGGCACTCTTACCCCTCATCTGGACCCCAAGACCCCCACACATCTGGATTACTTGGGTTCTTTCATCATTCAGACTAGCCTTTTTCATCGTCTGAGAGCGAGAAGTGAATATGTGTTTGAAGAGGCCCCAGTGTAGCCGACAACCCAAGAAGTTTTCGCACAAGGACACGAAAGCGACGAGATAGGCAATAGAGTTGGGTGTGAAGTGATGGAGTTGTGCTCCAAAGAAATTCAGAAAACCCCGAAAGAAAATATTCGGTGGCAGAGAAAATCCACGATCGACATGGGTGGCTAAGAGGACGCACTCACCCTCCTGAGGCTGCGGCTGCCACTCCGTCCCCGGAAGCCTTGCTGACCCGTGGGGGATCAATCCCTCGTTGGCCAGGTCGTCGAGGTCTTTCTGGGTGATGGTCGAGCGGATCCAATCTTCCTAGACCCAACCTTGCGGCGAAATTTGGACATGACGAGGATCCGCCCGGGCGCTCTCCCTTTCGCCTTCGCGTCGCCTTCTTCGCCCGCTCTAAGGCCGCCGTCTTCTCCTTCACCATTGTCGCCGTGGCGAAGCGAGGAAGCGAACAGCGCTGAGCAGGTTCTGGTAGCGGATGAATCTGAGGAGGAGGAGGGAAAATGAGGGCGCCTTGTTTAAAGACCCCGCCGGTGCCTTATATGAAGTCGCTTCAGTGGGTGGTGGTAGGCCCGGCAATCTGTCAAATCCCGCGATCGCCTTGCGCGATATGTGGCGAAAAAGGTGGCGCGGAGATCGAGGCGCCCTTGCCTTATCCCATCCGAGTACCGCGGCCTTCTCCGCTTCGCGCGCTTCCCGAAATTCGGATCCCGTTAAATCCGCTAACAACAGAGCAACTTGTCAGACGGCAGATTTCCTCCGATCCGTCGTTCGGAAATCTCCAAGTTCATAAAGTTCACTCGACAGATGTAAGGAATGGATCAAGGCGACTGAAAGAGAAGTTGACACCATCACTAAAAGGTCACTGATCCAGAGTAAGACACACTCGCAGCACAAAAAACAGGTCGGAAAGATCATCAACTCCTTCCTCACTCAAACCTCGATCCATTCGGGGGCTAATGATGAAGTCATGTACCTAGGGTAGGGTCATGGACCTGTCTAAGATACCCTCCCCAAGGACATCCTTAGAATAAACTGCCTTCCAGTCGACCTGGTAGGATTCCACTCGACAGAATCAAAGACACTCGACCATGAAGACCCACTCGACCACCAGGATTTCGAGAGCCACTCGGTGTCCTAACGGTCTGTAGTTAAGTAGTCTTTATGGTCATGATGACACTTTATGTAAGGCGTTACCCAACGCCTGGTCTTAATGTACCTTTAACCCTCCGCTACGTGGGCTGGCTGGGGTCCTGGCGCACTCTATATAAGCCACCCCCTCCACAGGTAGAAGGGTTCGCACCCCTGTAATTCATACGCATATAATCCAGTCGACCGCCTCCGGGCTTCGGGACATAGGGCTATTACTTCCTCCGAAAAGGGCATGAACTCGTAAAACTCGAGCGTATACAACTGCTCCATAGCTAGTACCTTGCCTCTCCATACCTACCCCCCATTCTATTGTCAGACTTAGAACCACGACAGGGATCCCTCACGCTTGCGCGACACGGAGGGCACAATAGGACAACACCAATAATAAAACATGCAACTCAAACCAATCATAGCAATTCATCAATCACCGATAGGACAATGGAAATCTACTCAGACATCATAGGATGGCAACGCATCATCGGAAAATAATATGAAGCACAAAACACCATGTTCAAGTAGAGGGTACAGCGGGTTGCGGGAGAGTGGACCGTTGAATATAGAAGGGGGAAGGTGATGGAGATATTGGTGAAGATGACGGCGGTGTTGGTGAAGATCGCGGTGATGATGATGGCCCCGGGCGGCGTTTCGGCGCCACCGGAAGCAAGGGGGAGAGAGGCCCCCTTCTTCTTCTTCTTCTTCCTTGGCGCCTCCCTAGATGGGAGAAGTGTTTCCCCTCTGGTCCTTGGCTGCCATGGCTTGGGAGGGGCGAGAGCCCCTCCGAGATTGGATCTATCTCTCTGTTTCTGCGTTTTGTTCTGACTCTGTTTCACCGTTTCGTGTATATATGGAGATCCGTAACTCCGATTGGCCTGAAACCTTCGCCGTGATTTTCTCTCTCCGAATATTAGCTTTCTTGCGGCAAAAGAAGAGCATCAACCGCCTTACGGTGGGCTCATGAGGGTAGGGGGCGCCCGAAGTCGGTCAGCGCCCCCTACCTCGTGACCACCTCGGGCACCGTCTCGCGTGGATTTTTCTTCCGGAATTTTCCATATTTTCCAAAAATAAGCTCCGTCCGTTTCTATCCCGTTTGGACTCCGTTTGATATGGATATTCTGCGAAACATAAAACATGCAACAGACATGAACTGACCTTTGAGCCTTTGGATCAATATGTTAGTCCCAAAAATAATATAAAAAGTTGCCAAAAAGTATATGAAAGTGAATAATATTGGCATGGAACAATCAAAAATTATAGATACGGCGGAGACGTATCATGGCTCACAAGCACCCCTTGCGCAGATTGCAGACGCAGAATCGAGCATTTCCTTTTACGCCCGTTAGCGTGGGCATGGAAATAGCCCATGTTGGCGTCACCCTTGGTGATCCACTTGACGCCGCCCCGACGACGCCAATATTCCTCCTCTTCCCTGAGGATGGCAAGCACCTGGTTTTCGAGGGCGTATCGGTTAGCCCATTCGGCCTCCGAGAAGGCCCTAGAGTCAACAAGGGCGTCGAGGGTTTTGATTTCATCTATTAGAGCTTCCTTAGCTCTATTCGACTCGCTGCCGTGGTTAGCCCCCCAACCACGTAGGAAACAACGCAAGGTGCCGGCCGCCGAGATCCATAGATCCATTGGCCCTCTGGTACGACCTGCCACGACCACCGCTAGCTCCTAACGAGTGATGATCAACGGGATGTACCCTTCTACCTCGAACCAGCCAGTTTCAAAGAAGAAACGCCGGTTGCGTTTGATCCTGTCCTCCACGGAGGCCAAGATGAGCGGGACATGATCAGATCCTATACGGGTTTCAACTAGCATACAAAGGGGAAAAGAACTTCCCAATCAGGTGAGACAAACACGCGATCAAGCACACTACGCACCGGAGCTAACTGCTTGTTGGTCCATGTAAATCTAGCACCGGTTCTTGCGATCTCCCGTAGAGCGGATGCCGCAATGGCGTTATTGAACATGGCCACCCTTGGCCAAACAATATTCCGGTTATTTTTATCCGCCCTCGAGCGGATGAGGTTGAAATCACCCCCAAGGACAATGGGGATGTTGGCGGCTTGCTTGGCGCCAACCAAGACTTGGATTTCACTACTCAAAAACTCCGCCGAGCGCGAGTGATCAGCAGGGCAGTATACACACACGATCGCCATGTAGCTAAGGAAATTCGGTGTTTGATCGTAGCCGCAATAAATAAAGAGCACATGTCCCAACTTACAACATCACATACATCACGATTACATCCAAAAAGAAGTCCACCCGAATGGCCGTTGGAGGGTACCCAACCCCACAGAAATCGTTGGAGGGGATCAAAAGCCGTGAGATCTCTAAAGGTGAAATCCATTTTGATCGTCTCTTGAAGCGCCACTATATCTATTTGTTCACGGGCAATGTATTCTCTAAGCTGGGTGCGTCTGCCCGAGTGACCGCAACCCCGAATGTTCCAGAAAAGATAGCGCACCAGATGATATGATTGCGTAGGCGCACCCCTCTAAATGTCACCGGTTTTGCCACTCTTTTCCTAGCCGGGGCACAGTTGGTGGAGGGGGTCGCGTCCACCTCCCTGGCTTCGGCCGCTCCACCTGATGATAACATAAGCGTGGTGCCAGCACAACCCCAAGCTGTGTCCTTGGCGGATTAGGGGCCGCGGTGGCCTCCCTGGCCTTTGCCGCGACCGCGGCTTCTGCTAGAGCCGCCTGAGCATCCTCACGCGCACGAATCATAGTAATAATGTCACCACCCTCCGCACCTAACTCAAAACCACTCTTGTCGAGGATCGAGGCTAATCAGATATCATAAAAAGCGTTGAGAATCTTATAGGAGGGAGGGGGTTACTGCGATCTCTAGGTTCTTGTCGGCGAGACAGAGCTGGGCACGTTCCAGGGAAGAGAGCTCGCCCAGCGCCGCCTTGGACACAGCACTTGGGGCCGCTGCACCGGCATCGCCTTGGGCGCTTGGCCTTGGTCGCCGTACCCGCCGAGCCGGCGCGGCTGCAGATCCTCGCCGATGGCGCCACCGGGACGGCAGGAGAGCACTGAGGTTGGCCGGCGGCTTCCGCCCGCGATCTTCTTAGGAGCACGCCTGCACCCGCCAGAGCTGCGCCGTCCGGGGGGGAGTGCGGAGAGGAGGGTCGTTGAGCACACACCTGCGTCCGAACCTTGCGGGCCGGGCGAGGCTGGGCGAGGATGGGAGCAGATCCGGTCGCCAAGAACGGCACCACGGCTGGCTGGGAGGCGCACCCGCTTTCATGTTGGAACCATATTTGATCAAAAGCCCTAGCCAGCACATCGGGCCGGGAGGGCTGCTCCCAGCCGTATCACGCACTGCGAAGGCCCCCGGCTCCGGTGTCGCCTTGTCCACAGGTGGGTCTTGAGAGCCGAGCCCCAGCTAGTCCCAAGTCTTCGTGTCGATCGACGTGTCCGGCATGCTCTTCTCAGGATCCTCATCGCGACACGCCATCTCCACATCCTTGGCCTGGCCGTCAGGGAGCGCGGACTGGCCCCCAAGGCCACCTTGATCAACCTGTTTCTGTGCCTGCGGCCCACCACTAAATCTTCTATGTGAGCAATAACAAACATTTTCCAAAATATGCCATGTGAGCAGTACAAAAAGTCCTACTTTTGCCATCTGACCGTTACAACATTCTTTAATATTTTGCCATGATTCAGAAAACAATTTTTTTTTACTAAATTTGCCATGTAACAATTTACATTTCCCTCCGTAACTGCCATGTTCTTTTCTGATACAATAGTTCCTACTATTGCCATGTGAACACCACAAAAATTTCTGCCATGACTTCTAGAGAAAACATTTTTTCCTAATTTCATTTCAACACTACATATTTCCCTAAATTTGCCATGGTCTGACGTGGCGGACGTCTGGATTCCCCCAGACCTTCTCGATTTGAAGCTGGTCTGTGGGATTTCAAATGCCCGGACCGGTCTGGCCCGATTTGGTGATCCGCGTTGGGTCGCTAAAAGTCTCATGACTGTCTAGTCCGGATATTTGGGGCCGATTTGAGGATTCACGTTGGAGATGCCTTTAGAGATGTACCGCCATTTTCTGGTAGCTGCCAGAATATCAATCGTTCTCAATTCTTAACAGCACCAACGAAAAAAAATGATTAGACCAGAACTATTTTCTACTCCCTCGGTGTTTGAAAATAAGGCGTATAAATTTTATTTATTTTTGAATAGTTTGGATTGCTTACCACATCTGTCACGTGGTAAGGCGTATAAATTTTATTTGTAGCCAAACAATGTAAAGTTTGACCCAAGTTTGTAGAATATTTCATCAACAACTTAAGTACCAAATCAGTATTTTTTTTTCATACTGTATCTATTTACTAGTATTGTAAAACGAGGAAAATGGAGTAAAACAGGGGACGTCATGGCTCAACTACAGATTCTATAAGCTTAGGTATCACGGAGCAGCCTGTATTGAGTATGATGAATCATATTTTCACACTTGAAAATGAGATATTCCCGGATAAAGGGAACTAATAATCATAGTAACACCAGTAAAAATTACAGAGGAAGACAGATGATCTAGTCAATATGCTTTCAGTTTCTTCTCTACAAGAAGCATCTACATGCAAATACAAAATAAGACGACGACTACGTTTTCATGCTGGAATGCAATGCCTTCAGTGCAGCACTACATACGCTTCAGATTTCACCATCCCAAAAATCCTCCACGGTTTTGAAAATACTTTGGGGGTGAACCACAAATTCAGCTCTTAGCACCTTAACCTGCATTCAGCAAGACAAAAAATAATAATAATCAGATAACAAATATAGGAAGGTAAAGCTGTCATGCACTGCATTTCCCCGATGGAAGAATGTGCAAATTATTAGACATCATAATACGGATAAAATTCTGTTTCAACAGAGCAAAATAACAAGGATGGAACTGAGAGTTGCCTGCTGAATTTCAGAGAAATTCGCCATCAAATCTTCAGGGATAGACCAGTCAAATATGCTTAAGTTCTCCTTTATTCTTGTTTCATTGGTGCTTTTCGGGAGTACACTCTGGCCCATTTGAAGACCCCAGCGTAGGGCAACCTGCGCAGGAGTTTTGTTTAACTTCTCCGCAACAGAGATGACAATGGGATTGCTAAGAAAGCTTGGACCCGTGGATCCAGGTGATCCATGTTTTCCTAAGGGTGAATATGCCTGCAAATGCAGAAGTAAAAAAATTGTGAACAAACAAGAGAAGTGGAGTAATTTTCAAGAAAGTAGCTACCAATATTACTGAAAAAAGAGGGGAAATCGCCGCTATACTGGCGATGTATAAAACTTACAGAAAGATGAACACCCTTTGACTGGCAAAGTTCCCTGAGTTTCATTTGCTGCCAACCTGGATGGCACTCAACCTGGTTGACTGCTGGAGGTACACTTGCAATGGCAAGCAAATCCTCCATCCTCTTACAAGAAAAGTTACTCACACCGATCGCACGGGCCTTGCCAGAGGCATATAACTTCTCCATTGCTCCCCAAGTAGCAGGAATGTCAACAGGAAGAAAGTTTTCAGGGGTTGGGATGGCACCTTTCTTCGAACGAAGTGGAGCATGGATCTGCAAAATATAGGACATCATCAACAAAACAACTTGACATATACACACGGTTAAAATCAATTTTCTCCCATGATGAGCTTGAGAATACACTTCATAGTTCAGTGAAAGCTAAGCTGGGGGTTTCAACCTCCTTTTTTTATAGTTTTATTTATCACTGCCAAAAATGCAAAAAACATTCATGCTGAAAATGTTGCTCAGACTGAATAATAAGCATAATACATCTACTTTTAGTACTGTATTATGTGAGCGAGGAAATTTCAATGTATACAGTATTAAATAGATGGACAATTATGCATAGAAATTTACAAGGAAAAGGTCTAAGTAGTCCAGCTGCAAATCTTGAAGAGTGGTGTCAATGCCCTCTGGCACATCTTCTGGGGCTTGATTACCAGACCTGCGAAATTTGAAATATCTTTTGAAAACACAGCACTGCAAATTAAATAAGCTGTTTTTTTACGAATGATGCAGCTGAGGTTGAAAACATGAAGACTAACCACAACTTAGAAGTGATAAATAGATCTTCACGCTTAACCATGCCTTCATCAAATAATTTCTTGAGAGCGAGACCAATCTATAAAAGGTGAGAAGGCATATGTTTCAATCCAGTTAGCTTAGTTACAAAACATAGCATATCTTTTGATAAAAATCAACAACAGTAGAGGAGGGATATCTTTTGTCGTACTACATGAGTTCAGACAACATATGGATGCATGAACGATATCAAGAGTCGCAGTGTGGCCTTCTCTTTAAGCAGACCACATATCTAAATATTTTTCCATCAATTTTGCAGGTTCATAATTCCTTCCCACATGTACAGGCGAAAATGTTTTCAGAAATTTTAGCACTTCATTTGATTTCGTAATAATCCATATTTTTTGAACAAAGAGAAGAACCATGTTCCTTGTCAGTGCCAGGGAAAAAACACAGCAGTACAGATAGTGCGCAGAATTATGTACATTACTGTGCAAACAAACAATTTTTGTTACAGAAAATTTAGCATCACACATGTTTTCAGTGAGTACATACCAGCTAATTTAAATTGGTAAGAAAATCAATCTCCACAACAAGCACATCAAAGGGCATCCATCAAATCTGATTGAATACTACTGCTCAGGTAATTACTATTACCTCCTTCTCATTGCGGTACGCTGGAGCACAGTCGATATGCCGATATCCAGCCTGTAGTATTGCCGAAACAACAAAATTTCAGTGTTGAACAGAGGAGTGCATTTTGGTATTTCAATATCGAAACCACGACAGGCTTCGGTAGCACTTTAAGCCACACAAAATGAGTAGCACATGGGCACTTGGGAAGGAACTTAATTTTGAATTCAGCAGATCGTTTATCTTAGATGTGGTTCGGCGGTTTAGCTGGTAAACCTAATCAGCAGAAAATCCGCAGGGAAGTTGGGATTTTAAACATGTTGCCTCGGAGCAAAAGCTTTACAGATTCTGCTTAAAATTGACCTTGACGGCGGCGTAGACGGCCTCTCGTACGACGCCGGGTTCTGCCTTCCCCGTCGCCGTGCCGAGGCCAACTGATGGGATCCTTGCACCGTTGTTGAGCACAAAGGATTCAGCCATCTGAGATCGAAGAGCCAAGCAGTCAAAGGTAATCGTGAGAACAAGGAAATCGCACCGCGATGGATTTGATTTGGGGGATCGAACCTTGCGCCGTTCGACAGCTCGCCGGAGGAGGCGAGGTCGAGGTGGGCGGACGGCCGGAGTGCTGATAGAGAGGGGCGACGCGACCAAGGGGACGAGGGGACTCGCCGCTCAGAGTCAGAGTGGAGTGTCTTTAACTAGCGGAAATTGCTTGGACGGTACTGACAGCCATGGCCGTTGTTTGTCCGGCGCGAGCCCCGTTACCGTCACGTCTGAGTACTCCGGACAGATGACGCTGTCGCCATCGTTGCCGTCGCCCTGCTGATCGTCGTCACCGAGCATATCCCGGCCCACGAAGCACCGTGATTTCTCAAGGAGGTTGGCTGTGCCAAAAACCCAGCTGGAAGCCGATTTAATTTGAGATCGTTCAACGAATTCATGTCCTCCAAAGCAGATCAAAAGAAAACGACATATGAGACGGAAGCAACAACGCCAAAACTCAAAGCCGAACAATAAAAAAGGAGACAAAAAACACCTAACAACGAGCTACCGAAACCATCGGCTCGGCCCGAAATAGACCCGGGCCTACCCTCTCATGGGCTGTGGAGTACTGATCTTGCCAGGAGATCATGAGGACCGAGAACGGTGACACCTGCAAAAGATAAGAGACACCTGAGACCACCCCTTACCAGAGTAGAGGTAGCTACATGCCAATGTCAGGATGAAAGCATGCCCGAGGACACCAATCAGACGGGACAAGAGCTCCATGACGACGCCCCAAAGAGAGTGACGAGGCAACGCGTCGCCTCTGCCGAGCATGAAAAGACGGCCTAGGCTATTCACCCGAAGCCCGAACATAGGGAGAGGACCTACATCGACACCCCCAAGAGGGAGTCAACATCCACATGCATTGTCATCACCGGCGCCGAAGCACTAAGCTTTCACTCGGAGACTTACCGTGCCACCCGTAGTACCAAGGTTGCTGACACACCCTCAGAAGATGGCCGCCACCGCCAGCTCGAGGCCTCTAGATCCAGACCAAGGAGCCGCCACCATCAAAGCCACGACGACGCTAGGGCCATCCGCCACCCCTTCCATCGCTACCCACATAGCTAAGAGGAGGTGCCACCACCGCCATGGCTGTTGTTTGTCCCATGGGAGCACGTCTGGTCCGGTTGTTGTCGCCTCGCTGATCGTCGTCACTCAGCATAAACCCGGCCGACAACGCACCGCAAAGAGGTAGGTTGTGCCAAAAATCATGCTAGAAGCCGCTCTAATATGAGCCCGCTCGATGAATTCTTGTCCTCCAAATTAATTGGCGGAGTATCTTATCTCCTTGAACTTATTGCCACAACAACTTAATTCCTAAACATGCCCCAAGATTTAATTATTCTTCAAAACAGTGTTTTTGTCAACAAAAAGAGTAACAGTAATAGGGAGCGACAACCCGGCCTTGGCCCTACAAAATATCTAGCTGAACCCTCAAAAGGAGGAGTTAAGTCGCTCAACCGGTTTAACTCAAAAAAATTAGGCGGTGCGTCAGCTGCCTCTAAAATGAGTAGCCGAAGCGAGTTCTTAGCAAAAAAAAAAAAGAAAAAAAATCTCCTCCTCCGCTTGGCCTCCCCTCTCCCCTGCTCGCCTGCCTCCACACCGATGTCGCCCTCCTCGCCATGCCTCCGCTGCTTTCCTTTCTCCTGTCGGCCACTGTATAGCCCCCGCCTTCAGTGCCCCACTTCTATTTGACCTCCGCCCGCCGACGTAGCCTAAATCGATGAATCTAACTGCCACTGCTGCAAGCTTGTCGACAAGGAGGGCCACCCCATATCCATGCTTTGTTCGAAATGGGTCCGTGCGGCCACCGAGCGCCCGCAACCACCTACTCGAGATCCACGTCTCGCCCCCCCCCCTTGCCGTTGTGGGGGCACTTGGCGGCGGAGATTAGCAATTCAGACACATGGGAGAAGCGGTGGCTTGGCACATTCCACGGTCCGCGGAGCAGGCGACGCACACGGACAACGTGGCGATGGTCCACTACTACGACGACAACATGTAGGTAAACTTCCCCCTCGGCAGCCGCATCCCTGACTTTGTCGAGCCACAAATGGTCTCCCGCCACGAGATAGGGAGAATCGTGAGGCCATGAACCAACTCGAGGTTGAGCGCATCGACAATGCCTATATGGCCGAGCTCACCTCGAAGAATCTGGAGCTCGTCGTCGAGGAACAAGCGTGGTTTGAGTCCAAAAAGGATGATGTGAAGCCGTCGACTCATCGTAGCAACAACGACAATAAGGCCGGACCCTCCAGTGGGGGAGAGGGTGGTGATCCCTTTCTTCGACGTGAATTGGGGAGAGATCTCTGATGAGCGACGATGAGTAGTAGTTTACAGTTGTCTAAGTATGCTATGTAGTGATAAATCATCTAATTATGCTATGTATGACGTGCTACCTTTGTTTAGTTATGTAATCAAGTAGTTTAAATTTGTGTTTGAAATGAAATTGTGTGCAATATTTTTTTAGTGAGTTAAGTTTTAGAAGTTCAGCTAGGGACTGTTAAGTTTCATGCACTAGCCAACACAACCAAAAGTCATAACTGATGAAAAGGCCTAATTCACATATACACTTTAACACCCCTTCAGAGATATGACTCAAAAGGCCTATACATGGACATAGGGGGCAACATCTATTTTTGGATAAATTGGGAAAGTCGGGACTTGAACTCAAGACCTTAGGCACTGATATCATGTTAAGTTTCATGCATTAGCTAGCCAATGCAACCAAAAGTCCGAGCTTATGAAAAGAGCTAAACAATCAACATCTACTCTTCAACAGGAACGACTTTTTCTTAACTCCACATATTTGAGGAGTTAAGGTTTGAGGAGGCTTTTGAGGGGATAAATTTGACGGTTCGACTAGAGATGATCAATGGTACCTTAGCAAGAAAAGAGGCTTGGATGTGCACATGGTTGGTATTTCACATATACTAGGAGATAAAGCATATAATATCATCAAAAATTATTTATGAATTTGAAAATGCAAAATATCTTGGCTCTCATATGGTGAGCTTCAATTTACACTCTTTCAATCGACTTTGTCTTAGTAGGATCTTTATGCCTTTTTTCATCAAAAGCTATCACCTAGTAGTTGACCAAGTTACCACTTCATTGACAATAAACTTGTCACATTTCAATGTACTTAGTTTGTTTAAAATATTAATTGGTGCATGTCTTGGAATAGGTGCGTTTGGAGGCTACGCATTCATCCCACTCTAATCGAACACCTTCTAAATAGTACATCTTCCCTATTACTCAAACATAGAGAACAAATGCATAAATAAATGTCGCCTTGTTTCCTCCTCTTTGCTTAGGGTTTCTAAGTAGTACATAAATAAATGTCGCCTTGTTTCCTCCTCTTTGCTTAGGGTTTCTAAGTACCTTTTCTTCATTTCCATGCGAATAAAGCATGTTCACATACCTAGTGAATATCTTTAGTCCCCCTAATCACTTTTGCAAAAATGGCATGCGAAGTTGTATCAGCTACCAAGACAAACTAGTTGCAACAACACAACTCAAACTCTCGTTGTGACGAGTAGCTATATATTCATGAAATTCCGTATCATGCTAGAAATATATATTTACATTTACAAAGCCAACACGGGAATTCCATCGTGTGTCAAAAAATATAGATTCCCAAAGCTACAAATGGGTATGTTCATTTCTAGGACATAAGCTACATATAAACCAAAAAATTGACCAAACTTGCGTTGTGACAAGTTGTTGGTTCATATTGCAGAGGCCGGGCGTGAATCCGTTACGCTTGTATCTCCTTAATGCGACGTTATGAGTCAATAACAGTGTATTGAAAAAACCTGTTGATTACAGAAAGAATAGTTGCTCCAGAACATTGCCTCCATGGAGACATCAGGAGCGCACTAGCACTATATGCTCATACTCACACGACATTCATGGTGGAGGATACATAAGGGTGGATTTCACCTCCGAGACCATCATCGTCAGATTTCCAGAAATCACTGCAATTCAAACGTTCAATTAGCAGCGAGTGATTTGTAACTAACTAACGTCGCAACTGACTGCAACCCAAGCAATGAATTACCTATTGGCATTTCCACAATGCTCTTCTAAGATGTTCCTTACTTTTTTCTCGCTCTCCGTAGACGGTGCTAAAACAACACACTGATTGACGCAAAAGCAACAACAGATTTATCGGTCAGATAATGAAATTATAAGACTGGCTATGGTAGAACAGTGGAGGAAATTAATAATTACCAGGATTGATGGTGACAGACCATATCTAAGAATGCTCTCTGCAAAGACAAATACAGCACATATGTGCATCCAGGAACTGAATACCTGCACCATAGTCAGTAAAAGCAGTTATAGTTGAGGAAGCATGCAGGAACATAGGTGGTCGCGACTCACGAGAAACCCACCAACTGTTGACCGTGTAATGTTGACAACTCAGAACAACCACTATCAGATTAGTAAGTCAGAATAGGCCTGATCTGGACATGCCAGGATCATCATGTCCAGAAAGTCAAACTACTAAAGAAGATGAGATAGACATAAAAAAATTCAGAACCATAGTGTGGAGGTTTTTTAGTTCAACCAGAGAAGCAATGAAAAAACTTATGGAGCACAAAAGAATAAATAGCAATAAGAACTCAAAAAGGTAGGAAATAATAGGTGGAGAATATAGTTCGCAATCAGTGAGTTTTTTAATGCAAAAATGAAGAAGATCTACGGAACAAAATGCAAACATCCGAATGACTTGTTGTCTCTGGCAAATATGGAAACTATAATAGAATCAATCTTAACGAAAACTGAAGAAAAATAAGGCGCCGGACACCATGACATAATGGTTCTCATGCAAACCCATAGTGAGTGGAGACATAACCTTCTTTTGTTTTCAAGAAGAAAATGACACCATTTTGGACAGGAACATGTAAATAAGCTACAGAACGCATATACCTCACTGTATCTGGCATATAACAGTTGCAGAAGAGACGTTCTCATAGCTTCCTCGTCTTGCAGCAGCTTTTCCAGGTCATCCTTACTTTCCTGTGCTTCAGGACTATACACAAAATCACGGATCTGTAATCCAGGATGAAATAGATGTTAATGGTTGACAAAAGAAGGAAAAAAAATGACATGGACGATAATCAAGATCATTTAGGGCCAGTTCTTTTGCTGGCTTCTAGAATAAGCTAAAATAAGCTGCCCCCTGACCAGCTTATTCTGGAAGCCCAAAAAAGCCAGCAAAAAAACCGGCACTTAGTGTTATACCGAAGTATGCTTGGATCGAGGTTACCTTGTGAAACTACGGCAAGTGTAAACAAGGTGCCAAAGAGGGTATGGGCAACAAACTTACCAGAAAACCTTTCTCTTGAGCATGTGCTTTAAAGTTGCCAACAACCTTCGCAAATAATGTGACGGTGTAGAGCGCATATTCATCATCCTCATAAAGCCTTTTGGATGATCTTGGTACCTATAATTCAACAACTACCTCAAGTGAATATAATCGCAAATAGGACAACTTCTCGGGCAAGAATTACGGATAAGCTCTTCATAAGGGCAAATAAACCGGATAAGCTCTTCAAATGAACCCCTCCCCTCCCCGCATCGCTCCCGTGTGGCGACGAGGGAACCCTAATCGCGGCTTGGGCCTCCTTTCCTTCCCTCCCTCGCCGCCGCCGGACCACGCTGCCGGGCAAAGCCCACCGGCGCCGGTGGCGGCGGGGCTCTTCTTCATCCCGCTCGGAGGCTGTTGGCGCGGGGCGGCGGCGGACGACGGTGCTTCACGCTGGTCTTGGGCGCGAGGCGGCTGGGCCCTGGCGGCGGGTAGCGAGGGCTTGGTGGCGGCGCTGGGCTGCTCGGGCGGCTCGCGCTGTTGTTCTCTGTGGCGGCCAGGTCTGGCTCGGCCAGATCTGGCGGTCTGGCGGGCACGGGCGTAAGCGGCGCGCTCGTCGGGCGCGGAGGCTTCCGCTGCTGCTTGCAGCGTGGTGGTCGGGCTCGCGGCGGACACGCTGCGTCTTTGGTGCGCGCTGGCCGCCTCTCCGCCGGGCTCCCTGTTCCGCCTGACGGGCGGCGAAGCGGCGCAGGATGGCACTTCCGGTGAGTGCTCTTGGCTGCGGGTGCGGGCTGGCTTCGCGCTTCTGGTCGATGGTTGGGCGGGCTGCCGTTGGCGGCTTCGCGTCGATCTGCGGCGGGCGTCATGGTGAGGCGACACGGAGGTGTGTCCGGTGGGGAGTTCTTAGGAGGGATGGGAGGCACCGATGGCCACCCGTCGCCGGTGCGGGGGTGCATCGGTCCGGATGCGTCCGCTCCTCCTCCCCCTTTCCTTGGCCGTGTGCTCTTTGTTGGGGTTCTGGCGATGTTCGAGGCAGGGCGGTTGCTGGCACTTCATAGGCGAGGGCTGCCAGTCAGGCCAAAGCCAAGGCCTTTGGGTGTTCACGGAGTTGCTTGGATGCTGGGCGGCGGCCCTGGCGGCGGGAGGCGTGGTGTTCGTGGGCAGAGCGCGTCTTGGTGCGGTCGGGCAGCCATGGCCACGTGGGTGGCATGGTTGGTGATGTTTGGTGAAGCATGGTGGTTTGGTAGAGGGTTAACACCGGAGTCCATCACTTGCCCGGTCTTCTCCGGCCGACGGTGGCGGCGCCGCGGGCGTCGTTTCCTTCTTGAAGGCTCTGTCGTGGTGTTCTCTTCTCTCCAAGTTGCTCCGGGTGAAAACTTGATCTTTGTGATCGGGCGGTGGCGGCTTTCGGTGTCGTGCCCTTCTTGAAGGCACCGCCTTGGAGTCCAGGCTTCGCCATTGTCCCGCTTCACTTCTTCTCGGTGGCTAGGTCTCGGAAGGTCCTCGTCGGCCCCAAGTGTTGTAGTGTGCTTGGTGGTCGATTGGGTAGTGTTTCAGCATCCTTGTATCTTGCCTTGGGTGTGTGTGGTGTGTGGGGGGTTGCGTGTTGTACCCGGATTTGTCTTCTGGTCGATGCTTTATATATAAAGCGGGGCGAATGCCTTTTTCGGTAAGGGCAAATAAAACAGCATTTGAGTGAAAGAGTTGCAAGTCAAATGTATTTGTAATTTGAAATTTATATATATAATGTCAAGTTCACGATTATTGACACTAGAGGGAAAAGCACACAAGTAGAATAGGCAGTTACTGAAATGAATGCCAATTCTAAAATAGTTGAGATGACAGTTTTCCACAAATATTATCACTACTCAAGTGCATACCCATAATTGCAAACTTACCACAAAGGTGTCAAGTGACTCATAGCATGACAACCAGTCCTTCTGGGAGCATTTTGGAACAATGGCAAGAAGGGTTGCTAGATGTTCCGAAGTGATTATATCCTCTGGTTTTACCAGGTTCGACAGATCACGCACGACTAAACTGTCACACAAGAAAGGCGGACCAATTAAAGTAGGAAAAACAATGAATGGAAGGAGAAACATGGTTTTATTATTTTACAAGGAGACTTGAGGTCAAGAACTCAACAACATTCTAGAAACTGAGTAGTCGCCAACATTGTAGCAATATCTTGGCATTTTACCTTACACTTTGCTTTCTGTAGATTGTTCTAAGGTGGTTCTTACAAGAATTATACTTTGCTGCTTGAACCTGCAAAAGGTAATCTTGAGTTTCTTTAAATTCGAAATTCTACCCAAAACATCTTATTCGTATTTCATAACGAAGTGAAGATCCATAAACTCAAGATTGAGCCCCAAACCACTACTACTTGGCATATACACCCTCGTCCCAAAATAAGTTTATCAACTTAGTACTAATTTTAGTATAAAGTTGTATTAAAATTGAGACACTTATTTTGAGATGGAGGGAGTATAATAATGGCTTAGTGTAGCTGAAGAGTAAAATTACTTGCTAAACAACTCTATCCAACATATACAGTTCCCATGATGCATGTAGCTACACGGCTAACACGTTCCACTATCTTAGCAGAATTCGGGGCAGACTAGAATAAAAAAACTAACGAATAAACAAGAAGTGGAGTTACTTATCACCTTGATCTCATCCTCGATGTTGGTGATCCGCGACAGGATGCTGGCGATGATGTCCTTGAGTGGCGACTTTGTTGGGTACTTTCCCTCATCCCACACAAACCTGCACGAAAATCCAAGGCGAAGCTTCAGTTAAGCTAAGCAGGCGCGGCCGTGAAAACCAACAGCTGAATGCGCAGACCTGGAGAGGTAGGAGTCGACCGGGACGCCGTCGACGGTGATCAGGGCGCCGCCCTCGCCGGCACCTCCGTCGCGCTCCAGGTCCTCGATCTGCCTCCTGATCCTGTGCGAGGCCCCCTCGATGAAGAGGTTCGACTGCACGCCCGGAAGCACAGACAACGATAAGAATACCCTAACACTAGCGAACGAGATACAGCTTATAGGGGAGGAAGGGGCGCACCCTGATGAGGTCGTCGCTGAGGGCGAGGAGGGAGTCGAGCGTGCCGCCTTTGAGGGCGGGGACCGTGAACTGCAGGAGGGAGGCGGAGGAGGGAGTGATCAAGCTCGGGGAGATTGAATTGAAGTAGCTAGAAGGGAGGATCGCGGAGGAGAGGCTTGCTCTTATATGCTTACGCGGTAGAGGGGGGTGTCGATGGCGTGCTGGGAGAGGGAGTCCTCGAGGTTGCGCCAGAGGGAGTTTTCGGCGGCGGCGACGTCGCCGCCGGCGGATTGTACGGGGAGGGCGGCGATCAAGTATTTCGTCGGCATGGTCACCCGAGGTCCGAGGTTGTTTCAACTTTCAACTTCACGTCGTTTCGTTTTGAATCTCCCTGTACGGATATGGATATGGATGGACCGAGACGGGAAGATGTTTCGGTTGTGTTTCCCTTGTACTCCGTAATCCGTCCGGTCCTCTACCTGCAGGCCTGGTTGCAAGCAGGAGCAGTGTCTTGCAGAACAATTTTAGTCCAAATTAAGCAGGCGTCCGAACATGGCACGTCAGACATGCACACACGTGGCGAATGACGTGTCTGTGTTCAGTATATTTGGGTCCGTTTGGATCACGCCTCAGCCAGCCCCATCAAAAATTTGGCGGATGATTTCGCCGCCGCAATCTTGCTAACGCGTGGGTGTGAAAGCTGAACTGAGTGATCGAATAATTGTCGTCGATTCGAAATGTTGGTGTCGATCCAAATGAACGCCCATAGTTGTGGTCAATATATGGGGAGATTTTTGGTAGGGGCGCCCGTGGCTGCATTCCAAACAGGCCTTTTAGGCGGGATTTTGACGCCGAAAACACTCGTAAAGCAATGGGCCGCTCAAGCTATATGGCATAAGAGAGATGAAAAGATGCTGCCCATGTCTTTCTCCTAACTTGGCTTCTCTTTTGTGCCGCATCTACCTGCTTCCTTCGACAAAACTAGCGTGAGGTCATCTATGGCGGCTGGTCACCACCTGCCAGAGCACACGACTAGGCGGCGTGGACGTGAACTGTGTAGCATCCTTTTGGACTATGGTTAGTCATTTCCATTCATTAGGTAGGGCATAGAGGGTTTTAGATGATCATGACTGCATGTCATGATGAACCATGTTGTTGGATTTTGTGGTTGATTTTGCCTTGGTTAATTAGTTTTGTAGTTGTTTGCATGTTTTAGTGGCGGAATAGGGTAGTCTGAATCTAGCAATAACATCCATAAAAGAGAATTTTGAAACCTAGCCCATATGATGCCAAAATCTAGACCATTGAGATCCGATTTGTCAGACACTATTTTCCTTTTGCAAACATAACTCTATATTTGTAAAAATCAACCCGCAATCAAACATATCGGAGTTCCAGCTAGTGGTGGAACTTCCAACTATGGTCCGTCGTCTGTGGAACATTGTCATCATAATTACAAAATTTACCTTGTATTTTATCCGAACTCAACCTGTAGTCCATAGTATATAAGTTCACATTCATCTATGAAACCTAGATTTAGGTGAAACTTAGATAAGTTACAAAAATAGCAACCACCAACATGCACATATTTGGATGCGCAAGAGATTTGTTGCCAGGATTTGGCCATGTTAGGAACAAAATTCAAATTAGCATTTCCACTTTTGGTGTTAACCTGACGTGTAATGTTGGTGGTATTGTTTAATCTTTGCAATGTATGTACTTTGATGACGAGTCTACAATCGATATCTGCCATGTTGTGAGAGCAATACACGATCTTTGGCTTTGCGTTGAGAATTTTGTCTCAAAATAAAGTCATACAAAATATGTGCTTGGTAATAATGTGTGTGATGGACTGATGCATGTAAAATCTGGCATTGGCACATATTGCATGTTAACGAGGCATTGAATTTCAAGTATTTAAAACTTTACTTGGACCATAGGAACATACACAAAGGCCATAAGTGGGATGATATGATTGTACATGAAACACTGAGAGATTGTGTATCTGGCGAACAAGAGCTATCTCTCTTTGCTGGAGGAGGTGGGGGAGAACTAAGATAATTTTCAAACTTCTAGCATTATGAGTCTTGAAATGTATCCATAGTTAGGTTTTTTCTTCTTCTTCGGTGCAAGTTCTATTGCATTATTGCCATGTGTAATGCGAGTGATGATGGCATCATTATTATCGCACCGCCAATGAGCCGCGACCAATTACTAGTCCTCTTAGCATATCCTGACGTCAATAGCGACCATCATCCGTATCCCACGAAGAGTTCATAACTCAGCGGATTGTGCCAACAAGGCGATAACCCGGCCATAAAGCTTGTTTGGTGAAATGCTTCAGAGCGTAGGCTCTTGGTTAACTAGAATTTGTTTGCTCCTTAGTTCCAAAACACAAGGCACATTTGAATTTTTATGGTCTTTGATATATGAATTTTTATTGTCTTCAATATATGACATTGACCACTAATATGTACGAAACACATGGATTCAACATATAAGAATTGTATAGTAATATTTGTCTTGCAAAATACTTTTAGTCCCTAGAGTACTCTTCTACTCCCGAGTTCAAATGCACCAGCCATGTACAGTAAAATAAAAAATAGATAAAATCAAAATATTTAGATTTTTTGGGTGGCAAAAAACATCGTTGGATGTTCTATATATTTGCAAATGTTCGTGAAGGAAAAACATTCCTAATTCTCTAAAATAAACAAATCAGTGCTTCAAATTGCTTTAAAAATAGTTTTCTTGGAGTATGAATTTTTTTCCTAGAGCATTAGGAATGTTTTTTCTTCATGAAAATTCACAGGCATGTACATTCAACTATTTTTGTTGCAAATAAAATTCATTTTTAACTATCTTTTTATTTTAAGATTCATGAGGATATATTTGAGCTCGGATTATAAGCTTTGGGGTTTCAAAAAGTTAAGTCGGCTAAGGAAGGCGGAGGATGCTCACAACGGGTTTCAAAAAGTTAAGTTGGCTAAGAGCATCTCCAACAGTCGCGCTAAGCGCCGCGCGCAAAAAACCTGTTTGCCGCGCACGCTTCGGCTAGTTTAGCTGCCGCCAAATACCGGCTCCAAAGAGTCAAGGCTTATAATGCAGCTGCCACACAACTCCAGCAGCGCCAAGAAAATACAGCGCGCGTGCCGCACAAACCACATATACATTTCAAAGAAGAGGAGCAAAAATTATCAAACAAACAAAATAAATCAACAATAAATAGTTCAATTTCGTTATCATTACAACTCAAATAAATAGTTTATCATTCAGTACAACAAATAATGCAATAAATACAACAAATAGTTCATGAACAATACAATGTCGAATGCAGAAATCATCATGCTCTTTGTCGTCCATGCCATGCCCACCACTCTTCAATCAGATCATTCTGAAGTTCATTGTGCGTTGCGGGACGCCGAATGGCATGATAGGAGGCAATAAAACGGGATACCCTTTCAGCCCTCCGTCGCTTTTCGCACGGATGTCCCATGAGATCATACTGTGAGTAGTCTAAATCTTGGCCACGCTCATTCTCGATGATCATGTTGTGCATGATCACACAAGCGTGCATGATGTACCAAAGCATTTTTTGATCCCAAAATCTAGCCGGTCCTCTCACAATAGCAAATTGGGCTTGCAAAATCCCAAATGCTCTCTCCACATCTTTTCTAGCCGCTGCATGAGCATTGTGGAAATCAAGATTTTTCTTACCTTCCGGCTTTTTCAACGGCTTCACGAAGGTTTGCCACTTTGGATAGATGTCATCCGCTAGATAATAGCCATAGTTGTACGTACGGCCATCTGCTACAAACTGCACCGGTGGCAACTCACCGTTTGCAATCTTATTCATCAGTGGTGACCGGTTGACAACATTGATGTCATTCAAAGATCCAGGCATTCTAAAGAATGCATGCCAAATCCAAGTCTCCTGATCGGCCACCGCTTCAAGGATTATAGTTGAACCCTTTTTTGGCCGTGGAATTGCCCATGCCATGCCTTTGGACAATTCTTCCAATGCCAATGCATGCAATCTATTGAGCCAAGCATGCCAGGAAAGCCACGAGCTTTATTCATCGCCAATAGCCTTGCGACGTCTTCAGCATTGGGAGATCTCAAATACTCCTCGCCAAACACTTGCACAATTCCCACTGCAAAGCGCTTGACACACATGATGGCTTGGCTCTCACCCATAGCCAAGTGATCATCAACAAGATCAGCCGGTATACCGTATGCCAACATACGCAAAGCGGCTGTCACCTTCTGAAAGGTGCTATGCCCGAGCTCTCCGGGCATTCCTCCTTTGCTGAAAAAAGCGGTCATGGCTCGCTAGTTTCTCTGCAATGCGCCTGAACAACTCGGTGCTCATCCTAAACCGGCGACGAAAATATGACTCGGGGTATGTGGGATTCTCGGCAAAATAATGCCTGATCAATCTGTTGTGGGGATCGATCCTATCCCTCCAAATTTTCTGCCGACCCATAACCGAACCACCGTGCTTCGGTTTTTTTATATGCATAGCTAGTATCATTGCAAGATCCTCCTCCTCTTCCATATCAAATTCTTCTTCGGAAGAATCATACGACGAACTCATCTACAATGTTCAATACTATATTATAAAAACTACAATTCAAAACATGCACCAAATTCATGAAGTTTGAGCAATACATACCTTGTAGTCGTTTTGTCGAACACCTTGCGGGCGCGGCGCGGCAGCGAGCGCTCGGGCGTTGTTCCTCGGACGACGGAGGCGCGCGAGCGCCGGTGGGACTAGGAGGGATGGGGCGAAGCCTTGGCGCGAGGATAGGCCGAAGCGCTGAGCAGTCGCCCGAAGCGTGGCGGCGGCCGGATGGAGTGGAAGTGGGAGAGGAAGTGCGAAGCGGCGCTCGAGTGTGCCATGTATGTAGTGGGCGCCGAAATACCGCAGCGAAAGTGTTTTCGACCAGCGCCCAACTTCGTTATAAGCGCAGCGCCGTTTTCTTGCGCCATTTGGAACGATCCGCCCGCGTTCTTGGCCGAAGCGATCCGCCCAGCGTTGCAGCTAAAACGGACCAATTTGCGGCGTGACGCTATTTTAGCGCGGCTGTTGGAGATGCTCTAAGGAAGGCCGAGGATTCTCACAGCGCCTTGTGGGTGGAAGAAGACTTTGGCACCCTAAGGCTTTGATTTCATTTTTTATAGATGTGTTTGTAGGGTCTCGTGAATCTGGCCCTAGGCCTTTCAGGAAAAATATTCACATGCTTTTATACTAATTTATACTAGATGCTAAACAAAAGTCATAGTAAAAAACCGATAAATCACGAGTGGACATGGTGCCACGCGAGGATGTAATCCGCATCCTCCATTTCTTCGGGATTCGTGCCGTATTTATAGTACACCTCACGTATATAAAATTCATAGGAATGATTTGCAACATATTTGTTGGTCAATAAGTGTGCATGCCCCACAAGCCATAAGAGTTTGAAGTTAATTTTGCATTGATGTGCAGCAGATCACTTGAGTGATAGTAGTTGACAAACTGCAACACTGCAACACACCTGACCACCTCACTTACTAGGATTAATGCACCATACTGCCTTCTTATCTTAGTTAGTGTGAACGTAATTTTGAGGTGAATTAGTGTGAACTTGTCACTATGCTAGATCAGCTTAGGTTTATCTTCATATTCTGTGTTGCATGTGTATATTCGGTGTGTGATTGAACATTTAATCCCGCCATGCGCAGTGGGATAGGGTCTATTTAAAAGAAAAAAAATGCACATCTATTAGTTGGCTGATTATGAAAGTTCAATTTAGAAAATGAGAGAAGCGTCACAAGAAAATCTTAGCGATGATAAGTTAAGCGCACGAACAAAATGTTATAATATTGATTGTAATTTTAAATGAATTTAATAATAGCATAGAGGATGGTTTATAGTTAAATGCTCAATCACATTGATACGGCTTTCACCACGGTGCCAACTTGTCCATCGTCCCTCACCATGTATTGTGGCACTGTGCTATCTCTTCATTCTGACACATGCAGCACTGTCGTATGCGACGTGCTCCAGTTAGCTATCCATTTGCTCCAGAAAGTTTAATAACACTGCTGAAGATGCTGCTCTAGCCTGTATCATTATCTGTATCACACTGTTCTACCAGCGTATAACTTCAATATTCGCTAGGACTACTTTATATTAGGCAAACGAGAGATGATTACAGTTGGCGTGTACGCTGTAGGCAGAGAAAACACCGCATTAGTTAATGGACTTGGATGGGCTAACCTGATCTCCGTCGGTGCGGAACCCATCTTCACTCCTCCCCCTGTTCCTCGGCGGGGCACATACACGCTGAAAGGATCGATATGGTTGACTAGAGGGGGGGGGTGAATAGGCAACTAACAATTTTTAAGCTTTTCTTAACCAAATTAAACTTTGCAATAATAAAGGTTGTCTAGATGTGCAACTAGGTGAACAACCTATATGATGCAACAACACTAGCACACGAGCAAGCAAGGATAGGAACAATAAATAAGCAAACACAAGTAAAGGGAAAAGATAACCAAGAGTGGAGCCGGTGGAGACGAGGATGTGTTACCGAAGTTCCTTCCTTTTGAGGGGAAATCGTCTCCGTTAGGCAGTGTGGAGGCACAATGCTCCCCAAGAAGCCACTAGGGCCACCGTATTCTCCTCACGCCCTCACACAATGCGAGATGCCGTGATTCCACTATTGGTGCCCTTGAAGGCGGCGACCGAACCTTCACAAGCAAGGTTGGGGCAAACTCCACAACAACCGGAGGCTCCCAACAACAACAA
Organism: Aegilops bicornis; assembly: GCA_021605145.1. NCBI lineage: Eukaryota > Viridiplantae > Streptophyta > Magnoliopsida > Poales > Poaceae > Aegilops > Aegilops bicornis. The sequence continues at coordinate 526,059,503 of CM038669.1, forward strand.
CAAACCCACGAAGCTTCACCACAATGGAGTATGGCTTCGCGGTGACCTCAACCGTCTAGGGTGCTCAACACCCAAGAGTAACAAGATCCGCAAGGGATAGGTGGGGGGAATCAAATATCTCTTGGTGGAAGTGTAGATCTAGGCCTTCTCAACCAATCCCGAGCAAATCAACAAGTTTGATTGGCTAGGGAGAGAGATCGGGCGAAAATGGAGCTTTGAGCAGCAATGGAGCTTGGGGGAAAAGAGGTAGGTCAACAAGGAAGAAGATGACCTTTATATAGTGGGGTAACACATCCAACCGTTACCCCACTAAACAGCCCCGCACAGAGCGGTACTACCGCTGAGACAGGGCGGTACTACCGCTAAGAGCGGTACTACCGCTCCATACCCAGCGGTACTACCGCTCCACCACAGAGCGGCACTACCGCGGGAGCAGAGCGGTACTACCGCTAAGAGCGGCACTACCGCTGCTACTGCCGCCCCTAGTGCCGCAAAACCCGACACGAGAAAACACCGTCTCGAATCGAGGCGGTAGTAGGCGCGGTACTACTGAGGTAGTAGACGAAGCCCGCGAGCGGTACTACCGCTCAACGGAATGATACTACCGAGCGGTTACTACCGCTCGGCGGTACTACCGCTTAGGGCTACGGCGGTACTACCGCTGAAGATCGCAGTACTACATCCGCGGAATGGCCCAGGCCGAGAAGAGAGGGCAGCTCCAAAGATGCGAAAGGAAGACACCGGTGTGAAAAGATGTGTACGTGTTGATTCCACCTAGCCTTACCAAAGCGGATCCCTCTTAATAGTACGGAGACTCCTCTGAAACTAGTCCACCAACAACGAGCCGCAAGCTACACCGTCTTGAATGCAACACCGAGGGGATGTAATCGTCTCGTGCCAATGGATGATCTTCGAAAGAACTTAACGCACACGATTAGTCCGCAAAAGCATTGTCATCAATCACCAAAACCACTAGGGAATAAATATGCCCTTACAATCTCCCCTTTTTGGTGGATTGATGACAATACGGGATTTGCATAAACACGATATAGATCGAAGCATACAAACCCGGACGGTACTAATATGTAGTTGGGCTCCCCTCGATGTGTGCTATTTAGATAGGTGCTTTGGACTGCACAGACACACACGCGGATCAAAGCTCCCTCTACATTTTAGAGACCAAGAAACTAAGCATGGTGTATGAGAACAGCATAGATAGACATATATAAAGATACTAAAGGGGTAGGGTAGCATATGTCTCACACCATATGACTCGAACAAACGAACTTAGGTCTCACGTCTCACGGACAAACCAACTAAAGCAAACCAACTGAAACACGAAAGACAAGACACACGAAACAAGACACAAGACACAACTCGCAAATCCCTAAGCTCTCTCCCCCTTTGGCATCAAAACACCAAAAAGAGAGGGAACGCTGCTACGGCCCCAGGTGAGAGCAATTAAGGAACACGCGCATCAGAGCCCAGCAGAATCATCGGCACCACCGTCGTCGATGCAGAAGTGCTCGGTCTCGGAATCGGTCCATTGGCGATCTTCTGAATCCACTCCTCCTCGTCAATGGTGGTCCTCAGATCCACTCACGGGCAGTGGCGCCCAAGCGCGCATGAGCTCCTTGTGGCGACCTCGGGCCTTCTTCTCTGCCACGTGAGCCATGTCTTGACCGTGAGACTCCATGCGTAAGAGCTTCTTGACCTTGGCCTTGAGCTTACGGGCCCAAGATGGCTCGATCCCGGAAGGGCACGAAGTCATCATCTTCATCCTCAGCCTCAGTCTCCTCTTCAGCCTCCATGGCAGCAGCAGATGACGGAACACCAGTCTTAGGGGCTTGAGTGCCCCAGTTCTCCTTCTTCCTCAGACGCTTGACATCGTGAGAGACCAAATCGCCAAGCTCCAGTGCCTCCTTAGGATAGACATGCTCCCGTGCCTTCTCAATGAGCAGCATAATGAATGGAGCATAAATTGGGCATTTCTTTCGGAGATGGCGTAAACTAGCTCGCACCACATAACATGAGAGATATCCAAGGTCTCTCCGGTGCTCTGCCCTTCTCACGCTGACGGAAGATAAGCATGTCCACAAGATAAGAGTGAACCTGGTCCAGATTCGATGCGAGGGAAAAGAGTCTCTCTGAAGATGCGGTGAAGGATGTCCGGATAGGCGATAGCTCATAGGTCTCCTTGTGTGTCTCGGGGTTGATTTTCGAGGGTGCAAGAGGGCCACAGAGCTTGCTTGTGAGTGGCGATGGCTCAAGGTGGGGCGAAACCCGACAGAGACTCAAGTCCAAGGTCTTCCACCCCAATCAAGCTGCATGAAGGCTTTCCACTTGACCGACAACTTGCCATTGGTCATCCAGTCGAGTCCTGTCCTCATCGGTCCCAAGGTGAACCGTGGCATAGAATCGGGCCACAGACATCAGCATTGAAGTCCTTGTTGAATTGCATGATCCGGAGAATGTTCATTTGAGTGCACATCTCAAGAGCTTCACCAAAGTAGTCGGGATCACTCTTCATATGATCAATGTCGATGGAGTGTACTTTGACATAGAGATTCTTCTTGGCCTTGAGAACATCAAAATAGATAGCAAACTGAAACTTGTTCCGTAAAGGACGGTTGACCAAAGTGGGATCTTGGGCGACCTCATACGGATTCTTGACGGCGCCTTGCCGTAACTCCTTGGGTGGCATTTACGGCGTAGTTTTCCCGGCTTTGGCTTGACCACGATCTTCTTCCTCAATTGGGGAGGAGGTGGAGCACTCGAAGATCCTTGGCCAGGCTCGATTGGTGCGGTAGCGCTTGGACGTAGCACGACCGGGGTTGACACGGCGAGCTTGAGACTCAGGAACCTCATCACCTGGAACCACACACACAAAACACGCAAACAGCCAGACGAAACAAGGATAAGCCACAAGAACGAACAAAGAGGATCACAAGAGGCAGGAGTAAGATGGACTCTGGTAGAGGGCGGTGGTACCGTGACCCTTAAACGGTAGTACCGCTCCAAGCGGTAGTACCGCTCCGTGGAGCGGTAGTACCGCTCTAAGCGGTAATTTCCGGGAGCTAATGTACCGCTCTAAGCGGTAGTACCGCTCCAGAGAGCGGTAGTACCGTTCGGGGCGGGGAAACAGCCGTTTCCTACTACCGTGGTCAGATCCGGTACTTCCGCCCTACCAAAATCAAAATTACTCCAACCAAAACACTAATCCAAACAGCCTAGAAGCCTTTTTCATCCTACTCAAGCCTAGATTTAGCCAAAAATCTAAGGATGCAAACCGCTAATGCCCCTAAGAAGCTAGATTGAAAACTTAGATAAAAAGAGCAAGGCGGGGGCAATACCGGCATCCATGGCAAGAGGACGAGGTGGGGATCGTCTCCACCGAAGGGAATGAAGAGGAACGGCCCGGAGAGGGAGATCCGCCGGAGCCCTCCCGCGCCGCCGGTTGCTGGAGAGAGACAGGCAAAGGGGGCGAGCGAATGGGTATGGGGGAGAAGGAACTCCCCCTGCCCCCGAAATAACCCCCAGCCCACGTCTCCCAGCGGTAGTACCGCGCTGGAGGGCGGTAGTACCGCTTGGAGCGGTAGTACCGCCAGCAACCAGAGGAGAGGCCTCCTAGGCAAACAAAAAGGAAGAAAAATACACCGAACGGAACAGAAAGTCGATGACAAAATAGAGACCGTCACAACACAACGCACGAAAACATGAACCGAAACCCACTCCTTCGAAACAAACAACACAGAAAAAGGGACCAAGCTCAGGCTTCTCTCGAGAGAGGGCGGTGGCAGGAGCCACCTATGTTTGAGTCAATTGGTATGGCACCATGAAGAATTATCCTTGGGTCCATGACCAAAACTCCTCTTTGAAGCAGGCGCCATCAATAATGGCTAAAGTGAAAGAGTTGATCGTTTTATGCATAAAGGGGGAGGAGAGTTCATTAATAGAACAACACTCCCCCTATGTCCATGCCTACACCTAAACTGGACATAACATTGAGTGTGGTGGGAGTTGCACGGGTTCAAGCCACATTGCTCAAATCAATGATATTTAGCTCATGCCTTAACTCGCGAAATCTTGCTTCATCCAGGGGCTTCGTGAAGATATCTGCAAGGTTATCGTGAGTGTTGACATACTTGAGCTCAATCTCTCCTCGCCTAATGTGATCCCGGATGAAATGATACCGAATCTCAATGTGCTTCGTCTTGAAGTGTTGCACGGGTTGAGAGAAATCTTGATGGCACTTTCATTATCACACCAAAGAGGCACTTTGTCACAATTGACACCGTACTCCTTTAAAGTTTGCCTCATCCATAAGAGTTGAGCACAACAACTACCCGCCGCCACATACTCCGCCTCGGTGGGCCGAGAGAGACACACAACTCTGCTTTTTGGAAGACCAACTTACCAAAGAGCAACCAAGAAATTGGCACCCTCCTAAGTGGACTTCCTATCCACTTTGTCTCACCTGCCCAATCGAATCCGTAAATCCTTCAAGCTTGAAGTTTGCTCCTCTTGGGTACCATAAGCCAAAGTTTGGGGTATGAGCCAAATATCGAAGATTCGCTTGATCGCCACATAGTGACTTTCCTTCGGTGCGGCTTGAAACCGTGCACACATACCCACACTCAACATTATATCCGGTCTAGATGCACAAAGGTAAAGCAGAGATCCAATCATGGAGCGATATACCTTTTGATCCACCGCTTTACCATTGGGATCAATGTCAAGTTGGCACTTAGTAGGCATTGGTGTAGAAGCCGGCTTGACATCACTTAGCTTGAATCTTTTGAGCATGTCTTGAGTGTATTTGGCTTGGTTGATGAAGGTTCCTTCTCTTCTTTGTTTGATGTCAAAACCAAGGAAGAACTTTAACTCTCCCATCGAAGACATCTTGAACTTGGAGGTCATGAGAGCGGCAAATTCCTCATTGAAAGCTTTGTTAGGAGAACCAAAGATAATATCATCAACATATAGTTGGCATACAAACAACTCCCCATTGACCTTCTTAGTAAAAAGAGTGGGATCGATTTGCCCCACTTCAAAGCCACGATCTTGTAGCAACTTCGGTAAGGTGGTCATACCACGCATACGTGGGGCTTGTTTAAGGCCATAGAGTGCCTTATCGAGTTGGTACACATGATCCGGAAAGTAGGGGTCCTCGAACCCGGGGTTGCTTGACATAGACCAACTCATTAATGGGACCATTAAGAAAAGCACTTTTCACATCCATTTGTTGCAACTTAAAGTTGTGATGGGAAGCATAAGCAATCAACAAACGAATGGATTCAAGGCGAACAGCAGGGAGCAAAGGTTTCACCGTAGTCGATACCCTCGACTTGGGAGTATCCTTGTGCTACCAATCTTGCCTTGTTGCGAATGATGTTCCCATGAGCATCTTGCTTGTTCTTGAAAATCCACTTGGTCCCAATGACGTTGTGGTTCTCTGATGGCCTTGGCACCAATCTCCACACCTTGTTGTACTCAAAGTTGTTGAGTTCTTCATGCATAGCATTGAGCCAATCCGAGTCTTCAAGCGCCTCATAGACCTTTTGTGGTTCAACACAAGAGACAAACGCGTGATGTTCACAATAGTTTGCCAATTGTCTACGAGTGCTTACCCCTTTTCTTAGGCTTCCAACCACATTCTCCAAGAGATGGCCTTTGGTTGTGAGTTTGGAAGCAATCTTGGCGGCACGACGCTCTAATTCCTCCTCGGAGGTGAGATGAGGAGGGGTCACTTGATCATCTTGAGCGCCGTCATGAGCATGAACTTCATCTTGAGCACGATCTTGTCCTTGGTCTTGTTCTTGAGGTTGAGGGCCTTCATTTTTTTCTTCGGAAGCGTGTGGGTCTTGGGTTGGTGATGGCTCCACTTGAGTGGAGCATTGTCCTTCTCCTTGACCACAAGGGGTTCCTCAATGGGTAGGATGTAGCCAACTCCCATTCTTCTTATGGCTTGAGGAGGAATTTCATCACCTACATCACAAGTGCCACTTTGCTCCACTTGGGAGCCGTTATTCTCATCAAACTCCACGTTACACGTCTCCTCAATAAGTCCCGTGGATTTATTGAGGACACGATAAGCATGAGAGTTTGTAGCATAACCAACAAATATGCCCTCATAAGCTCTAGCTTCAAATTTAGACAAACGAACACCTTTCTTGAGAATGAAACACTTACACCCGAACACGGAAGTACTTAAGGTTGGGCTTGTTGCGGTGAGTATCTCATAAGGAGTCTTGTTCAAGCCTTTGCGGAGATAGAGCCGATTGAATGCATGACAAGCGGTGTTGATGGCTTCGCCCAAAAGTTGTATTGAGACTTGAACTCCGCCATCATGGTCCTTGCCGCATCCATCAACGTCCGGTTCTTTCTCTCCGCCACACCATTTTGTTGAGGGGTATATGGTGCAGAATATTGATGCTTGATTCCCTCATCACTAAGAAACTCATCCAAGGTGTAATTCTTGAACTTCGGTGCCGTTGTCACTTCTTATAGTCAAGATCTTTGCATTGTGTTGACGTTGAGCTTCATTTGCAAAGTCGATGACGGTTTGTTGGGTCTCACTCTTCCTCTTGAAGAAATATACCCAAGTGTATCTTGAATAGTCATCCACAATCACCAAGCAATACTTTCTTCCTCCAAGGCTATCAAATGTGAAGGAAATATGCCCTAGAGGCAATAATAAAGTTATTATTTATTTCCTTATTTCATGATAAATGTTTATTATTCATGCTAGAATTGTATTAACCGGAAACATAATACATGTGTGAATATATAGACAAATCAGATGTCACTGGTATGCCTCTACTTGACTAGCTTGTTAATCAAAGATGGTTATGTTTCCTAACCATGAACAAGGAGTTGTTATTTGATTAACAAGGTCACATCATTAGTTGAATGATCTGATTGACATGACCCATTCCGTTAGCCTAGCACTTGATCGTTTAGTATGTTGCTATTGCTTTCTTCATGACTTATACATGTTCCTATAACTATGAGATTATGCAACTCCCGTTTGCACGAGGAACACTTTGGGTGCTACCAAGCGTCACAACGTAATCGGGTGATTATAAAGGTACATTACAGGTGTCTCCGAAGGTACATGTTGGGTTGGCATATTTCGAGATTAGGATTTGTCACTCCGATTGTCGGAGAGGTATCTCTGGGCCCTCTCGGTAATGCACATCACATAAGCCTTGCAAGCATTGCAACTAATGAGTTAGTTGTGAGATGATGTATTACGGAGCGAGTAAAGAGACTTGCCGGTAACGAGATTGAACTAGGTATTGGATACCGACGATCGAATCTCGGGCAAGTAACATACCGATGACAAAGGGAACAACGTATGTTGTTATGCGGTCTGACCGATAAAGATCTTCGTAGAATATGTAGGAGCCAATATGGGCATCCAGGTCCCGCTATTGGTTATTGACCGAGAGGTGTCTCGGTCATGTCTACATAGTTCTCGAACCCGTAGGGTCCGCACGCTTAACGCTTCGGCGATGCTTACTATGAGTTGTTATGATGTTTCTGTACGAAGGTTGTTCGAGTCCGGATGAGATCACGGACGTGAGGAGTCTCGAAATGGTCGAGACATAAAGATTCATATATTGGAAGTCTATGTTTGGACATCGGAAGTGTTCGGGTGAAATTAGGAATTTTACCAAGTGCACTGGAGGTTACCGAACCCCGGAATACTAATGGGCCAACATGGGCCTTAGTGGAAAGGAGAGAAGGGGCCCAAGTGCTGGTCACCTTCCCCCTTCCCTAGTCCTATTAGGACTAGGAGAGAAGGGCGCCTCTCTCCCTTCCCACTTGGGGAAACCTAGTTGGACTAGGATTGGGGGAATCCTACTCCTAGTAGGAGTAGGACACCCTGGCGCACCTCCCTTGGCCGGCCAGCCCTCCTCCTTCCCTCCTTTATATCACGAGGGGCAGAGGGCACCCCATGACACACAAGTTGATCCTTGAGATCTTTCCTTAGCCGTGTGCGGTGCCCCTTCCACCATATTACACCTCAAGAATACCGTGGCGGAGCTTAGGCGAAGCCTGCGCCGGTGGAACATCATCATCGTCACCACGCCCGTCGTCTTGTGAAACTCTCCCTCAACACTCGGCTGGATCGGAGTTCGAGGGACGTCATCGAGCTGAGCGTGTGCAGAACTTCGGAGGTGCCGTGCGTTCGGTACTTGGATCGGTTGGATCGTGAAGAAGTACGACTACTTCCTCTACGTTGCGTCAACGCTTCATTTGTGGGTCTCTGAGTGCGTGGGCGACACTCTCATCTCGTTGCTATGCATCACCATGATCTTGCGTGATCGTGAGGAAAATTTTGAAATTACTACGTTCCCCAACAAAGGTGGCATCCGAGCCTGGTTTTATGCGTAGATGTCATATGCACGAGTAGAACACAAGTGAGTTGTGGACGATACAAGTCATACGCCTACCAAAGATGTCATACTTTGGTTCAGCGGTATTGTTGGGACGAGACGATCCGGACCAACCTTACGCGTCGCTTCACGAGACGGTTCCCTCGACGTGCTTTGCACATAGATGGCTTTGCGGAAGACCTGTCTCTCCAACTTTAGTTGAACTGAGTGTGGCTACGCCCGGTCCTTGAGAAGGTTAAAAGCGAGTCTATTTGACAAACTATCGTTGTGGTTTTGATGCGTAGGTAAGAACGGTTCTTGCTCAGCCCGTAGCAGCCACGTAAAACTTGCAACAACAAAGTAGAGGACGTCTAACTTGTTTTTGCAGGGCATGTTGTGATGTGATATGGTCAAGACATGATGCTATATTTTATTGTATGAGATGATCATGTTTTGTAACCGAGTTATCGACAATGGCGAGAGCCATATGGTTGTCGCTTTATTGTATGAAATGCAAGCGCCATGTAATTGCTTTACTTTATCACTAAGCGGTAGCGATAGTCGTGGAAGCAATAGTTGGCGAGGCGACAACGATGCTACGATGGAGATCAAGGTGTCGCGCCCGGTGACGATGGGGATCATGACGGTGCTTGGCGATGGAGATCACAAGCACAAGATGATGATGACCATATCATATCACTTATATTGATTGCATGTGATGTTTATCCTTTATGCATCTTATCTTGCTTTGATTGACGGTAGCATTATAAGATGATCTCTCACTAATTATCAAGAAGTGTTCTCCACGAGTATGCACCGTTGCGAAAGTTCTTCGTCTTTGAGACACCACGTGATGATCGGGTGTGATAGGCTCTACGTTCAAATACAACGGGTGCAAAACAGTTGCACACGCGGAATACTCAGGTTATACTTGACGAGCTATGCATATAAGATATGACCTCGGAACACGGAGACCGAAAGGTCGAGCGTGAATCATATAGTAGATATGATCAACATAGTGATGTTCACCATTGAAACTACTCCATCTCACGTGATGATCGGACATGGTTTAGTTGATTTGGATCACGTGATCACTTAGAGGATTAGAGAGATGTCTATCTAAGTGGGAGTTCTTAAGTAATATGATTAATTGAACTTTAATTTATCATGAACTTAGTCCCGTAGTATTTTGCAAATTATGTTGTAGATCAATAGCTCGCGTGGTTGCTTCCCTATGTTTTTATATGTGTTCCTAGAGAAAATTGTATTGAAAAATGTTAGTAGCAATATTGCGGATTGGATCCGTGATCTGAGGTTTATCCTCATTGCTGCCTGAAGAATTATGTCCTTGATGCACCGCTAGGTGACGGACCTATTGCAGGAAGCGGAATGCGCACGTTATGAGCGTTTAGCTAGCTCAATATGATGACTACTTGATAGTTTAGTGCACCATGCTTAAATGGCTTAGAATCGGGACTTCAAAGGCGTTTTGAGCGTCATGGACCATATGAGATGTTCCGGGAGTTGAAGTTAATATTTCAAGCAAATACCCGAGTTGAGAGATATGAAGTCTCCAACAAGTTCTATAGCTAAAAGATGGAGGAGAATCGCTCAACTAGTGAGCATGTTCTCAGATTGTCAGGTACTTCAATCGCTTGAATCAAGTGGGAGTTAATCTTCCGGATAAGATAGTGATTGACAGAATTCTCTAGTCACCATCACCAAGTTAGTAGAACTTCGTGATGAACTATAATATGCAAGGGATGACAAAAGTAATTCCCAAGCTCTTCGTGATGTTGAAATCGACGAAGGTAGAAATCAAGAAAGAGCATCAAGTGTTGATGATTGACAAGACCACCAGTCTCAAGGAAAAGGGCAAAGGGAAGAAGGGGAACTTCAAGAAGAACGGCAAGCAAGTTGCTTCTCGAGTGAAGAAGCCCAAGTCTTGACCTTAGCATGAGACTAAGAACTTTTGCTGCAATGGAACTGGTCACTAGAAGCGGAACTATCCCAAGTATTTAGCGGATAAGAAGGATGGCAAAGTGAACAAAGGTATATTTGATATACAGATTATTGATGTGTATTTTACTAGTGTTCGTAGCAACCCCTCGGTATTTGATCTTTGGTTCGGTTGCTAAGAGTAGTAACTTGAAGCAGGAGTTGCAGAATGAACAGAAACTAGTTGAAGGGGAAGTGACGATGAGTGTTGGAAGTAGTTCCAAGATTGATATGATCATCATCGCACACTCCCTATGCTTTCGGGATTAGTGTGGAACCTAAATAAGTGTTATTTGGTGTTGAGCATAAATATGATTTGATCATGTTTATTGCAATACGGTTATTCATTTAAGTAAGAGAATAAATTGTTGTTCTGTTTACATGAATAAAACCTTATATGGTTACACACCCAATGAAAATGGTTCATTGGATCTCGATCATAGTGATACACATATTCATAATATTGAAACCAAAAGATGCAAAGTTAATAATGATAGTGCAACTTATTTGTGGCACTTGCCGTTTAGGTCATATTGGTGTAAAGCGCATGAAGAAAACTCCATGCCGATGGACTTTTGGAATCACTTGATTATGAATCATTTGATGCTTGCGAACCGTGCCTTTTGGGCAAGATGACTAAAACTCCGTTCTCGGAACAATGGAACAAGCTAATGACTTATTGGAAATAATACATACCGATGTATACAATTCAATGAGTGTTGATGCTCGTGGCAAGTATCATTATTTTCTGACCTTCACAGATGATTTGAGCAGATATGCGTATATCTTCTTGATGAAACATAAGTCTGAAATAGTTGAAAAGTTCAAAGAATTTCAGAGTGAAGTAGAAAATCATCGTAACAAGAAAATAAAGTTTACGCGATCTGATCGTGGAGATGAATATTTGAGTTACGAGTTTGGTCTTCAATTAAAACAAAGTGGAATAGTTTCACAGCTCACGCCACGGAACACCACAACGTTATGGTGTGTCCGAACGTCAGAACCGTACTTTATTTTTGATATGGTACGATCAATGATGTCTCTTACCGATTTACCAATATCGTTTTGGGGTTATGCATTAGAGACAATGCATTCACGTTTAATGGGGCACCATCTAAATCCGTTGAGACGACACCATATGAACTATGGTTTAACGGTAAACCTAAAGGCTGTCGTTTCTTAAAAGTTTGGAGTTTTGATACTTATGTGAAAAAGTTTTCACCTGATAAGCTCGAACCCAAATCGGAGAAGTGCGTCTTCATAGAATACCCAAAGGTAACTATTGGGTACACCTTCTATCACAGATCCGAAGGCAAGTTTTTCGTTGCTAAGATGGATCCTTTCTAGAGAAGAAGTTTCTCTCGAAAGAAGTGAGTGGGAGGAAAGTAGAACTTGATGAGGTAATTGTACCTTCTCCCTTATTGGAAAGTAGTTCATCACGTAAATCAGTTCCAAGTGATTCCTACACCAATAAGTGAGGAAGTTAATGATGATGATCATGAAACTTCGGATCAAGTTGCTACCAAACCTCGTAGGTCTTCCGAGCAAAATCCGCACCAGTGGTATGGTTATCGTGTTCGGAAGTCATGTTACTAGACCATGATGAACCTACGAACTATGAGGAAGCGATGATGAGCCCAGATTCAGCGAAATGGCTTGAGGCCATGAAATCTGAGATAGGATCCATGTATGAGAAACAAAGTATGGACTTTGATTGACTTGCTCTATGATCAGCAAGCCATGTTAAATAAATGGATCTTCAAGAGGAAGACGGACACTGATAGTAGTGTTACTATCTACAAAGCTCGACTTGTTGCAAAAGGTTTTCGACAAAGTTCAAGGGGTTGACTACGATGAGACTTTCTCACCCGTAGCGATGCTTAAGTCTGTCCGAATCATGTTAGCAATTGCCACATTTTATGAAATCTGGCAAATGGATGTCAAAAACAACATTCTTTAATGGATTTATTAAAGAAGAGTTGTATATGATGCAACCAGTAAGGTTTTGTCAATCCTAAAGGAGCTAACAAAATGTGCAAGCTCCATCGATCCATCTATGGACTGGTGCAAGCATCTCGGAGTTGGAATATACGCTTTGATAAGATTGATCAAAGCATATGGTTTTATGAGACTTTTGGAGAAGCCTGTATTTACAAGAAAGTGAGTGGGAGCACTCAAAGATTTCGATAAGTATATTGTTGATCGTAAATAATGTAGAATTATTCTGCAAAGCATAAAGGAGTATTTGAAAGGAGTTTTTCAAAGAAGGACCTCGGTGAAGCTGCGTACAAATTGAGCATCAAGATCTATTGAGATAGATCAAAAACGCTTGATGAGTTTTTTCAATAAGAACATACCTTGTCAAGATTTTGAAGTAGTTCAAAATGGAACAGTCAAAGAAAAGTTCTTGCATGTGTTGCAAAGGTGTGAAATTGAGTAAGACTCAAATCCCGACCACAATGAGAAAAATAGAAAAGAGAATGAAAGTCATTCCCTATGCCTCGATCATAGGTTCTATAAAGTATGCTATGTTATGTACCAGACCTATTGTATACCTTGCTCTGAATTTTGCAAGGGAGTACAATAGTGATCTAGGAAGTAGGTCACTGGACATTGGTCAAGAACATCCTTAGTGAGGACTAAGGAAATATTTCTCGATTATGGAGGTGATAAAAGAGCCCGTCGTAAAGAGTTACATCGATGCAGGCTTTTTACACTGATCCGTATGACTCTAAGTCTCAATCTGGATACATATTATAAGTGGGAGCAATTAGCTAGAGTAGCCCGTGCGAGCATTGTAGACATAGAATATTTGCAAAATACATACGGCTCACGAATGTGACAGACCCGTTGACTAAAGCTTCTCTCACGAGCAAAACATGATCATCCCTTAGTACTCTTTGGGTGTTAATCACATAACGATGTGAACTAGATTATTGACTCTAGTAAACCCTTTGGGTGTTGGTCACATGACGATGTGAACTATGGGTGTTAATCACATACAGATGTGAATATTAGTGTTGAATCACATGATGATGTGAACTAGATTATTGACTCTAGTGCAAGTGGGAGACTGAAGGAAATATGCCCTAGAGGCAATAATAAAGTTATTATTTATTTCCTTATTTCATGATAAATGTTTATTATTCATGCTAGAATTGTATTAACCGGAAACATAATACATGTGTGAATATATAGACAAATCAAGATGTCACTAGTATGCCTCTACTTGACTAGCTTGTTAATCAAAGATGGTTATGTTTCCTAACCATGAACAAGGAGTTGTTATTTGATTAACAAGGTCACATCATTAGTTGAATGATCTGATTGACATGACCCATTCCGTTAGCCTAGCACTTGATCGTTTAGTATGTTGCTATTGCTTTCTTCATGACTTATACATGTTCCTATAACTATGAGATTATGCAACTCCCGTTTGCACGAGGAACACTTTGGGTGCTACCAAAGCGTCACAACGTAATCGGGTGATTATAAAGGTACATTACAGGTGTCTCCGAAGGTACATGTTGGGTTGGCATATTTCGAGATTAGGATTTGTCACTCCGATTGTCGGAGAGGTATCTCTGGGCCCTCTCGGTAATGCACATCACATAAGCCTTGCAAGCATTGCAACTAATGAGTTAGTTGTGAGATGATGTATTACGGAACGAGTAAAGAGACTTGCGGTAGCAGATTGAACTAGGTATTGGATACCGACGATCGAATCTCGGGCAAGTAACATACCGATGACAAAGGGAACAACGTATGTTGTTATGCGGTCTGACCGATAAAGATCTTCGTAGAATATGTAGGAGCCAATATGGGCATCCAGGTCCCGCTATTGGTTATTGACCAGAGAGGTGTCTCGGTCATGTCTACATAGTTCTCGAACCCGTAGGGTCCGCACGCTTAACGTTTGATGGCAGTTACTATGAGTTGTTATGATGTTTCTGTACGAAGGTTGTTCGAGTCCCGGATGAGATCACGGACGTGACGAGGAGTCTCGAAATGGTCGAGACATAAAGATTCATATATTGGAAGTCTATGTTTGGACATCGGAAGTGTTCCGTGAAATTAGGAATTTTACCAAATGCACGGAGGTTACCGAACCCCCGGAATACTAATGGGCCAACATGGGCCTTAGTGGAAAGGAGAGAAGGGGCCCAAGTGCTGGCCGCACCTTCCCCTTCCCTAGTCCTATTAGGACTAGGAGAGAAGGCGCCCCCTCTCTCTCCTTCCCACTTGGGGAAACCTAGTTGGACTAGGATTGGGGAATCCTACTCCTAGTAGGAGTAGGACACCCTGGCGCACCTCCCTTGGCCGGCCAGCCCCTCCTCCTTCCCTCCTTTATATCTGGGGCAGAGGGCACCCCATGACACACAAGTTGATCCTTGAGATCTTTCCTTAGCCGTGTGCGGTGCCCCTTCCACCATATTACACCTCAAGAATACCGTGGCGGAGCTTAGGCGAAGCCTGCGCCGGTGGAACATCATCATCGTCACCACGCCGTCGTCTTGTGAAACTCTCCCTCAACACTTTCGGCTGGATCGGAGTTCGAGGGGCGTCATCGAGCTGAGCGTGTGCGAGAACTCGGAGGTGCCGTCGTTCGGTACTTGGATCGGTTGGATCGTGAAGAAATGCGACTACTTCCTCTACGTTGCGTCAACGCTTCGGCTGTGGGTCTCTGATGCGTAGACGACACTCTCATCTCGTTGCTATGCATCACCATGATCTTGCGTGATCGTAGGAAAATTTTGAAATTACTACGTTCCCCAACAAAATGATGGTGGCCCAAAGAGATCCATGTGAAGGAGCTCCAAGGGTCTCTTTGAGTATATGATAGTTGTGGGAGGGTGAGCCTTCTCATGAAGCTTTCCTTCAATACAAGCACTGCAAGCACGGTCTTTGGCAAAACTAACATTCGTTAGTCCACGAACATGGTCCCCTTGAGAAGACTTTGCAAAGATCTCATATTGACATGGGCTAAACGGCGATGCCAAAGCCATCCCACGTCAACTTTAGCCATTAGGCATGTCGCGGTCTTAGTGGGTCGCTCCGAAAAGTTAATCACATAGAGACCGTTTCGACATGCCCAAC
This sequence comes from Aegilops bicornis, assembly GCA_021605145.1. Classification (NCBI taxonomy): domain Eukaryota; kingdom Viridiplantae; phylum Streptophyta; class Magnoliopsida; order Poales; family Poaceae; genus Aegilops; species Aegilops bicornis. Next base: position 526,074,982 of record CM038669.1, read on the forward strand.
AAAGGCTACTTTAAGAGTCTTGCTCCACAAGAGGGCCACGGAATCAATGTCAAAGAAAGTAGCAAAACCCATGACCGCAAGTTGACGAGCGGAAAGCAAATTGTATGCAAGGGACTCAACAAGCATGACTTTCTCGATCGTAAGATCATGAGAAATGACAACCTTGCCGAGACCCAATACCTTAGAATGTGATGCATCACCCCACTCGACATCGGTGGGCATAGATGGAATCTCTTGCACGTCCACCACCATGTCCTTGCTCCCGGTCATATGATTCGTTGCTCCACTATCAAGCAACCATGATCCCCACCGGAAGCAAACCCCTACAAGAGATCAATGCTTGGTTTTAGGTACCCATTGGGTAATGGGTCCTTTGATGTTAGTAACGAGGGTCTTAGGAACCCAAATAGACCATTCAATGTACTCATAAGAAGAACCAACAAATTTAGCATAAACATGCCCATCACTAGCGCGGCACAACACATAAGAGGGGTTAAAGTCGCCGGCTATGTTCATGGGGATGACGTTGTCCTTCTTGGCGTTGTCACCCTTTGCACGGTTCTTCTTCTTCTTGGACGCACCCTCTCCCTCCTTCACAAAAGTTTGCTTGAGAGGGGGAGGTTGCTTGGTCTTGTCATTCTTCTTCTTGCTCTTGGGCTTGGGCGAACCCAATCCCTCCTTGGCCACAACTTCCTTTTGATTACTCAAAAGATCGTTAAGGTTCTTCTCACCTTGAATGCATGAGACAAGGCCCTTTTCAAGTTGCTCCTTCAACTTAGCATTCTCCTCAACAAGATGCACATGCTCACAACAAGGGTTAGTAGCATTTGCATTATCAATCAATATCATATGAGGAAAGGTGGCTTTCTCCTTGGTTAGCTTCACTTGGAGTTGATCATGAGACTCTTTGAGACTAGCATGAGCACCCTTCAAGACTTTGTGAGCCTTGTCGAGAGTGTCAAAGTCCTCGTTGAGTCTAGCAAGATCAACTCCGAGCTTTGCCTTCTCGGAACTAAGCACACGAGACACAACAAGAGTATGATCAAGGTCTTTCTTTAATTTAGCGTGATCATCGTTGTGTGACTCCTCAAGAGCCAAACGAAGGCCACGCTCCTCCTCAAGAGCATTGGAAAGATCCGAAATCTCATCGGCATAGTCACGACTATGCCCTTCCATCTTAGAGATGGTTTCTTCATGAGTCTCGATCATGACATTGGCTTCACCAAGTTGTTCCAAGAGAGCAACGAAGTGCATCTTGGATTTGCCCTTGAGTTTACTCATAAAGATCTCAAATTCATTTTCCTCTACATTAGTCCCCTCATGTTCATCAATGCAATCCGTTAAAGAGGAATGATGGATGATGGTAGTTTTGATATTAGGGGTTACCTTGTCGGTGGCTTTATCCATGAGGCACTTAGCGGTGATGTTTTCATTAGGTGAACCAAGAGAGACACCGAGGAGTCATTGCAATGGCCACGGAGGCCATGGCAACCGGTTCACCATCCTCATCATCATCATCATCATCCTCATTGTACTCTTCTTGAACAACCAAGGCTTTGTGAGGAGTCTTCTTTGGAAAGTTGCTCTTGTTGTGGAAAGACTTGACCTTGTCCTTACGGATGAGCTTGCCACCATTGTCTTCCCGCTTCTCATATGGGCATTCCGCAACAAAGTGACTCACATTGCCACAATTGAAACACGTCCTCACATCGTTGCTTGCCCCTAGAGCCACTTGAATTGCTCTTGTTGAAGTTGGGTCTTGAGTTCTTCTTGCTCCAAAATTGTCTTGAAGCAAGGGCCATGTGTTCATGATAATCATACTTAGTATCTTCTAGGTTGCTCTCTTCTTCTTCCTCCTCTCCATCTTCTTCGACACAAATCTTGGCCTTCAAGGCGAGGTTGGGCTTCTTTGCTCTTTGAGAGCGAAGCACCGCATTGTCGGCGGTCTTGTCCAATATGCTCATAGCCACAAACTCGTCCAACACATCACTTGAGGACAAGGTGTGAAAGTCCGGTCGTTGACGGATGACGGAGGACATGGCTTTGTGGTATGGCATCATTGCCTTGAGAAATTTGGCGCTTGATCCAGTTGTCATCGGTGTCCTTACTTCCATGATCCCGGAGGAGACGGCAAGCTTGGTTACTCTCCAATAGAGCTCACGAGGTTCTTCTTCTTCCTTCATTGCAAACTCATCGGCTTCGTCTTGGACCACTTCATAATTGGAGCGTTGAATGCTTGCGCTTCCTCGATACATGGAAACCACCTTGAGCCAAGCATCTTTGGCACGGATGTAAGGCGGAGATGAGGGAGGTCTTCGGAAGGATTGCTTCTTGGATGATGAAGAGAGCATTCTCATTGAATTGATGGTCCACGACCTCTCTTGGAGAAAAGTTGCTTTCCGGATCATGCGGATAGAAACCTTCTTCAATGATTCTCCAAAGGTTAGTGTTCACATGATTTAAATGGCGCTTAAAACGATAAACCCAAGAATCAAAATCCTCCTTTTATCAACCTTAGGTGGTGGACCGGCATGATTCAAATGAGTGGAGGAATCGGCCCACCATAAGCGGGAGGTTGCACATGGGCAAAGATGCCGGTGCCATTCTTACCACTAGACGAGGGCTTTCTCACTCGTAGCTTCCCCTTATCGGAGTTAGCATCCGCTCCCGTGTTGGCGGGATCACCCACTTTCACGGGTGCGGTGGAAATTTTAAGCCCTTCTAGGAAATCCTTAAACATGTCCTTGACCTCGTTCGTCATGGAGGTTTTCAATGTGTCCAAAGCCACATTGAACTCCTCACGAGAGATCGAGGTACTCCCATCTCCCGTAGATGATGTCGGATTCAAGACCGAGTGCTCCCCCACATCATCTACGACGTCAACTCATACTCTTGGACGGTAAAGTCCTTAAAAAGAGACGAGGCTCGATACCAATTGAAAGGATCGATATGGTTGACTAGAGGGGTGAATAGGCAACTAACAATTTTTAAGCTTTTCTTAACCAAATTAAACTTTGCAATAATAAAGGTTGTCTAGATGTGCAACTAGGTGAACAACCTATATGATGCAACAACACTAGCACACGAGCAAGCAAGGATAGGAACAATAAATAAGCAAACACAAGTAAAGGGAAAAGATAACCAAGAGTGGAGCCGGTGGAGACGAGGATGTGTTACCGAAGTTCCTTCCTTTTGAGGGAAATGCGTCTCCGTTAGAGCGGTGTGGAGGCACAATGCTCCCAAGAAGCCACTAGGGCCACCGTATTCTCCTCACGCCCTCACACAATGCGAGATGCCGTGATTCCACTATTGGTGCCCTTGAAGGCGGCGACGAACCTTCACAAGCAAGGTTGGGGCAAACTCCACAACAACCGGAGGCTCCCAACAACAACAACAAACCCACGAAGCTTCACCACAATGGAGTATGGCTTCAAGCGGTGACCTCAACCGTCTAGGGTGCTCAACACCCAAGAGTAACAAGATCCGCAAGGGATAGGTGGGGGGAATCAAATATCTCTTGGTGGAAGTGTAGATCTAGGCCTTCTCAACCAATCCCGAGCAAATCAACAAGTTTGATTGGCTAGGGAGAGAGATCGGCGAAAATGGAGCTTTGAGCGGCAATGGAGCTTGGGGGAAAAGAGGTAGGTCAACAAGGAAGAAGATGACCCCTTTATATAGTGGGGTAACACATCCAACCGTTACCCCACTAAACAGCCCACAGAGCGGTACTACTGAGGCAGACAGTATACTACCGCTAAGGGCGGTACTACCGCTCCATACCAAGCGGTACTACCGCTCCACCACGTAGCGGCACTATCAAGGAGCAGAGCGGTACTACCGCTTAAGAGCGGCACTACCGCCATCGCCGCCCTAGTGCCGCAAAACCCGACACGAGAAAACACCGCCTCGAATCGAGGCGGTAGTAGGCGCCAGTACTACAGAGGTAGTAGACGAAGCCATGAGCGGTACTACCAACGGAAGCGGCATCATTGGAGCGGTACTATTTACCGAGCAGTACTACCGCTGGGCTACGGCGGTACTACCGAAGATCAAGTACTACCGCACAGGACGAAACCGAGCCGAGAAGAGAGGGCAGCTCAAAGATGCGAAAGGAAGACACCGGTGTGAAAAGATGTATGCGTGTTGATTCCACCTAGCCTTACCAAAGCGGATCCCCTCTTAATAGTACGGAGACTCCTACGAAACTAGTCCACCAACAACGAGCCGCAGAAGCTACACCGTCTTGAATGCAACACCGAGGGGATGTAATCGTCTCGTGCCAATGGATGATCTTCTGAAAGAACTTAACGCACACGATTAGTCCGCAAAAGCATTGTCATCAATCACCAAAACCACTAGGGAATAAATATGCCCTTACACACGCGTTTATAGGCAAGGCTTGGAGGAGATTTGCGGTGCCAGAAACTAGATAGCGCAAGTGCTCAATTATATCCACCCAGCAACGAAAGCAGTTATTTTGCATCGTCCGGGCCGTCACGTGGGCCTTGTATTCATACAAACATAAATAACCCCTGGGCCACTGGTGTGGCGTATACCACGGCGTATTCATGAAAGTTGGTAATTAATATTTGACGTATTGCAAATGCGCTATAATAAGTAGCAATCACGACGCTAGGACCGACGCTCGTGATAACGGCAGCGCGTGGCTGCATGTTCCAAAAATTCACGTCGGTAAAAACATTGTATTTTATACAGTAAAAAGGTCAAACGTCCTTACATTTTGGGAAACGTGATTCTTTTTTGAGGAAGAGAGAGTGCAGAATTTGCAGTTGTCTTTTTTTTTTTGAGGATTAGAATTTGCGGTTGTGGGTTGCCCGCCCACAACGACGGCGGGCCGACGCCCAGCTTTTTGCTGTGCCTGTCTCCTCCTATGTGCTGCTGCGCCCAACTCAAAAAAAAAAAAATGTCGCTGCTGCACCGTCAACTAAAAAAAAAAACGCTGCTGCGCCGAAACAGATCCAGAGAGAGGTGAGGGGGAGGGGCTGCTGATGAGCGAGAGCTCAGTGGAGGAGAAGAGGTCGACGACGAGGGAAACTGCTCAAGCGGAGGGGAAGAGGTCGACGACGAGGGGAACTGCTCAAGCGGAGGGGAAGAGGTCGACAACGAGGGGAACTGCTCAAGCGGAGGGGAAGAGGTCGACGACGAGGGGAACCGCCCGGTTGAGAGGAGCAGCTCGACGAGGAGGGGAACGCTTCCTCGCATGGTATGTATGGTTTTATTTCTGCTCAGTAGTTTGTGTAGATCTAAATAGCAATACGCACTAGGCCGTGTAGATGTTTGTCTAAAAATTGTGCTTTTTATTAGAGATTGTTTAGTTTATGTGTTGGAGTGTGTAGTGTCTGAAAAATGTAGTGTTACCTGTTTAATTTGTTGCTTAGTTATTTATTCGATTGTAATACTGAAGTATGATTATAACTTAATGCACGGCACCTGCTCTAATATTTTAATAATTTAATGGGGTTGATCTCGCTGAATTAAGCAATGTTGCCTTGCCTCTAACCAATCCGGAGACGCAGACATCAGATAAGTGAATGATTGGCTGACATTTAGCTTCTCTCTAGACCCTTCATGTGTTCGTTTAATTCTAAAGTTGTAAGGGTGCTGAATCCATCCATGTTCCATTCCATTTGTCTGGTTCTGAGAGGCCAAACATCTCGCCAGAGCCTTCATGTTGCCCTAGCTTGTTTGTTCAATCCTAAAATTTTAATGGGGTCGATATCACTGAATTTAGCCATGTTGCCTTGCCTCTAACCGACTGGGAGAGGCCGAACATTTGGTAAGCGAGTGATTGGCTGACATGATCCTTCATAATATGTTGTCAATATCAAGCAGTAATCAATATCAAATGGAACCTGTTGCCATCAGAAGCACTAGAGACCAGATATCTTGACCCGACCATGCAATGCTCGGTAAAATCTTCAGGTCGCATTAGTGCAACCCACTGAGAAGGAATTCGTGTCATAAGGAGAAGGGTTGGTTGCTTCTGGATGCCAAACTTAACATAATCATCAGCTGGGGAAGATGACAATGAAGGGTGGGGAATAAAAATAGTTCGTACAGGTCCTGTGGGTGAAGCTGAGGAAATGGAGTCCATAGAGGGTAATGGAACAGGAAGATGTAGATAAGAGACTTAAAATTCAACCTCACGCCCACAAGTGCATATCTGTTTTGGCAATTAAATTTACTAGTATCATATATTTTGCCCTGCCGGCAGATCCTATTCAACCTCACATCCAGAACTACGTGTATATATTTTTGTTGGAAGCCAAGCTTATTGTCATATATTTTCGCACTTATGTTAAAAAACTCGTCAATTGTAGGTACAGCCGCAAGGGTGGAAATAAGACGACAGATGACTGGGAAACAAAATTGAGACCATTCGTTGAGCAGTGGAGAACAGCAAGCTCGGTTCTCTGGCACGAGGAGGCGCTCTTCGACCTAGCTGCACACGAGGCTTATCTACGGTGGTACCGGTCACAAACGAGATTTCACTACATACCAAGAGCTGACCCTGAGGACATGGAGACGGCTCACGCTTTGGCTTCAGAGACGCACTACAGTTCTTCAGTGACTAGCGTCATAGATCACTCGGTAAGCAATATGGTTATATCATTTATTCAGTTCATATTTTGGAACCATAAGTAGTGACCGATTTCTAGCTGTTAGGGAATTTGCAGGCTCAGTTAACGCTGGAGGCTCAAGAGGAGACTGCTGCGATAATCAACTGACTGACCATGGGGATCATGATGACTCCGTCCGAAAATCTAGCAGCATGGCAGCATACTGAGAGCAAGCTGCGGAGGATCTTCGAGACTTTGAGGCATAGGTGTGCCATCAGACAACCTGCCTAGTCACGAAGCACACACTCCCCCATGCCCCTCGCACCGTGCTAGGCTGACGTTCCAGCCAACTCCGACGGCGTGGCGGCAGCCAACTATCCGGCTGCTGCCTCCACCTTCCCTTACGCAGTCCGGTGGCTCCTCCTGGTACCACCAGCCTCACCCCTCTCCTGCGCAGCTCTTAGTGATGGTGACAACAGGTATATGTCGGTGCTAGTACACTAATTACTGTTTTAGTGATCGTGATGTTATAACTATGGTTTTCCTATGAAACATGCATGACACATACACATGCTTTTTGAGGGTTCACCAGATACTCCACCACCGCCCGGCCGCACAGGTCATTCTGGCCATGCCACCTCCGCGCAATCCCATACCATAAGAGACATCGCCGTCCTACTCGTAGTCATAGAGGTGGTGCGCAGGGTCGTGGACAGGGAGGACAGGAGGATGACACGGTTAGAGGACGGACAGACGGTTAGTGATGTCCCACTATGTGATTTGACTTTCTTGACTTCATTATGTCCATATATGTAGCACTATTCAACTTTGTGGTAAAAATCACATATTCCTTTTAATAAAATATAAAGGCACACCATATTTTTCTAGAAAGAAAAACTAAAGGCAGACATTACAGTAGCATGATGCGTCCTGAGGCAGACTCCTTTGAGAAACAATACAATACTTCAAATAAACAGCAGAGCGATTCCTTTCGGATTTTTCTCTGATCAATGGCAAATATTATTACATTACGAGAAGTTCAAGAGAGAAATGAAAAATATCTTCAAAAACAATTAACTTTGTTTAACACACAACACATACTGCGGATATGCAGTGCCTTCACTAGCTCAATTCAGTTTGCTCACTCTAGAGAAGTTTATCTGCTTTAAATTTCGCCATCCCAAAGGTCATCCAAGGTTTTGTAAACGCTTAGAGGGTGAACTGCAAATTCCCCTTTCATCAACCTTGCCTGCATTTTTCAAGTCAAACCAGATATCAGATGTGAATAGTGAAAGGGTAAGGACTGGAGCTATCCAATGATATATTGCCGAGAAAAGAATGATCTTTGATCTTTGAAATATTGTCGATTTTAAAGTTACGTTAGATAACAGAAGAAACAAGCGTTAAGACTTCAGACATGCCTGTTTGATTTCGGAGAACTTTGCCATTAAATCTTCAGGAATGGACCACTCAAATATGTCAAAGTTCTCCTTAATCCTTGCTTCATTGGTGCTTTTTGGAAGTACACTCTGACCCATTTGAAGACACCAGCGTAAGGCAACCTGAGCAGGCATCTTCTGCAACTTCTCAGCAACAGAGATGACAATAGGATTGCTAAGGACGATAGCCCCACTGACCCCAGGTAGAGATGATCCAGGCGAACCTAATGGCGAAAATGCCTGCAAGTGACAGTTTATGACAACACATGGAAGCGGCGCAGTACCGATTATCAACAAACCAAGATAGCAGCTTACAAAACTGAAAGAAATGCTACAGCATTACTGATGACATATCAAGCTTACAGAAAGATGAACACCCCTCGAATGGCATAGTTTATGGAGCTTGTCTTGCTGCCAAATCAGATGACATTCAACCTGGTTGACTGCTGGAGGCACACGTGCAATGGCAAGCAAATCCTCAATCTTCTTGAAAGAGAAGCTACTCACACCAATTGCTCGAGCTTTGCCAGAGTCGTATAGCTTCTCCATTGCTTCCCATGTAGCAGGAATATCAGGTGGGAGAAAGTTTTCATGGCTCGGCGTACTCCCTTTCTTGATACGGATTGGAGCATGAATCTGCAAAATAAGGTCATTTCAACAACCAAACGAGGTAATAAGTGGCGTGCAGTTAAAGCAGTTATGTTGTGCACAGTTATTAATGTACTCAGTTTAACACATTTGTATTTACAATTTTCTTTCATATATTCTCAAAAACAGATCAGTCTTGACTATATAATTTAGTGTCAGTTATTATCGTGAAAATAGAACTGTCTTCTCACATTTTTTTTATTTTGCAATTAGAACTGTCTATGTAAGAGCTATGACTGCAAAAATTAGAACCCCAATATGATAATCCTAGTGTGTTTTCCATTTTTGGTGCGCAACTAACATGTAACGACCATCCCTAAAAAATACCGAAGGACCGTAGACAAACATAATTAGCTCTGGACAAGAATATTGCCAAGCCATGCAGAGGTAATAAGAATTTGGATCAAGAAGAGGTTTTTGCTCCTTACCTTCATTCAATTAGCTATTGGTATATCTTAGTACATAAGTGTGAAAAAGAATAACTGAATGTACTATGAAGCATAGGAATTTACGAGGAACAGATCTAAGAAGTCAAGCTGCAAATCTTTAAGAGTAGTGCCAATTGCCTCTGGAACATCTTCAGGTGCATGATCACCAGACCTGCAAAATTAAGAATATTCCTGACAGGATGGAAATTATTTCACGCTTAATTGAGGTTGGGAAATGAATCCTAACCATAGCTTAGAGGTGATAAACAAATCTTCACGCTTAACCACACCATCCTCAAATAGTTTCTTCAAAGCGAAACCAACCTACACAAATAATATTTCATATTAGTAGAAATGTTTCCAAATCAAAATAATAATATTGCAACACTAGAAGGCTTCTTGGAATGTGTACTTGTTACTTCCAGTTTCATTGATCTACTTGCAAACACCCCTAAAAAAATACTACCTTGCACAACCCTTTTGTCATCGCATTGTTGTGTATGATTCTAAATTTCAGAGCTGAAGTATTTCCTTCTCACTTATCAATTATCGTCAATACATTTCCGCAATATTGTTTTGAGAAAAAAATATGCAATTAGTTTTGGCATAAAAACTGTATGCACATAATATATCAAAATTAAAAGCTTTTCATGTCGTAACATGCACATTTAGACAAGTACTCCCTCTGTTCCTAAATATTTATCTTTTTAGAGATTTCAAATGGACTACCACATACAGATGTACTCCCTCCGTTTATTTTTACTCTACATATAATATTTGGTCAAAGCCAAACTTTATAAAGTTTGACCAACTTTGTAGAAAAAATATTAATATCGGCAATACTAAAACTATATGGTATGAAAATTAATTTCATGATGTATCAAACAATATTGATTTCACATTGTGAATCTTGATATTTTTTTCTATAAACTTAGTCAAAGTTAACAAGGTTTGACTTTGACCAAATCTTATATGCAGACTAAAAAGAAACGGAGGGAGTATATAGACATATTTTAGAGTGTAGGTTCACTCATTTTGCTCCGTATGTAATCGCTCGTTGAAATCCGTAGAAAGACAAATATTTAGGAACGGAGGGAGTACAATATTCATGTGGGATCAAACAATCACGGACTAGTGAAACATACACCAACGTTGTCTTGCGGATCACTCCAATCTAAGTATTTAACCTGTTATTACACAAAAAATAAAAGAAAAAAAGGTTGCAGCATGCGCATTGAGCTATTGAAGGGACAAACATGCGATGTAACGGTCACGCTATGGTGCATGTACTAATACCTGTTTCTCATTGCGGTACACTGGAGCACAATCAATATGCCGATATCCAGCCTGCCGGAAAAGCATGGAACTTTTTAGAAGGGAAAAAAATAAGGGATAGAGATTGATATATATGTCAGGGCTCCGGAGCAGAAGCATGTGGAAAATTCAAAAGTCAACTTGAGGTAACTGAATGAACAGAGATTTCTACACAGGACGCCAATTTGACCCACCATTAAAAACTCATCCTAATGGAGCTAACTTGATCCACAATTAAAACCTCATCCTAATTGATTCTACGGGCCCCAGGTAACACAAAGCTGAACCTAGCTTGATAGGGTGAGCACTTAATATCCAAGACCATCAAGATGGGATTAAAAAAGCGACAGGAAAAGACCTTGACAGCAGCGTAGATGGCCTCGCCGACAACATCAGGCTCTATCTGCCATGTGCCGAGGCCGACCGATGGCATCCTTGCGCCGGTGTTCAGGACGAAGGACCCGGCCATCTTTGCTCTTTGGGGCAAGATAGACGAGAGAGAGACTGTCAAAGAAGATGGGTGCGGTGGGCTTGGGATTGCTGTTGGGGTTATCTATTCGCTCTGCAATAAACTAGACATATCAATGTAACAGAGTGATCGACACACACATAATGTATGTCATCAGTGACAAGATTGTAAAGAGCTGATTGGACCGAGTACACTTTTTTAGAAGATGGGTCCTCTTCGCTGTTGTGGACAAGAATTTGACCAAAAGTGGATCGGCGCGGAACAAAGGTCGTTAGCCAAATTAGGGACTGCAGCATATAAGCACAACTGCGTACATCACAGGAACTTGATGGATGTAGCACGGCATAACACGGGGAGCAGCATCACCTCCTTGTGAAGGAACGGAAACGTTGTGCAAAAAGTCCGTGGAGTGATTTAACAGCATTATCTGAAATGGACACGCCTCTTTCGGTTGTGCTTAGGACGGACAGACGGTTAGCGCTATTCAACTTTGTGATAAAAAAGCACACCATACTTTTCGAGAAAGAATAACCAAGGGCACACACTATAGTAGCACGACTATAACTGGAATCAGATTTCTTTGAGAAACAGCACAAGACTTCAAGTGAACAGCAGATCGATTCCCTTCGGAAACTTCTCAGATCAGTGGCACAGATTATTAGGTTATCAGATGTTCAAGAAAGAAATGAAAAATATCTGTAAAGTAATTAATTAACTTCATTCAACAACACACATGGCATACTGCGTATATGCAGTGCCTTTCACTTGCTCATTCTCTGTTCACTCTAGAGAAGTTGACGGGCTTTGAATTTCTCCATCCCAAAGATCCTCCAAGGTTTTGTAAACGCTTAGAGGGTGAACTGCGAATTCCGCTTTCAGCAACCTTTCCTGCATTTTTCAGATCAAACCAGATGTCAGATGTGAAGAATGAAAGGGTAAGCACTCTGAGCTATCGAATGCTATACTGCCGAGAAAATAATGGTCATGATCTCTGAAGGATTGTTCCATATCCATATCGAGTTAGATAGCAGAAGTAACAAAAATGGACAGGAAGTCGATGCCATGAGACATGGGAAGAAACATGTGTTGAGGCTTCAAACATGCCTGTTTGATTTCGGAGAACTTGGCCATCAAATCTTCGGGAATGGACCAATCAAATATGTCAAAGTTCTCCTTAATCATTGCTTCATCGGTGCTTTTTGGAAGTACACTCTGGTCCATTTGAAGACCCCAGCGTAAGGCGACCTGTGCAGGCGTTTTCTGCAACTTCTCGGCAACAGAGATGACAATAGGATTGCTAAGGACACTAGCACCACTGACCACAGATAGAGGTGATCCAGGTGAACCTAATGGTGAATATGCCTGCAACAACACAAGTGGCAGATTATGTCAACATATGGGAGTAGCAGTACAGATTATCAAAAAACCGAGGTAGCGGCAGCTTTACAAGACTGAAAGAAATGCTACAGTGTTAGAGATGACATATCAAGCTTACAGAAAGATGAACACCCCTCGACTGGCATAGTTTGCGGAGCTTGTCTTGCTGCCAAATCAGATGACACTCAACCTGGTTGACTGCTGGAGGCACGCGTGCGACGGCAAGCAAGTCCTCCATCTTCTTGCAAGCAAAGTTACTCACACCGATTGCCCGGGCCTTGCCGGAGGCGTATAGCTTCTCCATCGCTCCCCATGTAGCAGTGATGTCCGGTGGAAGCAAATTTTCAGGGCTCAGCGTAGTTCCTTTCTTGATCCGGACTGGACCATGAACCTGTAAAGTAAGGTAATTTCAACAACCAAATCAGATAATAGGTAGCGTACACTTAAGGGACGGTTATGTTGTGCTCACTGTTAAAAGAAAAAGTCGGCTATTAGTATAGAATGAGAACTGTTGCCAATTTATGCAAGAACTATGGCATAGATATCCAATCTGGTAATTCTAGTATGATTTCTTCTTTTGGATTGCAACTAATATATAGTGACTATAGACTAGCACTGTATAAGAGTAGGGCCAAGCCATACGGAAAATAATTGGGAACTCATGATGTTATTTGCTACTTACATTTCAGTGTTCAGTTAATTATAGGCACATCTACATATATAACACTTAAATAAACGGATAATTGAGTTTAATATCCAGGATAGGAATTTACGAGGAACAAATCTAAGAAGTCAAGCTCCAAATCTTTAAGAGTAATGTCAATTGCCTCCGGCACATCTTCAGGTGCATGATCACCAAACCTGGAAAATTCAGAGGCAAGACGGGAATTATTTCACATGTTCCTTTAACCGAGGCTGGGAAATGAAGCCTAACCATAGCTTAGAGGTGACAAACAAGTCTTCACGCTCAATCACACCATCCTCAAACAATTTCTTTAAAGCCAAACCAACCTACACAAGTAATTAATACTTCGATTTAGTTAGAAATGTTTCCAAATGAAAATAATAACATTTGAACTGTAGAAGGCTTCTTGAAACGCGTGCTTGTTATTTCCACTTTCATTGATCTACTTTGCCGTTTGCACACCCTTTTTGTCATCTCATTGTTTGTCCCTGCTTCTAAATTTCAGAGCTGAAGTATTTCCTTCTCACTTGTCCCTTTTAAAAGCATGCTCTTCATGTCGTAGAATTCAAATATTTAGACCAACATGATATTCATGTGCGATCAACCAATCATGGACCAGTGAAACATACACCAACTATTGTTGTGCTGACTAATCAGTTACACAAAAAAAGAGAAGAAACGGGTTGCAGCATGCACATTGAGCTATTTTTTTTTCCGAAAAGGATGCACATTGAGCTATTGAAGGGACATACATGCGACCGAATGCTGTAGTGCAAGTATAATTGCTAATACCTGTTTTGTTGTTGTTGAGAGAAGTAATTAATATACCTGTTTCTGATTGTGGTATGCTGGAGCACAATCGATATGCCGATATCCAGCCTGCCAGAAAAGCATGAAGCTTTCAGAAAGGAAAACAAGGGAAATATATTTGATATTATCTCAGAACTTCAGAACACAAGCACGTGCTTGTTGAAGTGAGCAGGTAATACCCAAAGATTCAAAAAACCATCAAGGATGATTAAAGCGACAGGAAATGACCTTGACAGCAGCGTAGATGGCGTCGCCGACAACATCAGGTTCTATCTGCCATGTGCCGAGGCCGATTGATGGGATCCTTGCGCCGGTGTTCAGGACGAAGGACCCGGCCATCTTGGGAGGAAGGTAGAAGAGGAAGACTATGGAAGATGATGGGTACGGTGGGCTTGGGTTTGGTTGTGGGGGTATATCTATCCGGTCTGCAGCAACTACAGATATAATGTATTCCGACCCGGTGACCGGCGCACACTCCATTATCAGCGATAGTATAAGATTGTAAAGAGTGACTGACCGACCGACCGACGCATGATTTTATTTCCCTCTATTTCTTTTTTCCATTCACTGACGCGTAGGCAGAGAGAGAGAACGTGAGTTGACTTGCCACGTTTGACCGGTCAATCTAAATAAAATATGAAGCTATACGGAGAGCCAGGGGCCATATAATCACCAAATATTGTTTTATTGACAGCATTCCTTAGCACAATTACCAAAATAAAACCTGCTGAGACAGGTACAGTGATCACCAGTACATTTTACTTCATATTCAAGATCAATTTTGAAAAGACATACGACAGAGCTAAGTGGCCTTTTTGTTCAACAAGCGCTCGTAATGAACGGTTTCTCTCCTCAGGGGTAGTGTAGTCATCAAGGTCAATGATGGCATTGATTAATACTTCTAGACAAAGAAGGGCCTCCGACAGGGGGACATTTTGCATAATACTGTGGCGGATATTCTTGCAATCCTTGTTGAGCCTGCCAAGGCGAAGAATTAACTTTATTTAACACACAAGGCATACTGCGGATATGCAGTGCCTTCACTACCTTCTTCAGTTTGTTCACTCTAGAGAAGTTCATGTCCTTTAAATTTCGCCATCCCAAAGGTCCTCCAAGGTTTTGTAAACGCTTAGAGGGTGAACTGCGAATTCTGCTTTCAACAACCTTTCCTGCATTTTTTGCAGATCAAACCAGATATCAGATATGAAGAATGCAAGGGTAAGCACTTTGAGCTATCGAATGATATATTGCCGAGAAAAGAATGGTCATGATCTCTAAAGGATTGTCGATTCCATGTGCATATTGTTAGATAGCGGAAGTAACAAACATGGACGACAAGTCAATGACATGTGACATCGAAAGAAAAATGTTGTTGCGACTTGACACATGCCTGCTTGATATCGGAGAACTCCGCCATCATATCCTTTGGAATGGACCAATCAAATATGTCAAAGTTCTCCTTAATCCTTGCTTCATTGGTACTCTTTGGAAGTACACTCTGACCCATTTGAAGACTCCAGCGCAAGGCGACCTGCGCAGGCGTTTTCTGCAACTTCTCGGCAACAGAGATGACAACGGGGTTGCTAAGGACACTAGCCCCCATGATCGCAGGTAGAGGTGATCCAGGTGAACCTAATGGCGAATATGCCTGCAACAACACAAGTGGCAGTTTATGACAACATATGGGAGTGGTGCAATACCGAATTACCGATTATCAGCAAACCAAGGTAAGCAGCAGCTTACAAAACTGAAAAAACATGCTACAGCATTAGAGATGACATATCAAACTTACAGAAAGATGAACACCCCTCGAATGGCATAGTTTACGGAGCTTGTCTTGCTGCCAAATCAGATGGCACTCAACCTGGTTGACTGCTGGAGGCACCCTTGCGACGGCAAGCAAATCCTCCATCTTCTTGCAAGCAAAGTTACTCACACCAATTGCTCGAGCTTTGCCAGAGTCATATAGCTTCTCCATGGCTCTCCATGTAGCAGGAATATCAGGTGGGAGAAAGGTTTCAAGGCTCGGCGTTGTTCCTTTCTTGATGCGGATTGGACCATGAATCTGTAAAATAAGGTCATTTCACAACCAAACGAGGTAATAAGTGCGTGCAATTAGAGCCGCTTTTATCGGTGCTTTGTTGTTAATTTACTCAGTTCAACAGAGTTGTATTTTCAATTTTCTTTCATATATTCTCAAATACAGAATAACCTTGAAAATATGTTTAGTGCCAGTTATTATCATGAAATTATAATTATCACTAATCTATGCAAGGGCTATGACAAAGAATTCTATATGGAATCCTAGCGTGTTTTCCATTTTTGGTGTGCAACTAATAGCTACCATCCCTAAAAAGTACTCCCTCCAATCCAAATTATTTGTCGCAGCTTTAGTATTCCCTCCGTCCCATAATGTAAGACGTTTTTTGACCCTAGAAACGTCTTACATTATGGGACGGAGGGAGTACATCTGTAAAGAAATATAAGAGCGTTTAGATCACTACTAAAGTTGTACGAAAGCTGCGACAGTTAATATGGATCGGAAGGAGTACCTAAGGACCATACGCAAACATAATTAGCTCTGGACAAGAATATTGCCAAACCATGCAGAAATCGTATGAAGAGGAGGTTTTTGCTCCTTACCTTTTGCTATTCAGTTAGTTATAGGTATATCTCAGTACATAACTGTAAACAAACGAATAATTGAATATATTACCAAGCATAGAAATTTACGAGGAATAAATCTAAGAAGTCAAGCTGCAAATCTTTAAGAGTAGTGCCAATTGCCTCTGGCACATCTTCAGGTGCATGATCACCAGACCTGCAAAATTAAGAATATTCTGACAAGATGGAAATTATTTCGCATGTTCCCTTAAGTAGGGAAATGAATCCTAACCATAGCTTAGATGTGATAAACAAATCTTCACGCTTAACCACACCATCCTCAAATAATTTCTTCAAAGCCAAGCCAACCTACACAAGTAATATTTCATACTAGTAGAAATATTCCCAAATCAAAATAATACTATTGCAACTCTAGAAGGCTTCTTGAAATGTGTACTTGTTATTTCAAGTTTCATTGATCTACTACCTTGCACACCCTTTTCACCATCTCATGTTTGTGTCTGATTCTAAATTTCATAACTGCATTGAAGTGTTTCCTTCTCACTTATCAGTTATCATCAATATATTTTCCCAGTATTATTTTGAGAAAAAAATATGCATTGAATTTCGGCACAGAAACTATATGCACATAATAATAATATAATATATCAAATTAAATGCTTTTCATAACATAAAATTCACATTTAGACGAATGTAATATTCATGTGGGCTCAACCGATAATGGACTAGTTAAACATACACTAATATTGTTTATCTGAGAGTACTAATCAGTCCAATTCAAGTATTTAATGCGTTACACGAAAAAAAAAGCTGCAAGGGATTACTAATACCTGTTTCTCATTGCGGTACACTGGAGCACAATCAATATGCCGATATCCAGCCTGCCGGAAAAGCATGGAACTTTTAGAAGGGAAAATAAGGGATAGAGTTTGATATATCTCAGGGCTTTAGAACACAAGCGTGTCAAAATTCACAAGTTAACTTGAGGTAAGTGAATGGACAGAGATTTCCACTTAGGATGTCAGTTTGATCTACAACTAGAACTCATCATAAGGATTCTATAGGCCTTAAGTGACACAAAGATGAACCTACCTTGGACTCACAAAACCATCAAGAAGGAATTAAAGGGACAGGAAAAGACCTTGACGGCAGCGTAGATGGCGTCGCCGACAACATCAGGCTCTGTCTGCCATGTGCCGAGGCCAATCGATGGGATCCTTGCGCCAGTGTTCAGGACGAAGGACCCGGCCATCTTTGGAGCAAGAGACTAGAAGAGAAAGACTATGGAAGATGGGTGCTGTGGGCTTGGGGTTGGTGGTGGGGGGTATATCATCTTTGGGCAAGGTAGAGGAGAAAGACTATCAATGAAGGTGGGTACGGTGGGCTTGGGATTGGTTGTGGGGGTATCTATTTGTTCTGCAGCAACTACACATAATGTATGAGACAGAGTGACCGACACACTCCACTATCACTTTATCAGTGATATAAGATTGTTAAAGAGCTAGACTTTTCTAGAAGATGGGCCCTCTTTGCTGTTGTGGACAATAATGTGACCAAAGTTGACCTGTGCAGAACGGATGAGGCGCAGAGGGGTAGCAAGGAAAGCAAAGGAAGGAGGTGGAGAGGCTGAGGCACGGAATTCCTCGGCGAGAAAAATGATCGTCGATTACGTTGCCGTTGTTTTTCGATGGACAAAACTAGGGCGCGCAAGTTCTACAAATGAGAAACTAAAGGCGCACATCATACTACTTGGGGTCAAAACTAGATTTATTCTGAAACATGAAAGCACAATATACACACTCCCGGTGAACTTCAGAGCGGTTCATTTCAGGGTTTTTTATCTGAACCCTACATTATCAGGTGTTCAAGAAATAAAGGAAAATCATCTCCATGACAATCAACTTTATTTAGTACGCATGGAGTGTCTTTGGCTGGCTCGTTCGGTTTGTTCGCTCCGGAGAAGTTCACATGCTTCAGATTTCGCCATCCCAAAAGTCCTCCAATGTTTTGTAACCGCTCAGAGGGTGAACTGCAAATTCCGCTTTCACCAACCTTACCTGCATTTTTTTTCCAAATCAAACAAAAATGTCAGATGAATTTCTCCAGTAATATGGGAGTATATCTCTGAGAAAAGAATGGTCTGGTCTTTGGAGGATTCTCCATTGCCATGTGCATAACGCTACAAGATTCAGGAAGTGACAAACATGGACTATAGGAGTCAGTGGCAACATCGGGAGAACCATGTGCTGAGACTTGAGACATGCCTGTTTGGTGTCGGAGAATTTTGCCATCAGATCTTCAGGAATGTACTCCCTCCGTTCCAAAATAGATGACTCAATCTTATATTAACTTTAGTACAAAGTTGGGTCATCTATTTTGAAACAGAGGGAGTACCAATCAAATATGTCAAAGTTCTCCTTGATCCTTCCTTCGTTGCCGCTTCTTGGTAGCACACTTTGACCCATCTGAAGACCCCAGCGTAACGCGACCTGCGCAGGCGTTTTCTGCAGCTTCTCGGCAACAGCCACGACACTAGGGTTGCTAAGGACACTAGCCTCACCTAATGGTGAATGTGCCTGCAACAAAACAAGTGGCAGTTTATGACAAGAAATATTTGCATTGCTGCTTATTAGCAAGCTAAGGTAGTAGCTTACCAAAACTGAAAGAATGCTATAATATTACCCAAAAAGGGTTTTCCCCTGCTTTATATTCCAAAGCAACCAACACCGATTACAGATCGCTGGGGCGAGCAGCACAACAAGCCCAAAAGAAAAAAAGAAGAAGAAACAAATGCCAACAACGACAGCTCAACCAAGCATGGATGACCCGCCACCGCTGCGCCCACCGGAGACAAACCACCCCCGAGGCTTCGATCTGCCGCGTACCAAGCAGCACCCCCAAGAGGGAATGCGACGCCGACAACGCTGCTACCCGGATGGGTCCTAGGGTTTCCCGCGGCACACGGAGGGAGTTGGGGGATGGATAACATCGACACCCTTCAGGAAGGAATGGTGGCACCCGCAGGCGTCACCGCATCGGAGCCGAAGACCGGCAAGGATTTCTTCCACATTCCAAACCCCGCCGCCCGACCGAACCGGAGTCGACCAGCCAAACCTCCACCCACCACCTTGCGTCATCACGGTTGCGCCACCACCCATGCCGCCTCACTGCGAACACCACCACCAGGCCAAGAGACCCGAAGAGAAACGCCAAACGACGGAAGCAGCGGCACCGCTACCGAGCAGGAGGACCCACTTCCCCCGCCAACGTGCGGGAGGCCCGAGCCCAAAGACCGTCGCGGCTGCCGGGCCGGACGCGGCAACAGGGCACACCAGGCCACCCCTGGCCCGGCCGGGCCCAAACAGGCCCGCAAAGCCCCGCCGGCCACGCTGCAGCAATTCGGTATCCGCGTCGCCAGCCTGCCGCTGCCACGCCACGGCCTGCCTCTCGAGGTCGCGCGCCAGCTCACTCCGCCACCGCCCGTCCGCCCAGATCTGGGCCGAAAGCGCCGCCGCGCTACCCGCCACCAATCGGCGACGCCGCCGTCAGCCATCCGCCCAGTAGCGCCAGACTCGCCGCCGCCACGCCGGACCGCCGCCGCCTAGGGACACCCCCCAGCCCGCTCCGTCCCGCGCCAGAGGAAGCCGAGAGGGGAAAAGCGAGGGGGCCGCCGCCGCTAGCGTCGCCCGGGCCAGGCCCGGCGGCGGGGAGGGAAGGAGGAGGGAGGGTCGCTGGAGAAGGAGATCGGGGCGCGGCCGGTCGCCCGCGGGGGCGACGCGGCCACGAGAGCCCGAGGAGAATGCTATAGTATCTGTAATGAGCTTACAGAAAGATGAACACCCCTTGACTGGCATAGTTCACGGAGCTTGTCTTGCTGCCAGATGAGGTGGCACTCAACCTGGTTGACTGCTGGAGGCACGCGTGCGACGGCGAGCAAGTCCTCCATCTTCTTGCAAGAAAAGTTACTCACACCGATTGCTCGAGCTTTGCCAGAGTCGTAGAGCTTCTCCATCGCTCCCCATGTAGCAGGGATGTCAGTTGGGATCAAATTTTCAGGGCTGTGCGTGGTTCCTTTCCTGATACGGATTGGACCATGGATCTGTAAAGTGAGTTTATTTCAACAACCAAATAGACACATGTCAGTACAAAACGGTTAAATATACAAAGGAACAAATAACTGAATGTGCTATGAAGCATGGAAATTTACAAGGAACAAATTTAAGTAGTCAAGCTGCAAATCTTTCAGAGTAGTGTCAATTGCCTCTGGCACATCTTCCGGTGCATGATTACCGGACCTGCAAAATTAAAAACATTCCTGACAAGACAGAAATCGTTTCACACGTTGCTTTAACTGAGGTTGGGAATGAAGCCTAACCATAGCTTAGAGGTGATAAACAGTTCTTCGCGCTTAACCACACCATCTTCAAATAATTTCTTCAATTCGCTTTAGTTGCTAACCTACAAAATGATAATATCTCAACACTAGAAAACTTTCTCAAGTGTTTTCTTGCTTTCCAGTTTCATTGATGTACTGTGTCAGCACACACAGGACACGGACACCCCTTTTTGCCATCTTATAGTTGGTGCCTCATTCTATGTTTCAGAACTCAAGTATTTTCCTTCTCAGGTATGGGTGGTGGGGCCGCGGCCTCTGGTGGGACGAAGGGCACCCCTCTGTCGGCGGCGTGCTCTAATATTCCTGCTCGCCCCACCTCCCCTTCGCTTTCTGGCATTGTAGATTTGCCACCGGTTGGCCCGTCGGCGTCCAAGAAAAGGAAGAAATCGTCGGTGAAAAAGTTCTCAGCTAAGAGCAGGGCGTCCGGGGATTCCAGGCTGTCCGCGCTTGGCTGTGCCGCAGGTTGGAGGTGGATCTGGGTGCGGCATCGGGCACGTTCTCGGCGGCCGCTTCCCCCGGCCGGGCTCCCCCTGTGCCTGTTCGTTCTCCTGCCTCTACTGCTCGCAAGAGCGGTCGGGTCTCCAACAGCGGCGAGCGTGTGGCTGACCGGGCGGCTCGGCGTGCGGCGGCGCGGGATCTTCCTCCTTCAGGTTCGCGCCCAGCTTCGTCTCCTTCCTCTCCTAAGGATTTGTCTCCTGTTCGATTAGTGTTACCTTCTCAGTCTGATGAGCAGTTGTTTAAGATTTTAGATGATGTAGGGATTTGCTTAGATTACAGTTTGGGTTCCCTTTCTTCCTTACTTAATGTGATTAGGGCTAACGAGCTAGCTCAGGCTGACATTGCTAAAGCCAAGGAGGCTGGGGTAGGTATGTCTGCCCCTCTGGTTGTGGCCGGGGCGGCTGTGGGGGAGGCTGACAGGTGTCAGTCTCCCGGTTCGTAAACGTAATGGGAAGCGCGTTAAACCCCTGCAAGGCTCCGTGCAGGTCGAATTTTAGAATTAAAAACCTTTCCTTCAGATGAAGGCCTTATTTTGGAATATCAGAGGTTTCTGCGCTAGGGGGCGCAGGGATCAACTCAAAGACCTGGTGCGGTCTGAAAATGTTGATTTTATTGGCCTTGTTGAGACCCTCAAACCTTCCTTCTCCCGAGTGAACTTTTCGGCTGTTCTTTGGGATAGATAGATTCAATTGGAATTTTGTGGCCTCTGTTGGTCAGTCGGGTGGCTTTCTTCTGGGCACTAAGATTGATGTATTTGATTTTGTTGCTTTTGACCATGGAATTTACTGGGCTAGCACGGTGGTTCCCCATCGTTCCCTCAATTCGCTTCTCGAGATCATGGTGGTTTATGGCCCGGCAGACCACTCTCTCTCCTACAATTTCTTGGACGAGATTTATAATAAAATTGACTCTGTCGCCTTCCCTCTTGATTGGGGGTGATTTTAACCTGGTGAGATATCCCTCCGATAAGAGCTCCTCTAACTTCTCTTGGGCTCTGCCGAGGCCTTCAATGCTTTCATCGTGATACGACCATTCGTGAAATCCCTAGGGTTGGGGCCCGCTTCACCGGACTAACCGACAAGCTTCCCCCATCCGCTCTGTTCTTGATAGGGTTTTTCTCTGCCCTGGCTGGGATGCTCTATTCCCCCGGGTTTGTCTACGTGCCCTTCCCATTGTAGGATCTGATCACGCATCCCCTAATCCTTGACGACGGGTCTCGTTTAGTTGGCTGCCAAAGGTTTCAATTCGATGCGTCTTGGCTCTTAGTGGAGGGATTTTCCACCTTGTTGGCTCAGAAGATCACGGCCTTTCTTTCCTCTTCTCGTCGCTCTTTTGGTCCAATGGATGATTGGCATCAAGTTTCCTACTGCCTGCGTAAGTTTCTTAGAGGTTGGTCTGAGAATCATTTTGCTGAGTCAAGGCGTGACAAAGCGAGGCTGGTTGCCCAAATTGGCGATCTCGATAATCGTGCGGACACTTCTGGTCTCTCCGAGGCCGAATGGCAGCTCCGGTATGGTCTAGAAAAGGCGCTCTTGGATATTCACCGACAGGAGGAAGTATATTGGAAGCAAAGAGGCACGATTAACTGGACCCTTAAGGGTGATATGCCCACTGCCTATTTCTTCGCCATTGCAAATGGTAGACGTCGAAGATGCTTAATCGATAGCCTTCTGATTGATGGTGTTAGGGTTTCTGACCCTTCGGTCATTCTGCGCCATGTGGTCCAGTTCTTCTCTAACTTGTTAGCGGCTAAACCTGAGCTGGGCTTTAAGCTTGCCCCGCCTTTCCGCCTCCTCTCGCGGTTGTCGGCCGATAATGATCTCCTGCTATTCCCCCTCAAGAGGAAATCTTCGATACGATCTGCACCGCCAACTCTAATGCGGCTTCAGCCTCGACGGATTCTCCATTCCTTTCTTTCGGCATTTTTGACCTCAGTTAAAAGGCCTTATTAAAGCAATTATCCAAGGATTTTGGCTGGGCACCGTTGATATCTCGAGGCTCAATTACGCGGTTCTCACCCTTATCCCTAAAATCAAAGGTGCTGACTTGATATCGCAATTTAGGCCCATTGCTTTAATTAACAACTTTGCGAAGATGCCAGCTAAAGGCATGGCCACTAGAGTTTCCCCGATAGCTCATCGGGTCATTAGCCCTTTCCAATCTGCTTTCATTAAAGGGAGATTCATCTTGGATGGGGTGCTTTGCTTACATGAGATAATTCATGATCTGCGGATTAAGGGGACCAAGGCTATGGTCCTTAAGCTTGATTTTGAGAAGGCTTACGACTCGGTGAGTTGGAATTTCCTTCGCCAAGTCTTACTGGCTAAGGGCTTTGAGGGTCCGGTGATGCATCGTCTGATGCAACTTGTGGCTGGTGGGCACACAACCGTGGTTGTGAATGGCCAAACTAGTGATTTTTTTGCTAATGGTAGGGGCCTTAGACAATAGGATCCGGTGTCCCCTTTGCTTTTCAATTTTGTAGCCGATGCTTTATCTCGTATCCTCTCTCGTGCCGCGTTGGCTGGGCACATCTCCCCGGTGAGCTCTCACCTTATTCCTCATGACATTACTCATCTTCAGTATGCGGATGACACCATCATTATGGTGGAGCTCAATGAGACCAGTCTCACTAATCTGAAATTTCTACTGCTCTGCTTCGAAGCTCTTTCAGGTCTTAAAATTAATTTTTTCCAAGAGCGAGGTCATTGTGACTGGGGTTTCGGATTTGGAAGCTCAACGGGTGGCTCACCTTCTGAACTGCTCCCTTGGCTCTTACCCTCTCAAATACTTGGGCTTACCTATTTCTCCGTTTAAGCTCCTGGCAAAAGATTTTGCCCCGGTGGTCGCTAAGGTGGCAATAGAGTCCTTCCATGGAGAGGACGGTGTAACACGCAGGCGGGCAAGGTTGCCCTTACCAATTCGTGCCTCTCTTCTCTCCCGATGTTCCTTATGAGTTTCTACCTTCTGTCCGGCGGAATTCATTCTGATTTCGACAAGCATAGGGGTGCCTTTTACTGGAACTCCGCCGACAATAAACGAAAATATAGATTGGTAAGATGGAACCTCATTTGCCGTCCTAAGGACAAGGGTGGTCTTGGCATTATTAATACGAGAGTAATGAACAATTGCCTTTTGATAAAATGGTGGTGGAAGATAATGTCTCTTGAGGAGCGCCCAATCTGGCTATCGATTCTCAAATCTAAATATTTCCCTTCCTCGAGCCCTATGTTCGCCTCGACTACGGTGGCTCTCAATTTTGGCGTCAACTGGTTAAAGTGCGGCCGATTTTCCGGTCCCTTGTCAAATTTGTTGTCAGGAATGGTAAGCCCACTCGGTTTTGGTTAGACTGGTGGGTCGGGGACACCACGCTTGCGGTTGCCTTTCCGTCCCTGTTCTCTTATTGTTCTGATTCTGAGATCTCTATCTTCGAGCTCTCGGTTCAGGGTTGTGTTTTAGATTTCCGGCGCTCTCTTTCCCCTGTAGAGTTGGAAGACTGGCAGCGCCTTACTGCTTGCTTCCCCCTGCTCTCGGAGGAAGAGGATTCCGTGGTGTGGCCCCTTTCCTCTTCGGGGCGCTTCTCTGTTAAATCGGCTTACTCTAAGCTTATTTCTGGTGTCCGCTCTATGAAGTTTAAGGATATTTGGTCAGCCCGAATCCCCCCTAAGATTAAAATCTTTCTATGGCAAGCAGTCCGCTGTAAGCTTTCGGCGGCTGATCAAATTAAGAAGAGGAACGGGCCGGGCACTGATAGGTGCATGCTATGTGGGGCTCTTGAGAACACTGAGCATATTTTCTTCCATTGCTCCTTAGCTAAATTCATGTGGAGTTGCATCAGACTTTGGCTTCATGTTAATTGGACTCCCTCCTCCTTTGAGGACCTGAGGCAATATACTAACTCCTTATCAGGTCAGTCCAAGAGGGTCTTCTTAGTGGGTTGGGCTACGATCGGTTGGTCGTTGTGGACTACTTATTTAAAGCCAATGTCTTTTTACAGCAGTGGAGATCATTGACTAAGGAAGGGGACCTTCAGGCGTTCGACGTCATGCTATCCAAAATGAAATCTACGGCGTCTTCCCTGCTTCCGCGCTCTTCGAGGACGGCTTCCTAATTCCCCTGCTGGTGTTATAATGTTCTGCTGGCCTGCGTGCCATGTTAGGCTGGAGGCCTTGTAATGTTACTTATGTCCTTTGGCCGTTTAACTTATGTGTTATCTGGTACTGGTGGTATAACTCTGCCTGGTGGCTTTATCTATAAAGTCGGGCTAACGCCTTTTCTCTAAAAAAATATGAAGGTATATTTCCTTCAAAATTACTTCGAGAAAAATGTGTACTAAATTTCAGCACAAAAACTACAGACCTATCTGATATGCGTATAACGTATGGAAATTAAAAGGTTATGCTTTCCATATGATAAAATCCAAACATGTAGACTAATACAATATTCATGTGGGGTCACACATTCATCGACATGACACTTAGGGTGAGTTTGGTTGGTATACTAAGTCTCCACACTTTGCCACGCCCCAAGTTAGGCAAGTTTTACTGAGTTAGCCCACGGTTTGGTTTGCAGCCACACTTGCGGCAAGGTTCCTTTCATGCAAACTAGACCCCACATGTCAGAAAAGTGTTTTTTTTTTAAAAGGAGGATTGCCCCCGGCCTCTGCAATATGTCAGAAAAGTGTGGCAAGACTATCTCAAGTGTGGCAAACCGTGGTGCCAATTTTGTGGCAAAAAAGTGTGGTAAATGGTGGCAAACTTAGTATATGAACCAAACATGTGCTACAGCATACGCTGACCATTTTGTCATAAGAGTATTGATCAGAGAGGCAGAAGCAAGCCACATTTTCGGGACAAACATGTGAGGAAAAGCATACCTCTGTCTCATTGCTGTATGCTGGAGCACAATCAATATGGCGATATCCAGCCTGCCGGGGAAACGTGAAACTCATAAGAGGGATGTAGTCTGATAGTATATCTGAACTGAACACGGTAAAGCAACAGCCCATACAGATATACATGTCCAAGATTCAGAAAAACCATCGAGAAGGAATCGAGGCAGAGCTAGAGCAAGAAGAAAAGACCTTTGACAGCGGCGTAGATGGTGTCGCCGACGACCTCAGGTTTTATCTGCCATGTGCCGAGACCAACTGATGGGATGCTTGCGCCTGTGTTAAGGGCGAATGATCCAGCCATCTTTGCTTCTTTGGTCAAGAAAACCCAGCTAGGACTGGATGATATATAAGTATAACAGAGAGAGACTACCAATTCAAACACGTAAGGATGGTGGGTGAAAGGTTCAGCGGGTTTGGGGGTGGGTTTGGGCAATAATTTATACATAATGAACGACACGTACTTACTGTTAGTGAATAGGATCATGGTAGCTGCGATTTCTGGAAGATGGGTCCTCTGTTCCTGCTGTGAACAGACAAAGCTGTAGCAGGATTATTTTGCACAACGTAGGCATCATTTGCACAAGTGTCTCAACCTATTCAGGCTGCAAGGATGAGTTTTGCAGGGGCTTGCTTTTGGGAAGTTTTCACCTCAGTTTCTGGGAGGAGGTCGGCAACCGCGGCCTCATGGACCGAGTAATCTCTGCTCACCACCCTAAATAATACCCTTCTCTTGTTTTTTGTTTCCTTCTCTTTCGGATTGATGATTGTTTCGATTTGCATGGACAAATTCTAGTGGAAATTCTGGAGATTTCCATGCAAATTATTAATGAGAAGTTGGTTGGTATCTGGCAATCTGCCTGTCTTTTTTTTTTTAGAGGAAAAGGGCTCAAGGCCCCGGTTCCAATTAGATTACAGTAAACAGATCAAGCCACAGGCCTTTGTCACTACTTAGAAATGTAAAAATGTAGCGGAAATAAACAAGGGGAGCTACATCAAACATATGAATCATCACTCGCTCATAGCTCCTCTTGAGCACTGCTTCAGTCCTAGTCAGGATCCGGCCATAGCAGAAGGGGCGGGGATCTTGCTATCTGTTCCAGTTTCCGCACCATGTGCAGCACTATTCCTTTGACAGGATCTGAGCAACGGACTGCCCAGCTGTCCAAGGTAGCAGCTATCTTCCTCCACAACACCTGCATCCCAGACCAAGGGGTATAATTGAAACACATATCGTTACGATATTTCCATAAAGCCCATAAGGCAGCAGAGTGTAAAAGGCAATCTGCTTGGTGATTTTTATTTAGAGACCACCATTCTAGCATGTCATATACGGACATCCTAGAATGATTATTAGAAATGTCCCCAATCACTCTCCAAAGCTCTACAGAAACAACACAACCAAAAAATAAATGATCTATGCTTTCAGGTCACTACAGAAAAGACAGGAAGCATTATCTACTGTTTGTCTTTTCTGCAGATTATCTCTGGTCAAAAGCTTGTTGTTAGCCATAAGCTAAAGAAAAATATGAATGCGAAGAGGAACTTTGATATTCCAGATAGATACACTGTTCCCAGGGGAGACCCCTCTAAAATTAACAATGTTGTAAAAGGACTTGACAGTGTAAATACCTTTAGTGTCTAAATCCCAACAAACAGTGTCACTCTTGTCCATCAGGACAGTATTCTTAACATCATTGAATAACTCATTCCACTCTGCCAACATATCAAGAGAAAAGCATCTCCTAAAGGAGATTTTAAGGTTTGTACCATCCCAAGCCTCACAAACAGTGATGCTCTTATCATTGGCAATACTATATAGATTCCAATATTTAGTGGCTAGGGTGGTATGACCTAACCAACGATCACTCCAAAACCTAATACTTTTACCATCTCCTATTATCCAGGAGTAGCCTATGTTAGCAGCTTTAGCAGCCCATAGGATGCCTTCCCAGAAGGGGGAAGCCCCAAAATTAGAGCAGGCAAAAAATATTAGGATTATGACTGTTGTACTTGGAATCAATGACTTTTTTCCAAATCTTGTCATGATCCAAGAGATATCTCTTAATCCAGGAAGCTAATAAACATAAGTTCATATCTGCGATGTTAGGGACACCTAGGCCTCCATGTTGTTTTTGTTGAGTCACACACCCCCAGGAAGCCAGGTGATATTTGTGATGCCCCTCATAGTTGTCCCAGAAACGGTGAGCCAGTTGAGAATTAATCAACTTGATGGCCCACTTGGGGAATTTGAAAATACCCATCACGTAACTAGGAATGGTGGTCAGGCAAGTTTTCACTAATGTGAGCCTCTTGCCAGAGGACAGGAGTCTGCCTCTCCAACCAGCTCCTTTTTTAATGATCTTGTCCACAGTAGGCTGAAGCTCACATTTCTTCAGCTTTCTGTGGTGGAGAGGTGCTCCTAAATATTTTATGGGAAAATCACTAATTCTACAACCAAGGATTTGAGCAAATATGTTTGCTTCCAACCTATCTACATTAATGGGGACCAATTCGCATTTATGAAAGTTAATGCGCATCCCAGAAATTTGTTCGAAGCAAGATAGTAACCATTTAAGGTTTTTGGCTTGAGCAGAGTTATTACTCAGGAAAAGCAAAGTATCATCAGCATACTGCATGCTGATGATACCAGCTGGGTTGGAGCTAGGGAACAGACCTTCTAGGATGTTACAGCTAGCAGCTTTAGCAAGAATTCTGGTAAAGACATCAGCTACTAAATTGAACAATAAAGGAGAGTAAGGGTCCCCCTGCCTGACTCCCTTGCCAGTTAAAAAGAAATTACTGTTGGTATTGTTTATATTAACCCCAACAGAGCCCTTATATAATAGAGAAGAAACCTTCTTCATCCACTTCAGGCTAAATCCTCTCTTGCTCATCATGTCAAGCAAGAAATCTCTGTTGATCATGTCATAAGCTTTCTCATAATCTAGCTTAAATATAAAACCAGATTGTTTACTGGAGTACACAGAGTGAATAATTTCATGAGCTGTGATTATACTCTCAGCAATAAATCTGCCTTTTATGAAGGCAGTCTGGTTCAAAGAAATTAAATCTCTACAGATGGGGCCAAACTTATTAGTGGCACACTTGGCAAAGATTTTGAAGCTGCAATTAATCATAGCAAGAGGCCTAAATTTCTCTATCTTGCTAGCATCAGCCTCTTTAGGGACTAGGGTCAACAAAGAAAAATTGAGTCTATATAAGTCTAACTCATCTTTCTCCCAATCACGAAATAAAGCAAATAGGTCCCCTTTAACAAGGTCCCAGAATTGTTGGTAAAATAAAAAAGGAAATCCATCCGGCCCAGGGGCTCCTTCTTCATAAGAGCCGAAGACAGCCTCTTTAATCTCTTTTTCAGAGAAGGGGATATCCAGGATGTTATTATGTTCAATAGACACCTCATCATCTCCCCAAAAGTCATCTTTCAGGTTGATGTTGATTTTATCTTGGAAACCAAACAAGTTTTTGTAGTAACTAACAACAATATGCATAATATCATTCTGTTCAGTCACATTACCCGAATCTCCTTCCAGCATCAGAATTTGTTTCCTCCTTCTCTTCTGATTTGCTATGGCTTTGAAGTATCCAGCATTCAGGTCCCCTTCAAGTATGTCCCTGTCTCTGGATCTCTGCCTGGCCTTGATTTCTTCCTTCCTCCAGATATCCTCCAAATCACCTGCAATTTTTTTATTCTGCTATTAGTGTTAGGAGAAGGAGGGTTAGTTTCAGAAAGAATATCAAGGCAGTTATACTCAGCCACCAGAGCTTGTTTCTGCCTGTTTTGCTCAGCCTCATAATTGGCCATCCAGCCTTTAATGGCTTTTCTAGAATTTCTAATTTTGAACTGCCAAATATCTATGGCCTTAATAAAATGGCATTTGGCAGTCCAGGCTTTAGTCACAACCTCCCTAAAGCCTTCAACTTCCAGACACCATTTCTCAAATCTAAAATGTTTAGCCTTGGGAATGGGGAAAGCACAGGTATCAAGCACCAGAGGAGTGTGATCACTCCCCAATCTAGGGAGAGCTTTGAGATGAACTCCAGGGAATTCAGAGGCCCAATCAGTGGACATGAAAACTCTGTCGATAGTAGCCATCACTAGATTGTCCTGGTTGTTCCCCCAAGTAAACTTCCTACCATTTATTTTTAACTCAATCAGACCAAATTTGTTAATCCAATCATTAAAGAGGTCAGCCCAGTGCTGATTTATGGCACCAGAGCTTTTCTCACTAGCCTCTCTAATTAGATTGAAGTCCCCACCTACTAGAGTGGGTCTTGCACCGTCAGCTAGGATGAAATGAAGCTCATTAATAAAGTCCATCTTATGCAATCATATGCGAAACCATATACATGAATTAGCCTCCAAACAGAGTTATCTTGTTTGTTCCTAATAATACAAGAGATGCAGTAATTGTGTAGATCACATTGAATAATGTCAAAGATATCTAGCTTGCAACCCAACAGAACCCCTCCTGCAGTGTTTATAGCAGGCAGCCATTTCCAATGGAAATTGGACCTGGGATCAAAGGCTTCAATTTGAAGAATAGAAAAATCTTCTTTTTTAGTTTCAGAAATACAAATGAAGTCAGGGTTATTGGCTCTAATGAGCTCTTTTAATTTGTCCACCTTAAAAGGACTGTTAAGTCCTCTAATATTCCAGAAAATACTTATCATCTACAATCAAAATTAATTTTTCTTCTTCCTTTACAAGAAGATTTTTTATGAACCTCTATCCAGGGGGAGTCTGGAGTAGTGAGCTCAGTATTCTGAGCCCCCACTTCTTCCTCACAACTATTCCCATGGATAGGTTCAGCACCCAAGAATTCCTCACCAGTAATATCTATATTGGGAGGCAAAAAAATATCAGGATTATCAGCATTAAATTTGGAAATTCTATCTAATTCCACATTTTTAATAATGCAAATATTTTCCTGAATGTTATCACTGCTGTTGCCCAGGCTAATTCCTGAACAACCTGTAGTTTTGATCAGGAAATCATTATCAAGACATGCAAAGGAATTTTGAGTACCTTTCCTCAACATAGGTCTTTCCAGGTTTTTAATTTGTTTCAACTCTTGAGCTTTCTGGATAGCAGGCCTGTCATCCTTCTTGATCCTGGTACTAACCCTAGAGGCCACCACAGGGCCCATTTTTGTTGAGTACTTGTTTTTTTTTCTGGATCTCAGATATAGGTCCAAAAGCAGCAGCTTCAAATCTCTCCAGCAGTGGGCCACCCAAGTTGATATCTTGATTCTTTTTTGTCACCTCCAAATAGCTTTTGGTCATGGGGGCACCCACTGGCTTGGAGGAGCCCATACCAGAGTCATTGGCCACAGGGGCAGGGGTGGAGCAATTTTGGACAGTGCCACTGTGACCAGCAATAACAGATCTATCCTTGGAGGCTTGATTGCTATTTCCAGTGTCCATATCCTCTCCAAGTAAATCATCTTCACTAGTGTCAAACTCCTCTTCCAGTGCTTCTTCCGGGATGGGTTGTCATCAGGCCCTGAGGTATATCGATTGTTCACTTCTGCTCCGACTTCCACAGAGAATTTCAGCAAGTATAGCTCATGGTTTATCTCCACCACTCTATCTCTAGGGATTTTTGTAGCATCTCTCACAGCAACCTGAATTCTCACCTTCTCATAGAAGCTCCTGAAAATGGTATGCCAATCTACATTCACAAGGACCCCAAGGATAGTAGAAATCTGAGAGATAGTACTCCAAGAGATCCATTTAGGTGGTATACCTTCAATCACCACCCAAGTTTCCTCCAAATAATCATAAGCTGGCATCTCTCCCATCCAATCACTAAAGGATATAGTCACACCATCTTTTTTCAGATTAATGGAATGGTATTCCACCAGCTCCTGAACTTTTTTATTTGGAGGGAACCTAACAATGAATCTCTTGTTGTCATACTTCCTGATCTGCCAAGGCCAATTAGTCTTCCACATCTCAGAAAAGCATTCACCTAGCTCAGTTTCAGATATATCTCCTTTTTCAATTAAAACTAGACCCACATTCCCAAGGTTCAGCCAATCATTGTCTTCTTTGCCACTAGCCTCTATGTGGAAAAAACCCAAACCATTGTTGGCACTCCCCCAGTACATAGCTGCAGGATATGGTTTGTACCAAGTAGGGCATGAGTCCATGTGATGTCCAGGAGTTTTGCAAATGAAGCAGGCTTTTGGGATGGCGCACATTCCCACAAAATGACCAGGTTGCGCACAGTTATAGCAAATTGCACCAATGTACTTTGCATCAATATTGAAAGGAGCAGACTCTTCACTGTTAGAGCTAGTCTGCACAGCAGGTTGCCTATTCTTCTGATTTTTCTTCTTTTTGCTCTTACCAGGCTCTGACTGACTACTATGCACACTGCCCCCAGCGGAGGATCCACTCCCTACATACTGATTCTGCTGCATCTGAGGATTGAAGGGCTGTGGGAAAACCTGTGTGGGAGGCATGTACTGAAAAGGAATTTGCTGCTGATTAGGCCACTGCGGCATTTGCATCTGCTGCATCTGCGGGTTCCATCCACCTTGATATCCATACATCTGACCACCAGCTTGCATCATGGCTTGAGCAAAGCCAACCGGAAACAAAGGGGGCTTGGCGTAGATCTGCCTGTCTTTTGCTCTGCAATTTCAGAAACTCTGCAGGAAGCTGGTGCATATAAGTGTCGGGCTGGTATATTTCCTTATGTGGCCTTTGTTCAGGTAAATCAGACCACGAACAAAGTCCCCCGTTTGGCATGAAGTGTGTGTACTACCTTTCTAATAATTCTTACCAATCCCCATCCCAGTGGAGATGTCTATGCTCCATTTCTTGCTTCAGTTGTCATTGTACTCAACATCATAAAGGTAACCTTGGTTGGACTTGGTGTAGTTAAGGATGATGGCGTGGTTAATTCAATGAAAAGACATGGATACTATAGGTAAGCCTCTCTTTTTCCCATCTTTGACAATTTGTTAATTAGTAATTAGTCTTACAATGAGCTAACTGCATCTCCATCTTTTCACCGTCATCTCTAGAGAGCTTCTCAAAGGTCCACAATATTACGCCGGTGCTTTAGCTTTCGCTACTGTGATCTTTTGGAGGACGTCTCCCGTTTCGATCGCCGTGATTTGCAATTCATGCACGGGGGACGGTACATTTTTGCCCGGTGCTACATTCTCCTTTGATCGTTCAAGCGAAGGTTTCAGAAAACAGCATAACTACGTATGCTGCTTCTTTTAGGTATGGCTGACATAGCCGGGAGGCGATTCGGCCGCACGAAGCTCCCTTACAATCCCGACAAGTCCTACGCCGGAGCCATCGTAATGTTCTTCGCCGGATACGTCGCATCGATCATGTAAGCAAAAGGCAATATATAGTGAAGCCCCAAGTCATCTTTTGTTTTATGGTCTGTAAGACTGAAACAAGAATTGAATGTGGTATGCCAGCAGTTTCATGTGCTACTTCCACCTTTTCGGGTTCGTCGAGCAGAGCTAGCAGAGCATCTCGGCAAGTGCTGTGGTGGTATTTGCAGGCAGTGGCTAGCACAGTGAGGAGACATTGCAGTAAATTGGAAGGCTTTGTTGGTGGTCACGCACGCTGCAATGAACTGCAGCTGCCGAGATGTTCTTTGCGGGTTTTCACTGAGTGCTGGTTTAATCCGGTTTGTGTCTCTGTAACAGAGTTCTGACTTCAAATTGGTTTTCCCCCTATCTGCATATGTTATTCAGAACTTTGCAACTCGTATGTCAACATGTCATCAGTGGGCTGTTATATCTGCTCTTTTTTCACAGTGACTTTGGATTCACTAATGGATGAAAACATAAATGACAGAGGAGAACAATGCTCTTTGTATTTTACGACTTCTAGGGACGATTCTGGACTCAAAACACTCATGCAAATCACTACGATTACATACCAACAACAGCCAAGCTCGAGCTCCTTCGACTGCTGATTATTACTACCGCGTTATTCTGTTGCAACTGCTCAGACTATATTTCACCATCCCAGATCTCTTCTTCGGACTTGAACACGCCTTCCGGGTGCGTCCAGAATTTCCCGCGGGTCAGCCTCGTTTGTTCGATTTCAGAGAAGCTGGCGAACAGGTCGCTCGGAATGGACCAGTCGAAGACGTCGAAGTTGGCCCGGATCCTCTCCTCGTGGGTGCTCTTGGGGAGCACGCTGTGCCCCGCCTGGATCCCCCACCGCAGCGCCACCTGCGCCGGCGTCTTCCCCAGCTTCTCCGCCGCCGACACCACCACCGGGTGCTCCAGCACGCTGTACGCCTTGAACGTCCCCGGCGAGCCCAGCGGCGAGTAAGCCTGCACATGCATCCGAGCACACTTGACCACAGTAACCTCTACAGTAACAGAGGCATGTTGCTACGAGATTGGAGTAGGCATGGACGTACGGAGAAGTGTATCCCTTTGGAGGCGCAGAGGTCCCGGAGCTTGGCCTGCTGCCAGACGGGGTGGCACTCCACCTGGTTGGCCGCCGGCGGCACGCGCGCCACGGCCAGCAGCTCCTCCAGCTTCTTGCACGAGAAGTTGCTGACGCCGATGGCGCGGGCCTTGCCGGAGTCGTAGAGGCCCTCCATGGCCGCCCACGTCGCCGGTATGTCGGCCGGGATCACGTTCTCCGGGCTGAAGCCGGCGCCCTTCTTCATCCGGATCGGCCAGTGCACCTGACGAACGAAGAATGCGTCTCAAGAATCAAGATGCCGGGTGGAAGAAACGGTAGCGATGCAGCCAGATGGCGCGCGGGCTCACCAGATAAAGATCCACGTAGTCGGTCTGCAGGTCCTGGAGCGTGCCGTCCAGCGCCACCGGGACGTCCTCCGTCGCGTGGTTAGTGCACCTGAAAGAAGTTCAGATTAAAATTTTCGCTCGTTAACTTGTCGGATATTTCGCACTGCAGTATCTGAGTGGACAATGTTCAGATGACCGGAGAGACGGGAAAACAATCACTGCAAGGCTCACCATAGCTTGGAGGTGATGAAGAGATCTTTCCGGGCGGTTATGCCCTCGTCGAACACCTTCTTGAGGGCGAATCCGATCTGCAGAGGCGTAGAGGTTGTCTAGTGTCCTGCCTTTTGATGCAACCATCGTCAATTTGAGAGAGGGACGATTTGATTACCTCTTTCTCGTTGCCGTAGACCTGAGCGCAGTCGATGTGCCGGTAACCAGCCTGCATTATTACGCAGAGTAAGATTCAGACGGCGCGAAGGACCATCGGATGCCAAATTCACACGCATTTTGCACATGATTCGAGAATTGGTTTGCAGCGACGAGGTACACACGCACTTTGACGGCGGCGTAGACGGCGTCGCCGACGACGCCGGGCTCGGACTGCCAGGTGCCGAGCCCGACCGACGGGATCTTGGCGCCGGTGCTGAGGACGAAGTGGTTGGCCATGCCGCCTTACCGCTCGTAGCTAGCGTGCGAAGAGTATGTTGCACTTGCAAGTTGTAATCGAGTGGAAGATGCGCGCGGAGACGAGGGAAGGCGACCGAGTGCTCGATCGCACTCGCACGGGCCAACTTGTATAGGCACAGCGGGCCGGCAATGAAGTTTGCGTCGCTATTACCGGTGAGGCAGTGATGTCGATGCGGCAGCGACCGTGCAGGCACGTGCCAGTGGGGCTGGAGGACACAGACACGCCAAACGTGGTGCTGTCGTGTCTTTCTTTACCTTCTGACGGCCACGAGCACGAGACTACGCCGACACCCCAACGATTTGCTCGTGGCGGAAAGCAATGCCACAAGAGCATCTCCAGCCGGAGTCAAATCCGTCCTCTATACACGGTCCGTGGACAGCGTCGGATCGGATGGCCACTTATTCGGCTTGTCGCACAGCCACACATTTCAGATGTGAATCGTCAAATCCATGCAAATTATGTACGTCGATCATACGACATAAATTCATCATAATTCAAAGGTGTCGAAACAAATACGACAAAGCCAAACAAATCACAGCTCAACAATCTGGACATGCCAAAATGAAATCAAAGTCCGAGCATGACAGATCACTTGCTGGTCGGATCAGTCGCCGGACGCCGTCCATGCCGCCTACTGCCATAGCCGCCCTCGCCGTCTCATACTCCTTACGTCGTTGATCTTCTTCTTCATCCCCACAAGCCAATTATTTGCATGCTCGTCCAAGAGGCTTTCGTCCGTCGATATTATCTTGGCATCCTTCACGTCTCGCACAATTTGCAATCTCTCATTCTCAAGCCCAATCTCACCAAATATATTAGCCTTCTCGAGCTCCCATTTGATCGTCCCTTCTTTCTTCTCCAACTCGATCTTCTCCATCTCAATTTGTAGCTTTTTGTTCGCTCTTTCCCGGTCCCGGTCCATCCTCTTCTTTGCGCATCCAACATGAGCTTGTACCTCTCCTTTTTCATGTTCTCTCCAACAGAAAAAATGCCCGTCCATGTGGAGGACACTTTTGTAGCCGCGGTATCACGGGAGGCCACTGCCTTCTCCCACTTGTTTCCCATCACTTGCCGGTTATCCTTTGGCACAGTTGCTCTTCCGTTTCCCCCTACAACATCTTCCTTTTCTTCGCCTAACCCAATTGACAGGTGGGAGCTTGAGCCATCATTCCTCTTCTTGCCCGCCTTGAGATCGGCCACAAATTGTGCCCAATTTGGTTTGCCATTCAATATCACCCAGCAATGGCTAAAACCAAATGACTTCTCTCCGTTTCTTGATACATAGCGGTCGCCACCACCGTCTAGCATACAAAATTTGTATGACAATGAGAATGCAACAAAAAACAAGCATTTGCAAAATGATGACAAGATGAAGTAATTTAGCTTACGTAAGTTGTCACTCCATCCCACTTTTAGAGCGGCCAAGCACTTGTGAATAGTAGCCAACATATTTGTTCACTTCCCCTTGAATGATTCCCCATTGATGTTGGAGAGATATCACACTGCGGTTGGTGACGATAGGATGCGGCTCCACATATTGCTTTTGTCATAGTGCTTCCCAATCTTCTCCCAATACTTATTCCTTTTTGCTTTGTGCCGCATGGGATCCATTGTTGTGCCCAACCAAGATTTAACGAATAAAATATCCTCAAAAGTTGAGAATGTCAGACCTCTTGCCTTTGACGTCTTTGGCTTCTTTTTCTTGCTTGGATTATGATTTGATGTTGCCCCAACTTCAAATGAAGGGCAAGCTGGATCCCCCAACTCATAGTCCATTTGAGTCAGTTCATAATTATCATTGATCATGTCCGACATGATAAATTCCTAAAATTATCATGGTTTCAAAGCATTGATCATGTCTGAATGAACTAACGGTTTATGCAAAACATTGATCATGGCATATGCAAAGTTGATGAGAGGAGCAAAAAGAACATATTGAGTCTTGTTGTGTCATTCCGTCAAACAGGTCGTGGGTAGCCCAGGCGCCGCCGGTGCCCGTGCTTGTCCGCGCTCGAACGAGCTGCGACGAGTGACAGACGTCCACCGGTGGCATCTATGTTGGCAGAAAGCTCTGCGGAATACTATATGCCAAAACTGTTGACGTTGGACAAGGAAGACAACGCAATGATTTATGTTCGTTCATATTTACATAGAAGTTATATTGTCATAGATCCTTCAACATGTGGTGCTTGCTCAATATCTTTGCTAGCCAAAAATCCGCACTAAGTAGAGATACTACTTGTGCATCCAAAAACCTTAAACCCAAATCCATGTTTTGAGAGTCCACCATACCTATCTATGGATTGAGTACGATCCTTCAAGTAAGTTGTCATCGGTGCAAAAAGGCAATAAAAATTGCTCCTAAATGTGTTTGATCCTTTAGTGTAAGGGAAAATAAGTGTTGTATGAACTTGTGATGGCAAAGTAATAAAAGCGACGGACTGCATAATAAAGGTTGCTATCATAAGGGGCAATATAATGTGACGTTCTTTTGCATTAAGAGACTGTGCATACAAAACCAAAAGAGCATGACAACCTCTACTTCCCTCTGCGAATGGCCTATCTTTTACTTTTATGTATTTACTTTTTATGCAAGAGTCAAAGCATTCTTCTCTATTCCTTTTTATTTTCTCTTTTGCAAGCACCATGTGGCGAGGAAAGATCTAGGCACATATATCCAGTTGAATGTGAGTGATCATGACTTATTATTGTTGGCATCACCCTTGAGGTGAATAAAGTTGGGAGGCGAAACTATAAGCCCCTATCTTTCTATGTGTCCAGTTGAAACTTTTTGCTCATATGTATGCTGTGAGTGTTAGCAATCATAGAAGACTAAATGATGGTTGAGTATGTGGACTTGCTAAAAGGGTCCGATACGAGACCCTTCCTGAAAACATAATGAATTATAGTTGCAAAGTTGACTGAGAACATAGTTTGTTAGTTTTCAATCTCTCGGGCATATCACAGAACACTTGGTGGCGATAGTCCTCAACCGCGGCTGCAGCGGCTGAACGTGCCGGAGGAGGAGGGAAATGGGTGGCTAGAGAAGTGCTACGAGCCACCAGTCATGGGGGAGGCGTCGACGTGGACACCTCATTCTTCTTATTTGTCGCCTCAGTGATGGCCTTCCCTGTCTTCGTCAGCTTCCTCGCCCGCTTGCCGCTGACCGGAGCAAGCAGTCGTCATCGCTGCCGATCTGGCCTTGCCCCGATCTTTGTTGACTGTGCAGCATCCCACAACATGTTTTTGGTGTCGAGCTGCTTCCTTTGCGCGGACGGAGGCGCGTGGGTCGATTCCGTTGGCGTAGCATTGGCGGGTCTGATATGTCTCCAATGTATCTATAATTTTGGATTGTTCCATGCTATTATATTATCTGTTTTGGTTGTTTTATATGCATTAATATGCTATTTTATATGATTTTTGGGACTAACCTATTAACCTAGAGCCCAGTTCTAGTTCCTATTTTTTTTCTTGTTTTAGAGTTTCGCAAAAAAAGGAATACCAAACGAAGTCCAAACGGAATAAAACTTTCGCGATGATTTTTCTTGGACCAGAAGACACCCAGGAGACTTGGAGTGCAAGTCAGAAGAGCCACGAGGTGGCCACAAGGGTGGAGGGCGCGCCCCCTGACATTGTGGGCCCCTCGGTGACCCCCTGACCTAGATCTTCCTCCTATATATACTCTTTTACCCCAAAATCTTCCAGGGAGCCACGAAACTGAAGGAAATATGCCCTAGAGGCAATAATAAAGTTATTATTTATTTCCTCATATCATGATAAATGTTTATTGTTCATGCTATTATTGTATTAACCGGAAACATAATACATGTGTGAATATATAGACAAAACTAAGTGTCACTAGTATGCCTCTACTTGACTAGCTCGTTGAATCAAAGATGGTTAAGTTTCCTAGCCATAGACATGAGTTGTCATTTGATTAACGGGATCACATCATTGGAGAATGATGTGATTGACTTGACCCATTCCATTAGCTTAGCACTTGATCGTTTAGTTTACTGCTATTGCTTTCTTCATAACTTATATATGTTCCTATGACTATGAGATTATGCAACTCCCGATTACCGGAGGATCACTTTGTGTGCTACCAAACGTCACAACGTAATCGGGTGATTATAAAGGTGCTCTCAGTGTCTCCGATGGTACTTGTTGAGTTGGCATAGATCGAGAATAGGATTTGTCACTCCGATTGTCGGAGAGGTATCTCCAGGCCCTCTCGGTAAAGCACATCACTATAAGCCTTGCAAGCAATGTGACTAATGAGTTAGTTACGGGATGATGCACTACAGAACGAGTAAAGAGACTTGCCGGTAACGAGATTGAGCTAGGTATTGAGATACCGACGATCGAATCTCGGGCAAGTAACATACCGATGACAAAGGGAACAACGTATGTTGTTATGCGGTTTGACCGATAAAGATCTTCGTAGAATATGTAGGAACCATAATGAGCATCCAGGTTCCGCTATTGGTTATTAACCGGAGATGTGTCTTGGTCATGTCTACATAGTTCTCGAACCCGTAGGGTCCGCACGCTTAAAGTTCTGTGACGATCGGTATTATGAGTTTTTATGTTTTGATGTACCGAAGGTAGTTTGGAGTCCCGGATGTGATCACGGACATGACGAGGAGTCTCGAAATGGTCGAGACGTAAAGATCGATATATTGGACGACTATGTTCGGACACCGGAAGGGTTCCGGGAGGTTTCGGGCATATACCGGAGTACTGGGGGGGGGGGGGGGGGTTACCGGAACCCTCGGGGAGTGAATTGGGCCTCATGGGCCCTAGTGGGAGAAGAGGAGGGGAGGCCAGGGCAGCCGCGCGCCCCCTCCCCCTCTAGTCCGAATTGGACAAGGAGGGGGCGCGACGCCCCCCTTTTTCCTTCTCTTCCTCTCTCCCTTCCTTCCCTTCTCCTACTCCTACTAGGAAAAGAGGAGTCCTACTCCCGGTGGGAGTAGGACTCCCCCCTTGGCGCGCCCTCCTCCTGGCCGGCCTCCTCCCGCCTAGCTCCTTTATATACAGGGGCAGGGTGGCACCCCAAAGACACAACAATTGATCTCTTGATCTCTTGGCTGTGTGCGGTGCCCCCTCCACCATAATCCACCTCGGTCATATCATAGCGGTGCTTAGGCGAAGCCCTGCGTTAGTAGCTTCATCAACATCGTCACCATGCTGTCGTGCTGACGAAACTCTCCCTCGAGCTCTACTGGATCTTGAGTTTGTGGGATGTCACCGAGCTGAACATGTGCTGAACGCGGAGGTACCGTACGTTCGGTACCGAGGATCGGTCGATCGTGAAGACGTACGACTACATCAACTGCGTTGTCATAACGCTTCTGCTTAACGGTCTACGAGGGTACGTGGACGACACTCTCCCCTCTCATTGCTATGCATCACCATGATCTTGCGTGTGCGTAGGATTTTTTTTAAATTACTACGTTCCCCAACAGTGGCATCCGAGCCTGATTTATGCGTAGATGTTATATGCATGAGTAGAACACAAGTGAGTTGTGGGCGATATAAGTCATACTGCTTACCAGCATGTCATACTTTGGTTCGGCGGTATTTTTGGATGAAGCGGCCCGGACCGACATTACGCATACGCTTACGCAAGACTGGTTCTACCGACGTGCTTTGCACATAGGTGGCTGGCGGGTGTCAGTTTCTCCAACTTTAGTTTAACCGAGTGTGGCTACGTCCGGTCCTTGAGAAGGTTAAAACGGTTCTTGCTCATCCTGTAGCAGCCACTGTCGGTGTCAAAACCGGTGGATCTCGGGTAGGGGGTCCCGAACTGTGCGTCTAAGGCGGATGGTAACAGGAGGCGGGGGACATGATGTTTACCCAGGTTCGGGCCCTCTTGATGGAGGTAATACCCTACTTCCTGCTTGATTGATCTTGATGAATATGAGTATTACAAGAGTTGATCTACCATGAGATCGTAGAGGATAAACCCTAGAAGCTAGCCTATGGTATGATTGTTGTTCTACGGACTAAACCCTCCGGTTTATATAGACAACGGAGGGGGCTAGGGTTACACATAGTCGGTTACAAGGGAGGAGATATATCGATATTGCCAAGCTTGCCTTCCACACCAAGGAGAGTCCCATCCGGACACGGGACGAAGTCTTCAATCTTGTATCTTCATAGTCCAACAGTCCGGCCAAAGGATATAGTCCGGCTGTCCGGAGACCCCCTAATCCAGGACTCCCTCAGTAGCCCCCGAACCAGGCTTCAATGACGATGAGTCCGGCGCGTAGATTGACTTCGGCATTGCAAGGCGGGTTCTTCTCCAAATTCTGAATACTTGTTTGAGTAGTGTCCGTCTTCCCATAAATGTTGCACTCC
Source organism: Aegilops bicornis (assembly GCA_021605145.1). Taxonomy (NCBI): domain Eukaryota; kingdom Viridiplantae; phylum Streptophyta; class Magnoliopsida; order Poales; family Poaceae; genus Aegilops; species Aegilops bicornis. Next base: position 526,116,959 of record CM038669.1, read on the forward strand.
TTGACTTCTGCGCCTAATAAAGGATATCCTCCATGCGTCGAGCGAATGTGAGAAGTCGGGGCATTTTTACAATTGCCACCCTAGCCATGTGGGTAAATCGCCTATTAAAGAGACGGGGATTCTCAGATCCAGATCACACCATCCTCGCACGGCGAGTATCCATCGGAGTGTGCCCAGAAAAAAATCCATTCCAACATGGCCGGTCGTCGCAGCTCCTCCTCTCGCTCCCGTAGCCCTAAGCCCGGTGATTGGAAGAAGTGTTCTATTCCGCACAGCCAACTAGTCGAGTTACTGACCCAGGGATTTCTCCCTCCAGCGTATATGGTCCCCGTTCGAGCTGGGCGTAACACCTATAACGAAGGGGAGCAAGCGGAGAGCTTCCCCAATCCCTCCAAAGGGGAGCGGGTATGCCTGGTCCCTTATTTATTAAGAGGGCTCATATTTCCAATTCATCCGTTCCTCCACGGGCTCCTGGAGTTCTATGGCCTCCAGTTGCATAACTTTACTCCTGCCTCCATATTACACATTGCTGGCTATGTCGCCCTTTGCGAGCTGTTTCGGGCTGCGGCTCATTTCGAAGCTATGGAAGAGGCTATTCTGCCTCGTACTCCATACAGGAGGGGCCGCTGTATCAAGTGGGCGGAGCCGAAATATGGCGCATCGCCGGGACCGGATACCTGTCCGGTACTCCGAAGAAGACATCCGAGGACTGGCCTTCGGAGTGGTTTTATATGGAGGACGTCCCCCTTCCAGACCCTATTCGGGTGGGCCTCCCTGAGTTTGATAGCCCTCCCCTGAAGAAACGCTGCAGCTGGCGCCCTCGGAGCCCTCAGGAGGAAGATAACGGAGAAGTCCTTTACCTGATGGGCCGGATAAAAGTGCTGGCTCAATCAGGATTGACAATAATTGAAGTTATGTCAATATGTATAATGCGGGGGTACAACCACTTCAATATCGAGGACACCCCATGTGGCACTTTAACGGGGAAGATGACGCCACCCGCTGCGGGCGTAAGGGACCGGACTCAGTTGCTGCTCTAGCAAGAATTATGTCCGATTTGTACAAGGGAGAGGAAGAGGAGTTCCTCCGCATTAAGCCACGGGACGGATTCTCCATGTACAACCCTCCAACCTGGGTGAGCTGTCTTTTTACTCCCAGCCTCCCCGCATTCTTCATCATAAGTATTTACCTTGCCGTTTCATGGCGTGAACTGCGAAAATCTGTAAGGGAGGTCAACAGCCCGCCTCCACAACCGGAGGACCCTGACCGGGCCCTCGATCCTGGACTCGAAGAGGATCCGGACATATTTGTGGAGCTGATCGACAGGACATTCTATCAATTGAGCTGCGATGATGCCATGGTGGCCATCCTAGCCGATTATCCTGGGCTACTTCCTGCATCGCATGTAAGTAGAACCGGAGTCCCAACTTCCGAGAAGGATCCCTTTTTTTGCACTTCACCTACCGTACACATATGGTGTCTTATAGGGAAGGCCCTCGGGACGCCATGCCGAACCCGCAGTGACTCGCCAGCAAGGGGCACTGAAGCCGGGTAGGCTAAAAAGGAAGGCAGTCAGGAATGAGACGCCGTCGTAGAGGTATGATACAGAACCTCGCTCTGTGGTTGTTGTCTTTTTAAAATATAATAACATCCATGTTTCCTAGTAGGAAAAATGCTCGCCGAACTATATCTGGAGGGGCTGCCAATCACGCCTCCACCAGTCAGGCTCCAAGGCCGGACATAGAGGCGGAAGCGAACACGGGGCGGGCGCCGGATGCTCCTCCTACGGAGGATGCAGATAGACTATCCGCTACAAATTCCAAAGTGGAGAGCGCCATGAATCACATGCGTCGCCGGGCCATACTCCGTGACGCTTGTTTCTCCCAAGAGGCGTTTGATGCCTTCAACTCAGGAGACGCATACATCTGTGCCGCTCAAAATGGTCTTGCCAGAGCCACGGACCTGTATGTAAAGGACATACGGGTAAAAAATAATCTGATGATTATATATATCAGTAGCCCCTGAGACTTGAAACAGTTGACACAACTGATTTAAGGGTGCAGGTTCCTACAGAGAAGAATACCCAATTGTCTCAGGAGCTGGAAGAGTGCAAAGCCCAGCTACAGGCCGCAGTTGCCGCATTGAAGGAGTCCGAGAAGGCCCTCTCTGGTAACACTTGTTTCCATTGCAAAGACTGACAGGTACCACATGGTATGCGACATGCATGCAAATCTAACAAGTGATGTTGCAGATGACTCCGGAGTGAATCCGGAGGCCGCGCTGGGGGATGCACAACGTGCTAATCGACAGCTAAAAGCTGGCGAGCGCATGCTGACGCGGGTTAGGCAGGAGAAAAACGATTTCCAAGACGCCAATATCCAGCTGGGCGTGGAACTGAAGGATGTTCGGGCCCAGCTTGCTGACTCCGTGAAGGAGAATAAGCGGCTTCGATGCGGCATTTTCAGTAAGTGCTCGAGTGAACCTTTGAAAGAGTTCGGCAAAGAAGCCGGCTAACAGAGTGATGTCTGCAGGTATGCTGACAGGTCGTCCCGCGAAGGAGATGTCCGGATCTGCGGGTGATCTTCTACCAGAGCTCTCACAACTGCACGAACAAGTTAGGCAGGAGATGCAGGGTATTGCCCAAGCCTTGTGGCCATCCGCCTCCCTGCCAGGAGGCCTGGGGGAGCTTATAGAGAAACTCAAGGGAGCGCGGCGGCGTTTCCAATTATGGAAGATATCGGCCTGCCGACAAGGTGCCAGGGAAGCCTAGGCCATGGTGAAGACGCGATATACCAAGTCTGACCCAAACCACATGGCCGAGGTCGGACCTGTGGGGCCCGATGGGAAGGAGATCCCCGTCAGTTTGGCGTATGACCAAGTAGAATTAGCCGCAAAGTATTCCCAACAGGATTGTAGGCTAGACAGCTTGTTGGATGGCATAGAAGAATAATTTAGTCAGTCTAAGTGACCGTGTACTTCAAGTGACATGTATTGTCCCTAGCCGGATTGTAAATCATTTGTCATGGCGGACCTTTTCGCTTCGACCTCTGGACCCGATAGTCCGGAGTGTATCCGAATACCCGCTCAGTTATGTAAAAACCGGGGTACATGTGGAAACCACGCGTAGGGGTCATAAGTGCTTGAACAGACAAGTACCCAACTAGCTATGTTATATTACATGGATAGTAAGAAACATCTTCCAGGGAGAATAGTTCCGTTAAGGGTTCCTTTCCTTGGGTACGCATGCCCTAATGTGCATGTCCGAACTGCGAAAAGAGACGCAGGCTATAAACATCTGGGGGCATATAAAAAATAAATAAAAGTCATCTTTTGTTCACCAACCGAATATTCCCTTAAGAACGCTAGCTTTCGGCTTCACCCAGTCTGAGGTACACATCCGGCTGACCCGGCAGTAACAATCGCAGAGGTGCTCCCCTTATGCCCTAGCCGAATTAACAGGAACGTAGGGCATAAACACAAGAGCCAGGCAACCCAGCTTGGCCAAAACTTAAGTCATATCGATGCATATAATGGCGAAAAAAGGTACATGCGGAAGAATAACACATGTGCAGGGCATAGAGCCTGGAGAGTAGTTATATCAAGCTTCTGTATAAGAAGCCCCCAGGTATAATGAGCGTGGTTAGCGCATCAAGATTGTGTAGTCAAGACACAATTTAGCCTTTTAAGGCCTGGAAGAAAAAAGGAGAAAGAGAAGGAGATAAAAGACAAATAACGGATATGTAAAAATTGACGGAGGTAAGGAGACAAACATAGAGTCCGGCGCTAGGCGTAGAATCTTCGGAGTCTGGCTGCGTTCCATGGGTTTGGCTCGAGTTGATTGTCCGATGCATCCCGCAGACGGTACGCTCCACCGGTCAGTGAAGGAAATATGCCCTAGAGGCAATAATAAAGTTATTATTTATTTCCTTATATCATGATAAATGTTTATTATTCATGCTAGAATTGTATTAACCGGAAACATAATACATGTGTGAATACATAGACAAAGCAGTGTCACTAGTATGCCTCTACTTGACTAGCTCGTTAATCAAAGATGGTTATGTTTCCTAACCATAGACATGAGTTGTCATTTGATTAACGGGATCACATCATTAGGAGAATGATCTGATTGACATGACCCATTCCGTTAGCCTAGCACTTGATCGCTTAGTATGTTGCTATTGCTTTCTTCATGACTTATACATGTTCCTGTAACTATGAGATTATGCAACTCCCGTTTACGGAGGAACACTTTGGGTGCTACCAAACGTCACAACGTAATCGGGTGATTATAAAGGAGTACTACAGGTGTCTCCAAAGGTACTTGTTGGGTTGGCGTATTTCGAGATTAGGTTTTGTCACTCCGATTGCCGGAGAGGTATCTCTGGGCCTTCTCGGTAATACACATCACATAAGCCTTGCAAGCATTGCAACTAATGAGTTAGTTGTGAGATGATGTATTACGGAACGAGTAAAGAGACTTGCGGTAACGAGATTGAACTAGGTATTGGATACCGACGATCGAATCTCGGGCAAGTAACATACCGATGACAAAGGGAACAACGTATGTTGTTATGCGGTCTGACCGATAAAGATCTTCGTAGAATATGTAGGAGCCAATATGGGCATCCAGGTCCCGCTATTGGTTATTGACCGGAGACGTGTCTCGGTCATGTCTACATTGTTCTCGAACCGTAGGGTCCGCACGCTTAAGGTTCTGATGGCGATTATTATGAGTTTTGATGTACCGAAGGAGTTCGGAGTCCCGGATGAGATCGGGGACATGACGAGGAGTCTCGAAATGGTCGAGACGTAAAGTTCGATATATTGGACGACTATATTCGGAGTTCGGAAAGGTTCCGAGTGATTCGGGTATTTTTCGGAGTACCGGGTAGTTACGGAGAAGTAATGGGCCTTGATGGGCTTTAGTGGGAAGAGGAAAAAGGCTGCTGCGCCCCCCCTCCCCTCTAGTCCGAATTGGACTAGGGAAAGGGGCCGCCACCTTCCTACTCCTCCACTTCCTTCTCCCTTCCCCCCCTACATGGAAGGATTCCTAGTTGGACTAGGAAGGGGAATCCTACTCGGTGGGAGTAGGACTCCCCTTGGCGCCAAACATAGGGCCGGCCTCCTCCCTCCCTTGCTCCTTTATATACGGGGGCAGGGGGCACCCCATAGACACACAAGTTGATCCTTGAGATCGTTCCTTAGCCGTGTGCGGTGCCCCCCTCCACCATATTCCACCTCGGTCATATTGTAGCGGTGCTTAGGCGAAGCCCTGCGACGGTGAAACATCAAGATCGTCACCACGCCGTCGTCTTGTGGAACTCCCCTCCCGGAGCTTTGCTGGATCGAAGCCCGTGGAGCGCCATCGAGCTGAACGTGTGCCAAGAACTCGAGGCGCCGGAGTAACGGCGCTGGGATCGGCAGGATCGCGAGGAGAAAATACGACTACTTCCTCTACGTTGTGATCGCTTCCGCTTCACGGTCTCTGAGGGTACGTAGACAACACTCTCCCCTCTCGTTGCTATGCCATCACCATGGTCCTGTGTGTGCGTGGGAAAATTTTTGAAATTACTACGTTCACCAACGGTGGCATCCGAGCCTGGTTTTATGCGTAGATGTCATATGCACGAGTAGAACACAAGTGAGTTGTGGACGATACAAGTCATACTGCCTACCAGATGTCATACTTTGGTTCAGCGGTATTGTTGGACGAGACGATCCGGACCAACCTTACGCGTCGCTTACGCGAGACCGGTTCCCTCGGCGTGCTTTGCACATAGATGGCTTGCGGAAGACTGTCTCTCCAACTTTAGTTGAACCGAGTGTGGCTACGCCCGGTCCTTGAGAAGGTTAAAGCGAGTCTATTTGACAAACTATCGTTGTGGTTTTGATGCGTAGGTAAGAACGGTTCTTGCTCAGCCCATAGCAGCCATCGTAAAACTTGCAACAACAAAGTAGAGGACGTCTAACTTGTTTTTGCAGGGCATGTTGTGATGTGATATGGTCAAGACGTGATGCCATATTTTATTGTATGAGATGATCATGTTTTGTAACCGAAGTTATCGGCAATCGGCAGGAGACATATGGTTGTCGCTTTATTGTATGAAATGCAAACTCCATGTAATTGCTTTACTTTATCACTAAGGAGTAGCGATAGTCGTAGAAGATATAGTTGGCGAGACGACAACGATGCTACGATGGAGATCAAGGTGTCGCGCCGGTGGCGATGGTGATCATGATTTGCTTGGCGATGGAGATCACAAGCACAAGATGATGATGACCATATCATATCACTTATATTGATTGCATGTGATGTTTATCCTTTATGCATCTTATCTTGCTTTGATTGACGGTAGCATTATAAGATGATCTCTCACTAAAATTATCAAGAAGTGTTCTCCCGAGTATGCACCGTTGCGAAAGTTCTTCGTCTTTGAGACACCACGTGATGATCGGGTGTGATAGGCTCTACGTTCAAATACAACGGGTGCAAAACAGTTGCACACGCAGAATACTCAAGGTTAAACTTGACGAGCCTAGCATATAACAGATATGGCCTCGGAACACGAGAGACCGAAGGTCGGCGTGAATCATATAGTAGATATGATCAACATAGTGATGTTCACCATTGAAAACTACTCCATCTCACGTGATGATCGGTTATGGTTTAGTTGATTTGGATCACGTGATCACTTAGATGACTAGAGAGATGTCCTGCCTAAGTGGGAGTTCTTTAGTAATATGATTAATTGAACTTTAATTTATCATGAACTTAGTCCCGTAGTATTTTGCAAATTATGTTGTAGTTCAATAGCTCGCTTGTTGCTTCCCTATGTTTTTATATGTGTTCCTAGAGAAAATTGTATTGAAATATGTTAGTAGCAATGATGCGGAGTGGATCCGTGATCTGAGGTTTCTCCTGATTGCTGCCCAATTGAATTATGTCCTTAATGCACCGCTAGGTGACAGACCTATTGCAGGAGCAAGTGTAGACGTTATGAACGTTTGGCTAGCTCAATATGATGACTACTTGATAGTTTAGTGCACCATACTTAACAGCTTAGAATCGGGACTTCAAAGACGTTTTGAACGTCATGAACCATATAAGATGATCCAGGAATTGAAGTTAATATTTCAAGCAAATACCCGAGTTGAGAGATATGAAGTCTCCAACAAGTTCTATAGCTAAAAGATGGAAGAGAATCGCTCAACTAGTGAGCATGTTCTCAGATTGTCCGGGTACTTCAATCGCTTGAATCAAGTGGGAGTTAATCTTCCGGATAAGATAGTGATTGACAGAATTCTCTAGTCACCAACACTAAGTTACTAGAACTTCGTGATGAACTATAGTATGCAAGGGATGACGAAAACGATTCCCGAGCTCTTCGTGATGTTGAAATCGACGAAGGTAGAAATCAAGAAAGAGCATCAAGTGTTGATGATTGACAAGACCACTAGTCTCAAGGAAAAGGGCAAAGGGAAGAAGGGGAACTTCAAGAAGAACGGCAAGCAAGTTGCTGCTCAAGTGAAGAAACCCAAGTCTGGACCTAAGCCCGAGACTAAGTGCTTTTGCTGCAATGGAACTGGTCACTAGAAGCGGAACTACCCCAAGTATTTGACGGATAAGAAGGATGGCAAAGTGAACATAAGTATATTTGATATACATGTTATTGATGTGTACTTTACTAGTGTTCATAGCAACCCCTTAGTATTTAGTACTAGTTCAGTTGCTAAGATTAGTAACTCAAAACGGGAGTTGCAGAATGAACAGAGACTAGTTAAGGGTGAAGTGACGATGAGATTTGGAAGTGGTTCCAAGATTGATATGATCATCATCGCACACTCCCTATACTTTCGGGATTAGTGTGGAACCTGAATAAGTGTTATTTGGTGTTGAGCATAAATATGATTTGATCATGTTTATTGCAATACGGTTATTCATTTAAGTAAGAGAATAAATTGTTGTTCTGTTTACATGAATAAAACCTTATATGGTTACACACCCAATGAAAATGGTTCATTGGATCTCGATCATAGTGATACACATATTGAAACCAAAAGATGCAAAGTTAATAATGATAGTGCAACTTATTTGTGGCACTGCCGTTTAGGTCATATTGGTGTAAAGCGCTTGAAGAAAACTCCATGCTGATGGACTTTTGGAATCACTTGATTATGAATCATTTGATGCTTGCGAACCGTGCCGCTTTGGGCAAGATGACTAAAACTCCGTTCTCGGAACAATGGAACGAAGCTCTTGACTTGTTGGAAATAATACATACCGATGTATGTGATCCAATGAGTGTTGATGCTCGTGACAAGTATCATTATTTTCTGACCTTCACAGATGATTTGAGCAGATATGCATATATCTACTTGATGAAACATAAGTCTGAAATAGTTGAAAAGTTCAAAGAATTTCAGAGTGAAGTGGAGAATCATCGTAACAAGAAAATAAAAGTTTCTACGATATGATCGCAGAGGTAAAATATTTGAGTTACGAGTTTGGTCTTCAATTAAAACAATGTGAAATAGTTTCACAAAATTCATGCCACCTGGAACACCACAACATAATGGTGTGTCCGAACATCATAACCGTACTTTATTGGATATAGTGCAACTATGATGTTTCTTACCGATTTACCGTTATAGTTTTGGGGTTATGCATTAGAGACAGCTGCATTCACGTTTAATAGGGCACCATCTAAATCCGTTGAGACGACACCGTATGAACTGTGGTTTAGCAAGAAACCAAAGTTGTTGTTTCTTGAAGTTTGGAGTTGCGATGCTTATGTGAAAAGTTTCATCCTGATAAGCTCGAACCCAAATCGGAGAAATGCGTCTTCATAGGATACCCAAAATGTTGGGTACACCTTCTATCACAGATCCGAAAGGCAAGACATTCGTTGCTTATAAATGGATCCTTTCTAGAGAAGGAGTTTCTCTCGAAAGAAGTGAGTGGGAGGAAAGTGGAGCTTGATAAGGTAATTTGTACCTTCTCCCGAATTGGAAAGTATTTCATCATGGAAATCAGTTCCAAAGTGATTCCTACACCAATTAGTGAGGAAGCTAATGATGATGATCATGTAACTTCAGATCAAGTCACTACCGAATCCCGTAGGTAAACCAGAGTGAGATCCGCACCAAAGTGGTACGGCAATCCTGTTCGAAGTCATGCTACTAGATCATGACGAACCTACAAACTATGAAGAAGCGATGGTGAGCCCAGATTCCATAAAATGGTTTGAGGCCATGAAATCTGAGATATGATCCATGTATGAGAACAAAGTATGGACTTTGATGGATTTGCCCGATGATCGGCAAACCATAGAAAATAAATGGATCTTCAAGAGGAAGACTACGCCGATAGTAGTGTTATCGTCTACAAAGCTAGAATTGTCGCAAAAGGTTTTCGACAAGTTCAAGATGTTGACTACGATGAGAGCTTCTCACTCGTATCTATGCTTAAGTCTGTCCGAATCATGTTAGCAATTGCCGCATTTTATGAAATCTGGCAAATGGATAAACAAAACTGCATTCCTTAATGGATTTATTAAAGAAGAGTTGTATATGATGCAACCAGAAGGTTTTGTAAATCCTAAAGGTGCTAACAAAATATGCAAGCTCCAGGGATCCATCTATGGACTGGTGCAAGCATCTCAGAGTTGGAATACACGCTTTGATAAGTTGATCAAAGCATATAGTTTTATCTGCACTTGCGGTGAAGCCTGTAATTACTAGAAAGTGAGTGAGAGCACTACAAAGCATTTCTGATAAGTATATGTGAATGACATATTGTAGATCGGAAATAATGTAGAATTATTCTCGCAAAGCATAAAGGAGTGTTTGAAAGGAGTTTTTCAAAGAAAGACCTCGGTGAAGCTGCTTACATATTGAGCATCAAGATCTATAGAGATAGATCAAGACGCTTGATAAGTTTTTTCAATGAGTACATACCTTGACAAGATTTTGAAATAGTTCAAAATGGAGCAGTCAAAGAAAGAGTTCTTGCACGTGTTACAAGGTCTGAAATTGAGTAAGACTCAAAACCCGACCACGGCGGAAGATAGAAAGAGAATGAAAGTCATTCCCTATGCCTTGGCCATAGGTTCTATAAAGTATGCCATGCTGTGTACCAGATCTATTGTATACCCTACAATCGAAGTTTGGCAAGGAGTACAATAGTGATCTAGGAGTAGATCATCGGACAGCGGTCAAAATTATCCTTAGTGGAATAAGGATATGTTTCTCGATTATGGAAGTGACAAAAGGTTCGTCGTAAAAGGTTACGTCAATGCAAGTTTTGACACCGATCTGGATGACTCTAAAGTCTCGATCTAGATACATATTGAAAGTGGGAGCAATTAGTTAGAGTAGCTCCGTGCAGAGCATTGTAGACATAGATAATTGCAAAATACATAACGGATCTGAATATGAAAGACCCGTTGACTAAGATTCTCTCACAAGCAAAACATGATCACACCTTAGTACTCTTTGGGTGTTAATCACATAGCGATGTGAACTAGATTATTGACTCTAGTAAACCCTTTGGGTGTTGGTCACATATCGATGTGAACTATGGGTGTTAACCACATATAGATGTGAACTATTGATGTTAAATCACATGGCGATGTGAACTAGATTATTGACTCTAGTGCAAGTGGGAGACTGAAGGAAATATGCCCTAGAGGCAATAATAAAGTTATTATTTATTTCCTTATATCATGATAAATGTTTATTATTCATGCTAGAATTGTATTAACGGAAACATAATACATGTGTGAATACATAGACAAACAGAGTGTCACTAGTATGCCTCTACTTGACTAGCTCGTTAATCAAAGATGGTTATGTTTCCTAACCATAGACATGAGTTGTCATTTGATTAACGGGATCACATCATTAGGAGAATGATCCGATTGACATGACCCATTCCGTTAGCCTAGCACTTGATCGCTTAGTATGTTGCTATTGCTTTCTTCATGACTTATACATGTTCCTGTAACTATGAGATTATGCAACTCCGTTTACGGAGGAACACTTTGGGTGCTACCAAACGTCACAACGTAATCGGGTGATTATAAAGGAGTACTACAGGTGTCTCCAAAGGTACTTGTTGGGTTGGCGTATTTCGAGATTAGGTTTTGTCACTCCGATTGTCGGAGAGGTATCTCTGGGCCTTCTCGGTAATACACATCACATAAGCCTTGCAAGCATTGCAACTAATGAGTTAGTTGTGAGATGATGTATTACGGAACGAGTAAAGAGACTTGCGATAACGAGATTGAACTAGGTATTGGATACCGACGATCGAATCTCGGGCAAGTAACATACCGATGACAAAGGGAACAACGTATGTTGTTATGCGGTCTGACCGATAAAGATCTTCGTAGAATATGTAGGAGCCAATATGGGCATCCAGGTCCCGCTATTGGTTATTGACGGAGACGTGTCTCGGTCATGTCTACATTGTTCTCGAACCGTAGGGTCCGCACGCTTAAGGTTACGATGGCGATGCTTATTATGAGTTTTGATGTACCGAAGGAGTTCGGAGTCCCGGATGAGATCGGGGACATGACGAGGAGTCTCGAAATGGTCGAGACGTAAAGTTCGATATATTGGACGACTATATTCGGAGTTCGGAAAGGTTCCGAGTGATTCGGGTATTTTTGTGAGTACCGGTAGTTACGGGAGAAGTAATGGGCCTTGATGGGCTTTAGTGGGAAGAGGAAAAGGCTGCTGCGCCCCCTCCCTCTAGTCCGAATTGACTAGGGAAAGGGGCCGCCACCTTCCTACTCCTCCACTTCCTTCTCCCTTCCCCCTACATGGAAGGATTCCTAGTTGGACTAGGAAAGGGGAATCCTACTCCGGTGGGAGTAGGACTCCCCTTGGCGCCAAACATAGGGCCGGCCTCCTCCCTCCCTTGCTCCTTTATATACGGGGCAGGGGCACCCCATAGACACACAAGTTGATCCTTGAGATCGTTCCTTAGCCGTGTCGGTGCCCCCTCCACCATATTCCACCTCGGTCATATTGTAGCGGTGCTTAGGCGAAGCCTGCGACGGTGAAACATCAAGATCGTCCTGCCACGCCGTCGTCTTGTGGAACTCCCTCCCGGAGCTTTGCTTTGGATCGAAGCCCGTGGAGCGTCATCGAGCTGAGCGTGTGCCAAGAACTCGAGGCGCCGAGTAATGGCGCTGGGATCGGCAGATCGCGAGGAGAAAGTACGACTACTTCCTCTACGTTGTGATCGCTTCCGCTTACGGTCTCTGAGGGCGTAGACAACACTCTCCCCTCTCGTTGCTATGCCATCACCATGGTCCTGTGTGTGCGTAGGAAAATTTTTGAAATTACTACGTTCACCAACAGTCAGAACTTGGTCAATAATGAAGGGACCTTCCCATTTGGGCTTGAGCTTGTTCTTTTTCTTCTCCGGTAGGCGTAGAACGAGTTCGCCAACGTTATAGGTTTTGGCCCGTACTTCTCTGCTTTGATACCTTCGAGCCTGTTGCTGATAGAATGCGGAACAAGCTTTTGCCACATCATGCTCCTCCTCCAGGGCGTCCAGACTGTCCTGCCGATCAAGCTCGTCTTATTTCTCTTCATACATGCACACTCAAGGTGAGTCATGAATTATGTCGCATGGCAGTACCGCCTCTACGCCGTACACCATAAAAAACCGTGTGTATCCAGTAGTACGATTCGGTGTGGTCCGCAACCCCCATAGTACGGAGTCGAGCTCCTCTACCCAGTGCGTGTTTGATTCCTTTAGGGACCGCACTAATCTGGGTTTGATGCCGCTCATGATAAGACCATTTGCTCGCTCGACTTGACCGTTAGTTTGTGGGTGATAGACAGAAGCATAATCGAGCTTGATGCCCATGTTGCTGCACCAAAGTTTTACCTCGTCGGCTATAAAGTTCGAGCCGTTATCGGTGATGATGCCGTGGGGGACGCCATAACAGTGTACAACCCCAGATATGAAGTCTATCACTGGTCCAGATTCAGCCATTTTAACTGGTTTGACTTCTATCCGTTTGGTGAATTTATCCACCATGACCAATAACTATTTTTTCTTATGGCTTCCCCCTTTTAAGGGGTCCGACCATATCAAGCCCCCAGACTGCAAAGGGCCAAGTGATGGGGATTGTATGGAGAGCGGTAGGCGGCATATGGCTTTGGTTTGCAAAAAGCTGGCAACGACGCAACATTGGACTAAATCCTGTGCGTCTGCCCGGCCGTTGGCCAATAGAAACTTGTACGGAAGGCCTTGCTTACCAGGGCCCGGGCTGCAGCGTGGTGGCCGCCGAGTCCAGCATGGATTTCTGCCAACAGTTTCCGCCCTTCCTCTTCAGAGATGCACCTTTGAAGGACTCCGGTAGTGCTTTTCTTATAAAGCTCTCCCTCGTGGACCTTGTAGGCTTTAGATCGCCGCACTATGCATCCTGCCTCATTTTGGTCCTTGGGAAGTTCCTGCCCGGTTAGGTAGGCCAGGAATGGATTCTGTCCGCAGGCGATGACGGCCATTATCGCGTGGGCTGAAGGTGTTATTTCGGTGGCAGAGCCTCCGATTGTGTCAGGGTGTTCGTTACCTGGTGTTGTGGCCGGTCCCGGACTGTTGTGACCGGTATCCCCTTCCCATACTACGGATGGCTTAAACAGCCTTTCCAAGAAGATGTTAGGTGGGATAGGGTCGCGCTTAGCGCCGATACGGGCGAGGATATCCGCCGCCTGATTGTTTTTTCGAGCCACATGGTGGAATTCAAGCCCCTCGAACCGAGCTGACATTTTGAGGACGGCGTTGCGATAAGCTGCCATTTTTGGATCCTTGGCATTGAAGTCTCCATTTATTTGGGATATTGTGAGGTTCGAGTCCCCGCGCACCTCCAGGCGTGGAATGCCCATGGAAATTGCCATCCGAAGACCATGTAAAAGGGCCTCGTATTCGGCTGCGTTGTTGGAGTCTGTGTATAGTATTTGGAGTACGTATTGGACTGTATCTCCGGTGGGGGACGTCAGGACGACGCCAGCCCCCAGACCAGCCAGCATTTTAGAGCCGTCGAAGTGCATGATCCAATTGGAGTACGCGCCGTACTCTTTAGGGAGTTCGGCTTCTGTCCATTCGGCGACAACATCGGCCAGTACTTGCGACTTAATGGCTCGCCGAGGTCTATATGTTATGTCAAGTGGGAGGAGCTTGATGGCCCATTTGGTAATCCGGCCTGTGGCATCGCGGTTATTTATTATGTCGTTGAGTGGTACTTCCGAGGCCACCGTGATTGAACACTCTTGAAAGTAGTGTCGTAGTTTCCGGGATGCCATAAATACCGCGTATGCTATCTTTTGATAATGTGGGTACCGTGATTTGCATGGAGTGAGGACAGTGGATACATAGTATACCGGTTTTTGAAGTGGGAACTTATGTCCGTCCGTCTCTCGTTCGACGACGAGCACTGCGCTTACAACTTGGTGGGTTGCCGCTATATATAACAGCATTGGTTCGCCGACATTTGGCGCGGCCAAGATTGGGTTGGTGGCCAAGATGGCTTTTATTTCTTCCAATCCGGCCACGGCCGTGTCCATCCACTCGAAGTGTTCAGTGCACCGAAGAAGGCGATAAAGGGGTAATGCTTTTTCTCCTAATCGGGAGATGAAGCGGCTTAAGGCCGCGATGCATCCAGTTAACTTCTGGATTTGCTTGAGGTCAGTTGGGATTGCCAACTGCGACAGAGCTCGGATTTTAGCTGGATTTGCTTCAATTCCCCTACTGGAGAGGATGAAGCCCAGGAGCTTTCTGGCGGGCACGCCGAAAAAGCATTTTTCCGGATTGAGCTTAATGTCGTATGTTCGGAGATTGTCGAACGTGAGCCTCAAGTCGTCTATTAAGGAGTCGACGTGTCTGGTTTTAACGACCACATCGTCTACGTATGCCTCCACTGTTTTGCCGATCTGCTTTTCCAGACATGTCTGAATCATGCGTTGATATGTTGCGCCGGCGTTTTTGAGCCCGAAGGGCATTGTGTTAAAACAGAAAGGGTCGTATGGAGTGATACATGCTGTTGCGGCTTGATCGGACTCCACCATCTTAATTTGGTGGTAACCGGAGTATACGTCGAGGAAGCACAATGAGGCGTGTCCTGCGGTAGCGTCGATAATTTGATCGATGCGAGGGAGGGGGAAGGGATCCTTTGGGCAAGCCTTATTAAGGTCCTTGAAGTCGACGCATAGGCGCCAGGATTTGTCCTTCTTTCGTACCATCACCAGGTTTGCTAGCCAATCTGGATGTTTTATTTCTCTAATGAATCCAGCCTCCAGTAGCTTGGCTAGCTCCTCTCCCATGGCCTGTCACTTAGGTTCGGAGAAACGCCGAAGTGTCTGCTTGACTGGCTTGAATCCCTTTTGAATGTTAAGGCTATGCTCGGCCAGCCTGCGTGGGATTCCTGGCATGTCTGAAGGATGCCAGACGAATATGTCCCAATTTTCGCGCAGGAACTCCCGTAGTGCAGCGTCTATAGCGGGGTTTAGCTGTGCCCCGATGGATGTAGTTTTTGTAGGGTCCGTTGGGTGGACTTGGAATTTGACTATTTCATCTGCTGGTTTAAAAGAGGTGGACTTGGATCTTTTTTCTAGTATCACGTCGTCCCTGTCCACTATGGAGCGCAGCGCAGTTAACTCCTCCGCCGCGAGGGCTTTGGATAATGCCTTGAAGGCCAGTGCAGCTGTTTTGTTTTCGGCGCGGAGTGCTGTGTCCGGATCACTAGCTAGAGTAATGATTCCATTGGGCCCTGGCATTTTGAGCTTCATGTACCCGTAATGGGGTATAGCTTGCAAGATCGTGAATGCCTCCCGCCCAAGAAGGGAGTGGTATCCGCTACTGAACGGGGCCACTTGGAATGTTATTTCTTCGGACCTGTAATTCTCCGGCGTGTCGAATACCACATCTAGTGTGATTTTCCCAGTGCAACATGCCTCCCGACTGGGGATGATTCCTCTGAAGGTCATGCTGCTTTGCTCAATGCGATTTCTGTCTATTTGCATTTTTTGAAGGGTCTCCTCGTAAATGAGGTTTAATCCGCTGCCGCCATCCATGAGCACTTTAGTAAGCCGAAAGCTGTCCACAATTGGACTGAGGACCAAGGCGGCTGGTGCTCGGGCTATTTGGAATTTAGGTTCATCACTGGCATTGAAGGTGATAGCCGTGTCGCTCCATGGATTTATTGCTGCCACATGGCAGACTTCGGCAAGGCTGCGGAGTGCTCGCTTACGCCTATTATTTGAGGCGAAGGTCTCGAAGACTGCCAATACCGTATTGTTATCCACGGGATGGTGCTCTGCGGTGTGTTTAATGAGGAGATCCTCACCGCTCTTGGCCACCTGCCGGAGTACCCAACATGCTCTAAGGTTGTGTGTTGGTATGATATCCGTTGTACTGTGAATTTTGCAGGGCCCGTTAAGCCATCCCTCCAATAAGGTTCCATGCCCTGTAGTGGGCCTTTTCTTCTTTGTAATTGAGTCGGGTGACTTATGAGAGTGTACCCTTTTAATTCAGACTGGGGGCTTTGTCAAAGCCGGATTATCCCAAAATTTTGTTTAGGTTTCCAGGCGCTTTCCATCGCACAGTACTTCCGTACTATGGCCGCCAAGTCTGTGAAGCGTGCTATATCACGGCGACTTATGGCGTTGAGGATTCCCTTGTCCGTGCAATTATTGCAAAATAATGAAATTGCGTCTTCCTCGTGATGATCCTTGACCTTGTTCATTACAAGGAGGAATCGCCCAATAGTGATGTCTTGTTTCACGGGCTCTTGCCTAATGTGGGAAAGATCGCTTATATCTGGGTGGGTGGGTGTTTTTAAGTCCGAACCCTGACCTGATCTGAGACCCAGGGGCAGAGGAGTTTCCGATCTTGGAAGTTCGGGCTCCGGGATGCCGCCCAATAGGTCTGGCCCGTTGCCTGATTCTAGGTTCAGGGTTTGGGCGATGTCCTCCCGTAGATGGGTATCCGGCTCGGAGAGCTCGGGAATCCGGACATAGTTCGTCCTCAAGATAGAGGAAGAATCGCCGCATTGTTCCTCCACCACCGCTATCTGATGGGTGACCAGCGGAGAGTTAATCTCCCTTTGGTCGGGTTTAAGCCCAATCCTATCATAGTTCGTAGCGACTCCCAAAGCAGCGATGTGATCCAAGAGCTCGTTTAGAGAAGAGAGCTCCATTGGATTCATCTGCTCGGCAAGTTCCGAGCCGACGTGGAGGCTGTTTCTGATGACATGAGAAGTCATCGTCGGCGCAACAGCCGAACGGGCGGTCATGACGAAGCCGCCTAATCGGAGAGTTTGGCCTACAGCCAGGGCTCCCCCAGAGGTGATGTTGTCCCTGACAACGAGACGAGCCATCCTTCCTTACGGTGACGGCATAGTGGAACTCTCAATGAAAGCACCAATGTCGGTGTCAAAACCGGCGGATCTCGGGTAGGGGGTCCCGTACTGTGCGTCTAAGGTGGATGGTAATAGGAGGCGATGGACACGATGTTTACCCAGGTTCGGGCCCTCTTGATGGAGGTAATACCCTACTTCCTGCTTGATTGATCTTGATGAATATGAGTATTACAAGAGTTGTCTACCACGAGATCGTAGAGGCTAAACCCTAGAAGCTAGCCTATGGTATGATTGTTGTTCTATGGACTAAATCCTCCGGTTTATATAGACACCGGAGGGGGCTAGGGTTACACAGAGTCGGTTACAAGGGAGGAGATCTACATATCCATATTGCCAAGCTTGCCTTCCACGCCAAGGAGAGTCCCATCCGGACATGGGACGAAGTCTTCAATCTTGTATCTTCATAGTCCAACAGTCCGGCCAAAGGATATAGCCTGGCTGTCCGGAGACCCCCTAATCCAGGACTCCCTCAGCCATGTAAAACTTGCAACAACAAAGTAGAGGACGTCTAACTTGTTTTTGCAGGGCATGTTGTGATGTGATATGGTCAAGACATGATGCTATATTTTATTATATGAGATGATCATGTTTTGTAACGGAGTTATCGGCAACTGGAAGGAGCCATATGGTTGTTGCTTTATTGTATGCAATGTAATCGCCCTGTAATTGCTTTACTTTATCACTAAGTGGTAGCGATAGTCGTAGAAGCAATAGTTGGTGAGACGACAACGATACTACGATGGAGATCAAGGTGTTGCGCCGTTGACGATGGTGATCACGACGGTGCTTTGGAGATGGAGATCAAAGGCACAAGATAATGATGGCCATATCATATCACTTATATTGATTGCATGTGATGTTTATCCTTTATGCATCTTATTCTGCTTTGATTGACGGTAGCATTATAATATGATCTCTCACTAAATTTCAAGGTATAAGTGTTCTCCCTGATTATGCACCGTTGCGAAAGTTCGTCGTGCCGAGACACCACATGATGATCGGGTGTGATAAGCTCTACGTTCAAATACAATGGGTGTAAGCCAGTTTTACACACGCAGAATACTCGGGTTAAACTTGACGAGCCTAGCATATGCAGATATGGCCTCGGAACCTTTGAGGACCGAAAGGTCGAGTGTGAATCATATAGTAGATATGATCAACATAGTGATGTTCACCATTGAAAACTACTCCATCTCACGTGATGATCGGACATGATTTAGTTGAGATGGATCACGTGATCACTTAGATGATTCGAGGGATGTCTATCTAAGTGGGAGTTCTTAAGTAATATGATTAATTGAACTTTAATTTATCATGAACTTAGTACCTGATAGTATTTTGCTTGTCTATATTATTGTAGATAGATGGCCCGTGCTGTTGTTCCGTTGAATTTTAATGCGTTCCTTGAGAAAGCAAAGTTGAAAGATGATGGTAGCAATTACACGGACTGGGTCCGTAACTTGAGGATTATCCTCATTGCTGCACAGAAGAATTACGTCCTGGAAGCACCGCTGGGTGCTAGGCCTGCTGCAGATGCAACTGACGACGTTAAGAACGTCTGGCAGAGCAAAGCTGATGCCTACTCAATAGTTCAGTGTGCCATGCTTTATGGCTTAGAACCGGGACTTCAACGATGTTTTGAACGTTACAGAGCATATGAGATGTTCCAGGAGTTGAAGTTAATATTTCAAGAAAATGCTCGGATTGAGAGATATGAGGTCTCCAATAAGTTCTACAGCTGCAAGATGGAGGAGAATAGTTCTTCCAGTGAACATATATTGAAAATGTCTGGGTATAACAATCACTTGATTCAACGGGGTTAATCTTCCGGATGATAGTGTCATTGACAGAATTCTTCAATCACTGCCACCAAGCTAGAAGAGCTTTGTGATGAACTATAATATGCAGGGGATGGATAAGACAATTCCCGAGCTCTTCGTAATGCTAAAGGCTGCGGAGGTAGAAATCAAGATGGAGCATCAAGTGTTGATGGTCAATAAGACCACCAGTTTCAAGAAAAAGGGTAAAGGGAAGAAGAAGGACAACTTCAAGAAGAAAAGCAAACAAGTTGCTGCTCAGTAGAAGAAACCCAAGTCTAGACCTAAGCTTGAGACTGAGTGCTTCTACTGCAAACAGACTGGTCACTGGAAGCGGAACTGCCCCAAGTATTTGGCGGATAAGAAGGATGGCAAGGTGAACAAAGGTATATGTGATATACATGTTATTGATGTGTACCTTACTAATGCTCGCAGTAGTGCCTGGGTATTTGATACTGGTTCTGTTGCTCATATTTGCAACTCGAAACAGGGACTACAGATTAAGCGAAGATTGGCTAAGGACGAGGTGACGATGCGCGTGGGAAATGGTTCCAAAGTCGATGTGATCGCCGTCGACACGCTACCTCTACATCTACCTTCGGGATTAGTTTTAGACCTGAATAATTGTTATTTGGTGCCAGCGTTAAGCATGAACATTATATCTGGATCTTGTTTGATGCGAGACGGTTATTCATTTAAATCAGAGAATTATGGTTGTTCTATTTATATGAGTAATATCTTTTATGGTCATGCACCCTTGATGAGTGGTGTATTTTTGTTGAATCTCGATAGTAGTGATACACATATTCATAGTATTGAAGCCAAAAGATATAAGTTTAATAATGATAGTGCAACTTATTTGTGGCACTGTTGTTTAGGTCATATTATGTAAAGCGCATGAAGAAACTCCATGTTGATGGGCTTTTGGAATCACTTGATGCTTATGAACCATGCCTCATGGGCAAGATGACTAAGACTCCGTTCTCCTAACTATGGAGCGAACAATGACTTATTGGAAATAATACATACCGATGTATGTGGTCCGATGAGTGTTGAGGCTCATGGCGGGTATCATTATTTTCTGACCTTCACAGATGATTTGAGCAGATATGGGTATATCTACTTAATGAAACATAAGTCTGAAACATTTGAAAAGTTAAAAGAATTTCAAAGTGAAGTGGAAAATCACCGTAACAAGAAAATAAAGTTTCTATGATCTGAGCGTGGAGGAGAATATTTGAGTTACGAGTTTGGTCTTCATTTGAAACAATGTGGAATAGTTTCGCAGCTCACGCCACCTGGAACACCATAGCGTAATGGTGTGTCCGAACGTCGTAACTGCACTTTATTAGATATGGTGCGATCTATGATGTCTCTTACCGATTTAATGCTATCGTTTGGGGGTTATGCTTTAGATACAGCTGCATTCACGTTAAATAGGGCATCATCTAAATCCGTTGAGACGACACCATATGAACTGTGGTTTGGCAAGAAACCCAAGTTGTCGTTTCTTAAAGTTTGGGGCTCCGATGCTTATGTGAAAAAGCTTCAACCTGATAAGCTCGAACCCAAATCAGAGAAATGTGTCTTCATAGAATACCCAAAGGAAACTGTTGGGTACACCTTCTATCACAGATCCGAAGGCAAGATATTTGTTGCTAAGAATGGATCCTTTCTAGAGAAGGAGTTTCTCTCGGAAGAAGTGAGTGGGAGGAAAGTAGAAGTGGATGAGGTAACTGTACCTGCTCCCTTATTGGAAAGTAGTTCATCACAGAAATCAGTTCCAGTGATTCCTACACCAATTAGTGAGGAAGGTAATGATGATGATCATGAAACTTCAGATCAAGTTACTACTGGACGTCGTAGGTCAACCAGAGTAAGATCCGCACCAGAGTGGTATGGTAATCCAGTTCTGGAGGTCATGTTACTTGACCATGACGAACCTACAAACTATGAGGAAGCTATGATGAGCCCAGATTCCGGAAATGGCTTGAGGCCATGAAATGTGAGATGGGATCCATGTATGAGAACAAAGTGTGGACTTTGGTTGACTTGCCTGATGATCGGAAAGCCATAGAGAATAAATGGATCTTCAAGAAGAAGACTGCCGCTGACGATAATGTTACTGTCTACAATGCTCGACTTGTTGCGAAAGGTTTACGACAAGTTCAAGGAGTTGACTACGATGAGACCTTCTCACCCGTAGTGATGCTTAACACTACAAAAAAATACACTTCCGTGATGATACGTGTTTGTCACAGTAGGCCGCGTTTTTTGTCATGCATGTACATCCATGACGATTTTATGACAAAATCAAGATAGTCATACATGTGCTGTCGTAGAAGTGTTCCATGAGATTACCAAAATTATCATCACAGAAGTGTCCACTTCCATGACGATAAATCGCGCGTCAGAGAAGTACTTTTGTCAAGGGTGACTGACACGTGGCATCCACCGTAACGGAACGCCATTAAGCTATCGGGTCCGATTTTGGATCCGATAACCCGTTAACAGCCCGGACCAATGGGGATTTTCCACGTGTAAAATCATCATTGGCCGGAGGAAACATGTGTTGCCTCACCGCTGGGGACAGATGTCATCCACTCATTGGACAAGAGGCGCCTATGATAGGTCGACACGTGCACGCCCAACAAAGGGCCCATTCCGGTGGAAAAGGCCGGCCCAGTAAAAATTAGCAGGCCGGCCCATATAAGGCCTACTTGTTTCAGGTCCATTTAAGCCCACGGCCCATATGAGATGTGCCAGTTCGGCCCATCAACGGCCCATTAAAGATTTGACACCATTGCAGCCCATCGTCAGTTCGAGCCCGTTAACAGCCCGCTATATTTTGGGCTCAATATTGGCCCGATGAGATTTCGGCCTGCTAACGGCCCATTCAGTGGATGGGCCAATTTTCACGATGTACATCTTTCGGCCTTTTAGCGACCCATTTAAATGTTGGGCTAATTTCCGGCCCGGTGTGTCTTTCAGCCTGTTGACAGCCCATAAATCAGTTGGGCATTTGTAGTCAGACCTGAGTTTTGGCCTTTTAGCGACCTATTTAGGTGTTGGGCCAATTTCCGGCCCGGTGTGTCTTTCAGCCTGATGACGGCCCATATATATGTTGGGCCATTTGTAGTCGGACCTGAGTTTTGGCCTTTTAGCGACCCATTTAAGTGTTGGGCCAAATCCCGGCCCTGTGTGCCTTTCAACCTGTTAACTGACCATAAATGAGTTGGGCCATTTGTAGTCGGACCTGAGTTTTGGCCTTTTAACGGCCCATGCCCTTCATGGTCCAATACTAGCCCGGTCTCTCTTTCGGCTTGCTAAAGGCCCACAACATAGTTGGGCCATTTACAATACAACCTGACTTTCGGCCTCTTAGCGGCCCATGCTCTTCATGGTCCAGTACATGCCCGCTGTCTCTTTTGGCCTGCTAAAGGCCCACAGTATAGTTGGGCCATATGTAGCCCAAACTTAGTGACGGCCTGTTAACGGCCCGTGAAATCAATTGGGCCCACCTGTTGCCTGCTTCGATGTTGGCCTGTTAATGACCTGGGAGTTAAGAAGGCCGACCATTAACTTTCGGCCTGGTAACGGCCCATTATGGGCCCACTAAAGTTCGTACATGTCTTTAGGCCAAATTAGATAATTTGAGCCCATTACGACGAGCAATTATGCACATGACCAAAACCGATCAAGCAAAGGTACGACATACAGGGAAAAACGTTGCACATCTAGCATATATTACAGGAAATTACATCCACTGGGCAATGAAAGATTGATGCCAGTGCAAATAAATGAATAGAACCTAACGATCTACAATGTCACAATCTGCAACCTCAGCACGGATGACGCCCATAAGCATGTGGGCAAGTTCTTGCTGCTTTGCTACACCGCCTCTCGAAAACATTGATCAGTTGTTGTGTCGCACGACTCTGCACCTCTGATTCCTCCACCATTTCCATCATTCCTTCAACCATTAATTGGTTCACAAACATACATTTTTTCCGTTGCATTCGAGACAGAGGATACTGAACAGATTCAGATGGCGATTTTGGTGCTTGTATTATTGATAGTGGAGAGTGTCTCACCATCGCATCATAACATAAATTAGGAGGGAACCAAATAGATTAATCATGAGTTATTGGCATATTACCTGGCCTAGATTTATTGAAAGAAACAATGGGGTTGCCTTGCTGTTTTCAGATTTTGTCTTCTTATCTTCAAAGAGTTCGCACCAAATTAAGACACTAGCATTGCTATCATTGGCCAAGTCAGATAATAGGAAAGCAACATTGTCACAACGAACGTTCGGGCAACTAGCCAACACCAAATTAACACAATATGGCACAACTATCATCAGCCAGGTAAGGTAATACGAAAGCAACATTGACACAATGAATGAATGAGCAACCAGAGCACCACTACAATTCAGCAATGTGCATGATATGAGATAGTACACTCATGCAGCTCAGTATGCAAAACTACCAGGCAGTTTTCTTTACAAAAGTCAACATTGGAGCCTTTAACATTTTGCTACCACTAATTTTAGATCAGATAAAGGTTGGATTCACGCCGATTAACAAAATACATGCTGATGTAAAAATATAGTGATATACAACAGGTACTTACATCAGGATTGGAGCACAGAGAATTCCCGCAAGATATTTTCCTCGAATACAATCCCAATGAAGGAAGTCTTCTATCATTTAAACTTATTTTCTAAAAGAGAGATGGGTAAGAAACATGTAGAAAATATGATCAGAATGCTAAAAATTTCATGATGCAAGGATACGCACACGCTTCTTAGAATGGAGTTGGCATTCTTTTGCTGGACTGGAGCGGACTAGTTCTTTGGCCACTGGAATTTGCATATTATCAGTGGGAGTTGGGTTTCTCTGTGCTGGAGCAGTATCTATGAAAAATGGAGTTGGTTTATTATCTCCGGCGTTTGGATCTTTTGCAAAGACCTGGTTTGTAACCCTTGATTCTAACATAGCCGTTTTCCCTTGCATGCCTTATATAGAAGAATGGTGCTTCAATTATAAAACATGCTACAGCAGAGATGGAATAGGTACTGAAGAATAGAAAGGCATGACATATTGACATGTATTCCCTCCATTCGGAAATAAATGGATGGGTCTAGGCGTATTTCAGTTCTAGATACATCCAGTTTTATCCATTTCTGCGACATGTAATCCGGATGGAGGGAGTATGATGTAAGAGCTAGGGATACGGCAGAACAACACAAGAAAAAACACCGAAACCCACTACGTAACCAAAGTAATCAAACCCATCGATATGAGATAGTACACTCATGCAGCTCAGGATGCAAAACTACCAGTCAGTTTTCCTTACAAAAATCAACATTGTGGCCTTTAATCATACATTTTGCTACAACTAAATTTAGATCAGATAAAGGTTGGATTCACGCCGATTAACAAAATACATGTTGATGTAAAAATATAGTGATATACAATAGGTACTTACGTCTGCATTGGAGCACAGAGAATTCCTGCAATCTTTCCTCACAGACGATACTAGTGCAGGAATTCTTCTATCTGTTAAGCTTATTTTCTAAAAGAGAGATGGGTAAGAAACATGTAGAAAATATGATCAACGTGCTATAAAATTTCATGATGCAAGGATACGCACACGCTTCTTAGAATGGAGTTGACATATTTTTGCCGGATCGAGCGGACTAGTTCTTTGGCCACTAGAATCTGCTTATTATCGTAGGGAGTTGGGTTTCTCTTTGGCCGAGCAAAGATCTATAAAAACTGGAGTTGGTTTATTATTTCGGCATTTGGATCTTTTGCAAAGACCTGGTTTGTAACCCTTCGATTCTAACATAGTCGCCTTTACCCTTGCATGCCTTGTATAGAAGAATGGTGCTTCAATTATAAAACATGCTACAAAGCAGAGAGATGGAATAGGTAATCAAGAATAGAAAGGCATGACATATTGACATGTATTCCTCCATCCGAAAAAATGGATGGGTCTAGGCGTATTTCAGTTCTAGATACATCCTTTTTATCCATTTCGCAACATGTAATCCAGACGGAGGGAGTATGGTGTAAGAGATAGGGATACGACAGACAACACAAAGAAAAAACACTAGTTGAATGTAAAACTGTATGCTAGCGGAATACGTACAGAAAAAACTAAGGTAACATACACGTGTATGATTGGGAAACTAAGATGGCATTGCAACAGAGCACTAGAACAACACTTCAATGTAAAAAACATGGTATGGTAGATGATGAAGTACATCTTGATGAATAACAATGCATAAGATATGCGTAAGCATGAAGTCCAAATTAAGCAGATGGCATTGCGATAGAGTAGAATGACAAGATTTCTGAATTTGAAAACATGTTATCATGAATGGAATAGGTAATTGAAAAACAGGAAGGCATGACATATTTACATGCATGATCAGCATGCTAAGCACATGGCATTGCAATAGAGTAGATAAACTCCAGGACATTATATGCATGTTGTACCCATATCATGGGCCAAGTTAGAGCAAGGACCTTGTGGGGTGAAGAGGATTCAACATGTTTCTGCAAGTCTTCTGAAGAACTGCCTTTACATGTTCCATCATATTGGGTATCATTGACATCAAGTTTATTGGCCTTTACATTGCTCCGCGAGGTTCTTGTGGATATATCACAGCGCAATTATATCTCGACATGCATGGAAGACAACTAGTAGTTAGATTTATGTAATGAGTGCCTGTAGGAGACGACATAAATAGTAGGACTGGGGTTAACTAGCGAACAGGTCTAAAACACTAAAGGGAGAACACAGATGAAAGCTACGTAATATGTATCGCTTGTACTCGAGATTAACTAGATGGCACACAAAAGTATTAAAGAACAACATAGGTAATACTAGAAGTGGTATAATACTATAATCACCCGATTGGGATAGCATTGGTGATGGATGATAACTATGGAACAAAGATTGCCTAAAGAACAAGTATCTTAGCTGAACTATGGAACAACGTTAACTCCTAACAAGACCCGTAAGAGATCAGCATGAATATACAGTGAAATGTGATAATCTATTTTCCATGCTTAGATGAATAACAAAGCCATAAATGTTGCACACAAGTAAGATGAGGGTACAAACTATCTGGCCGCCATCCATAGGAGTGAGCATCATGTGCTGACTTGTCGATGGCCCTGCAGTTGTTGTGGTTGTCCATGTCGGGCACGCGCATTCGATGCAGGGAACTGTTGAGTGGGGACTATAGCTCCCTTCTGGTGTATGCTTCCCTTGTTGGAGCAGCTACGGTGAGTCGGAAGACGGTGTGGCTGAAGATGCAGATAACGCATAATGTTAAGAACGACACATCTCTTTGATCTGAAGAAATACACTAAGATATCAACAGAAAGGTACGAGAGTGGTCACACGTCTGTGACTGAAGACTAAATTGGGGTCACACGATTTTATTTTATTTTGGTACTGTCCGATCTACGCCAGATGACTTGATGATAACCCACAAGTATAGGGGATCGCAACAGTTTTCGAGGGTAGAGTATGCAACCAAAATTTATTTATTCGACACAAGGGGAGCCAAAGAATATTCTCAAGTATTAGCAGTTGAGTTGTCAATTCAACCACACCTGGATAACTTAATATCTGCAACAAAGTATTTAGTAGCAAAGTAGTATGATAGTAGCACTAACGGTGGCAAAAGTAACGGCAGCAGTTTTGTAGTAATTGTAACAGTGGCAACGGTAAAGTAACTAAGCAAGGAGCAATATGTGAAAAGCTTGTAGGCATTGGATCGGTGATGGATAATTATGTCGGATGTGATTCCTCATGCAATAGTTATAACATAGGGTGACACAGAACAAGCTCCAATTCATCAATGTAATGTAGGCATGTGTTCTGAATATAGTCATACGTGCTTATGGAAAAGAACTTGCATGACATCTTTTGTCCTACCCTCCCGTGGCAGCGGGGTCCTATTGGAAAATAAGGGATATTAAGGCCTCTGTCGGTGTCAAAACCGGCGGATCCCGGGTAGGGGGTCCCGAACTGTGCGTCTAAGGCGGATGGTAATAGGAGGCGGGGGACACAATGTTTACCCAGGTTCGGGCCCTCTCGATGGAGGTAATACCCTACTTCCTCGCTTGATTGATCTTGATGATATGAGTATTACAAGAGTTGATCTACCACGAGATCGCATGTGCTAAACCCTAGAAGCTAGCCTATGGTATGATTGTTGTTGTCCCACGGACTAAACGCTCCGGTTTATATAGACACCGGAGGGCTAGGGTTACACAGTAGTCGGTTACAAGGGAGGAGATCTACATATCCAGATCGCCAAGCTTGCCTTCCACGCCAAGGAGAGTCCCATCCGAACACGGGACGAAGTCTTCAATCTTGTATCTTCATAGTCCAATAGTCCGGCCAAAGGATATAGTCCGGCTGTCCGGATACCCCCTAATCCAGGACTCCTTGAGTAGCCCCTGAACCAGGCTTCAATGACGATGAGTCTGGCGCGCAGTTTGTCTTCGGCATTGCAAGGCGGGTTCCTCCTCCGAATACTCCATAGAAGATTTTGAACACAAGGATAGTGTACGACTCTGCAAAACAAGTTCCACATACCACCGTAGAGAGAATAATACTTCCACAAATCTAATCTGCTGATGTATTTCGTACTATGTCGTTACATCACGACCCGGTCATTATTCGAACCGTTTTTCACAACCAGCCTTGGTGCATATTGCGAGGCAGTTTCCTTGGCATGTCTTGTCGAAGCAGAGATCATGTCCCCTTATCATGGGATTCTCATCAATACGGACGTGGTTAACCCAACCGCGCCATCAATTACGGCGCTTGGGAAATAAGTGAGTTTACTAGGCAGGTGGGGGCGTATAGTTTCATCCGCCCTTATAAAGGGATAAGGGTTCACCCTTTTCACCCACGCCTTCTTCCTTCTTGCTCATCCATTCTCGCCAAGACTCGAGCTCCAACACCCGAGTTTGCGTCTTTCTCCTCAAACCGCTCCAAGCATGTCTGGAGCGGGAGGCAAGTGGATGAAATCCTCCGTCATGGAGGAGGACATCAAAAAGCTGCGGGGAGCCGGATACTTGGCCGCGGATATCGCGCATCGGCTGCCCAACGCGGGGCAGATCGTCCCTACCCCGGAATCTCATGAGAGGGTAGTTTTTCTCACCCACTTCGTCCGCGGACTGGGATTTCCTCTCCACCCGTTCGTCCGCGGCCTCATGTTTTACTATGGGCTGGATTTCCATGATCTGGCCCCAAACTTTATCCTCAACATCTCGGCGTTTATCGTCGTGTGCGAGGCCTTCCTTCGCATCTGGCCCCACTTTGGCCTGTGGCTTAAGACCTTCAATGTTAAACCGAAGGTAGTAGGCCGCCAGCAAGCGGAATGCGGAGGCGCCATGGTGGAAAAAATGCCCAACATCACATGGCTCGAGGGCTCCTATGTGGAGACCATAAAGGGGTGGCAATCGGGGTGGTTCTACATCACCGAGCCGCGCGACACCAATTGGGTGGCGGCCCCCGATTTCAGATCCGAAATCCCCATGCAGCTCATCTCCTGGAAAGAGAAGGGCCTGTCCTGGGGTAACCCGGTAGAGTTGACCGGCTCCAGACATGCATCAAGAACATGATGAACAAGAAAATCAAGCTCGTCAACGTGGTCCATGTCATGCTCTTCCGCCGGATCCTCCCGTGTCAACAACGGGCATTCAATTTATGGGAGTCCAACCCGGCCAAGCACCAGACTCTGCGCGAGCTCTTTGACACGATGCACAAGGACGTCTGGAGGGTGCTGTTCAAGGGCGCCGAGGTGTCCCCTTCCCTTACTGAGGACCGCGGACTCAGCGCATAGCGCCATGCCAGTTCGGTAAGTTCTTTTATACCTTATAGGGTATTTATTATCCCCAGTTTAATCATGTGCGGGATCTAAGCCCCCATGCCTTTAACATGACTGGGTGGAGACAACGGAGCAGATTGACTGTCCAGCCCCCCTGCCCGAAGATCCAGCGGATGCTCTCCTAACGGAGATGCTGGCTCCGGCACCTTATGAGGTGCCGGAGAAGAAGGCCAAGAAGAAGGCCACGGGGACCCGAAAGGGTCTCCAGCGTCAGGTGATATCGGACTCACCGTCTGATAACTCCAAGGCGCACTCCTCCCATGAAGACGAGGAGGAGGAAGAGGAAAGTCCCCCCCCCCAGCCGGGGGAGACAAGAAGAGGAAGGCTGCCCCAATTGGGGAGGCCAAAGGGTCCCAAAAGAGAAGGACCCTCCTTCCGGACTGCTCCACGACAGCCGCCCATAGCGAGGACGAGTGGTTTCCCAGGGACAAGCCCCTAGCGAAGTCGTAAGTATCCAGATTCCATTGTAATTCATGGTATGTTTTAGTGCACTGCTTCTCATCACGCCGAACATGATCGTGCAGTCCGCCCCGAGCCCGCATCGACGTATCTTCGTCGGATGGTTCTTTGGACTCTTCGGATATGAATAGCGATTCACTTTCGACCGCCTCTTCCCTCGCCCTACGGACAACGTCGAGGTGTTTTCCCAAAAGGCATCGAGCCGAGGGGAGACAGTCCTGGAGGCGCCTCGAGGCGACCTTCCGGACCCTGGGCGTAAAGGGAGCAAGACTCCCGCGGGCTCCAAGTTCGGCCCCCAGCCGAGCACCGCGTCGGAACCTCCAGTGGTTCCGGACTCTGGCAGGCGACCCCACGTGAAGAGGGGCAAGCCGCCCGTCCCGGTGGCCTCTGTCCATCCAGAGGCACCGGATAATTTGTTGGAAGCGCTTCACGGCGCTTCCATTGATGAAGTGCACCGCACTATCATGAGTGCGGTGATCGAGAAGGTTCAGTCCGCCAAAAGCGGACTAACTGAAGCTTGTGCCAGCCTCCTAACAAGCTTTCAGGTATGTAATAGAAATATGGGAAATATTATCGTATAGACAGAGAGCCTCGATGCTCGCTTACATGCTCGCAAAGAAAAGCCGAATAGAGGATCGAATAATGATCACAGGAGTCTAATCATAATATGTCTATGCGAATATGCAGGCTTCACTGCTGGCCGCTGCCGCACGTACTGCGGAGGCCGCTGCACTGAAGCAGGACCTTGAGCGGTCCGAGGAAGAGCTCGGCCTTGTCAAGAGGCATCTCGAAGAGGACAAAGGTAAGCAATACCTTTTCTATTTGAAAAAAGATTTGGTTGCAGAATAATAGGATCATCATGAATATACCAGGGGCCACGAATGAAGTAGCGACCCTGAACAAGGCGCTGTCCGAGGATGAAAACAAAGCGGCCCAGGAGCGCACCAAGCGAGAAAAACTAGAGGCCCTAGTATGCGAGGTGCAGCAAGAGCTCCAGGCTCTCGTCAAGAAGCACGAGGCCTTGGAGCTTGACTCTAAGAGGCGAGAGTCCGAGCTTGCAAAGGCCCTCGAAAGCGCAAAACATGCCAAGGCCGAAGCCCAAAAGGCCCTCCAGGAAATTGAGGTGGTTAAGAAGATAGCGGCGGGTAAGGCATTCATTATGCAAAGCAAGCATGTCAAAGAAAATTTATTTTTACTTACCCGAGTTCAGAGCTCTCCAGGAGCGTTCGCAGATCTGCCCCGCAGTGTGTCTGATGCCGTGGAGCTCTACCGTGCCGAGGAGGGGAGCTCTACGGAGAAGTTGTTCTGGTCTCAGTATACTGGGACCGAACACCCAATGCCCTTGAGCGACCAGCTGAAGCAACTGGTCGAGCTCCACAAGGCGGCCGAACAGGCCATGAAGGGCCTTATAGTCCAGATGTGGCCTGGCGATCCCGTTCCCAACAGATACTTCAGTCTGGTGAGGCGGCTTGTGGATGCCTGCCCCCGGTTTGAAGTCATCAAGCGGTCCGTCTGCATCGAAGGTGCATGCAGGCCCTTTGCCCGTGCGAAAGTGCACTGGGAGAAGATGGACGCCGAGAAGCTGGTGAAGGAGGGGCCACCGCAGGGCAAGGAGCATCGCCACCCAGAAATGTATTATGACGGTGTCCTGAAGGGTGCCCGCCTTTGTATGAGGAGTGTTCCAAAGATGTAATTTTTGAATGAACATGCTGATGTGATCCTTTAATGTGAAAAGTAGTTCACTTGCGCTATGCAACGCTTTTTGAATTTAAAATATTACCTTATGTGTGGCCGTTTATCAAATCTAAGAGCTAGCCAGTCGTCGGCTTTTGCCCCCATGCGGCTAGTACTGGGGTGTTCGCGATAAATCTGAGCACTCTTTTTCCCATTTTTTGGGTACTTCGAGGGAGGTTCTCAACGCAACGAACCAGGCCATCGGACTATAAAGCTTTATCACTCTCAATTAGCCATATAAGTCTACAATTTTAAATTTTGGTGAAGCCCCTAGTATTCGGAAGGCCGAATTTGGGTCGCTATATACGCCTAAGTCGGACAAGGCCGACTCCTCGCCCGAAGCGGAAAAAGTCTTTAAGGACTTGAGACCTCTAGAACAGCGACCAGCTCTCGCCTCACCATGACAGTCAGTTTTGGCTTTCTCTACTGAGGTGCTCGTCCGGAAGAACCGGGACACAATCGTAGTAGTTCTCCCAGTGCTGCCTTAGCCGATATAGCGGAACATAAGGTACCAAAACATGGGAGCCGGGCAAACCCAACTATTGACCCAAGACATGATTCAGAGCTGATGCATATAATGCTATAAGTTCGGGGCGTCGCACTGTCGAAAGTGTTCAGACTTCTCACGCCATATTATGGGGTATACGAAAGCCCCTAGCGTATTGGCCATACCAGAATGTACGGGTGCTGATTGTCGTAAATAAACATATAAAAAAAGGATAGATAATGCAATAATAGACTAATGCTATGCATTGTTATTTAAAGAATATGTTGAAGCGCATCGATACAAGTAGTGCAATAAGCAAAAAATAGGGCTATTTGACATGTCCTATCCAAGGGCAAGTCGTGGACTGGTATTTAAAGCAGTATTTCGCCAAGTATCGTGAGACCACCGGGATTTCATTGTACGACGTAGCTTCCGCCTCCTTGGTTGTTGTATTATGTGTTCGCAATCGTGACCGCCGGATAGGGCTTCCAGAGAGTAAGGTCCCGAAGAGAGAAAATGATAAAGGTATTCAGCCCCTAGGGCGGTTGAGCCAAGATCAGGACGTGCCATGGTCGTGCCCCCGCCTATGCCCATGGTATTTTCAATGCGTAATTATGCACGCGCGGCACGAATTTCGCCGTTTGACTAGGACTAGGGCGGGGCCAAATTGCTAGGCGAGCTCTGAACGTGCCAGGCGATCCTCACAGGTGTTACTCCGACTCGCTGACGGCGTCCGGGGCTTTATTGTCGAATTGATGAATTGCCTTAAGAGGCTGCTTTGTGCTTCTACCGCGAGAGCCATGATGTGCTCCTTCGCAGTGAGCGAGCGCCTGTGTTTCCATTGACTGTTATGACCCCCCTAGGTCCTGGCATCTTGAGCTTGAGGTATGCGTAGTGCAGTACCGCATTGAATCTTGCAAATGCGGTTCACCCGAGCAGTGCGTGATAGCCGCTGCGGAACGGGACGATATCGAAGATTAACTCCTCGCTTCGGAAGTTCTCCGAAGACCACTTCCAGTGTAATTGAGCCCATGCAATGGGCCTCTACGCCTGGGATGACACCTTTAAAGGTTGTTTTTGTGGGTTTGATCCTTGAGGTGTCTATACCCATTTTGCGCACTGTATCCTGATAGAGCAGGTTCAGGCTGCTGCCGACGTCCATAAGGACTCGAGTGAGGTGAAATTCGTCAATGATGGGGTCTAAGACCAATGCGGCAGACCCGCCATGGCAGATACTAGTGGGGTGGTCCCTGTGATCGAAGGTGATCGGACAAGAGGACCATGGGTTGAACTTTGGGGCGACAGGCTCCATCGCATAGACGTCCCTTAGTGCATGCTTCCGTTCCCTCTTGGGGATGTGGGTTGCGTATATCATGTTCACCGTCCTCACTTGTGGGGCGAACCTCTTCTATCCTCCCGTGTTCGGCGGCCGGGCTCCTCCTCGTCGTCACTATGCAGCCCCTTGTCCTTGTTTTCGCATTTAACTTGTCGGCCTGCTTGAACACCCGGCATTCTCTGTTGGTGTGATTGGCTAGCTTATCGGGTGCCGTGTATTTGACACGAGCGATCGAGTATGCGGTCCAAACCGGACGGGCCCGAGTACTTCTTTTGAATGGCTTTTTCACGACCGGATTTAGAGCCACCGAATCCGGCATTGACTGTATCCTCGGCGTTACCGCCCGTTGTTGCGGCGCTTTGTGTCTGCCTTTCTGACGTGGTCTGCCGTTACTATCCTTGGTATCCGAAGTGCCAAGGTTCCTTGATATGTTGTTGCTGCGAGCCAACCAGCTATCCTCTCCCACGCAAAAGCGGGTCATGAGTGTCGTGAGGGCTGCCATAGACTTCGGCTTCTCCTGGCCGAGGTGCCGGGCGAGCCACTCGTCACAGATGTTATGCTTAAATGCCGCTAAGGCCTCTGCATCCGGACAGTCGACAATTTGATTTTTCTTGGTTAGGAACCGTGTCCAGAATTGCCTGGCCGATTCCCCCAGCTACTGAGTTATGTGGCTCAAGTCATCGGCATCCGGTGGTCGCACATAAGTGCCCTGGAAGTTGTCGAGGAATTCATCTTCTAGATCCTCCCAACAGCCAACAGAGTCTGCTAGCAAGCTATTCAGCCAATGCCGAGCTGTTCCTTTGAGTTTTAGTGGGAGGTACTTGATGGCATGTAGATCATCACCGCGGGCCATGTGGGTGTGGAGGAGGAAGACCTTGATCCATACCGCGGGATCTGTTGTACCATCATATGATTCGATATTTACGGGTTTAAAACCCTCTAGGAATTCATGATCCATTACTTCGTCAGTGAAGCATAGGGGCTGTGCGGCGCCTCTGTGCTGGGCTATATCGTGACGCAACTCATGAGTCTTGCCTGCTGTGTTCGGCCTGGCCAGATTTACTTTTACTGTATCCGGCGTGACGGTCATCGTCCCGCGTAGGGGCGCGCCCTCGTGATCCGTAGATCGATCTTGCGTGTTTTGCCCTGTCTTCCAATACATCTCGCAGGTCTCGCGTGTTTCCCCATGCCTTGGTATTTTTGTTTGAATGGCGGCGGGTGCGGGCTGAGCTTCGCTGAAATGCCTCTTCCTCTCAGCCACGAGGTGGCCGATCAGCCGTATCATACGCTGGTGATGTAGGTTTCAATGCTTCCTCCTCAAGTCGGGGTAGCAACCTGCGCTTTGGGTAACCCTTGGAAGGGCGTTCGAGTTCATATTCCTTGGCTGCAAGGACTTCAGTCCACCTGTCTGATAGCAAATCTTGATCAGCTCGAAGCTGTTGTTGCTTTTTCTTCAAGCTATTTGTTGTGGCTATAAGCCGGCGCTTAAAGCGCTCCTACTCGACAGGATCCTCAGGCACGACAAATTCTTCGTCGCCGAGGCTCACCTCATCTTCGGAGAGAGGCATGTAATTGTCATCCTCCGCTTCTCCCTCTGCCGCTCGCTCAGGAGGGCTGGCTTGTTCATCCTCCGGCTCTAAATCTTGCTGGAGGGGATTGTCGTCATCTTCGGCACTGTCCGGAGTACTATTATCTCCTGTGTCGGTATCACCGCTTTTGTCGTGGCGAGATTTAGAGCGGCGCCACTGACGTCGGCGCTTGGGTTGCTTCTTGGAGGGGTCATCCTCCGTTGTCTTATCGCCATTGCCTTCTTTGGGTGTATCCACCAAGTATATATCATATGATGAGGTGGCGGTCCAGCGCCCTGTGGGCGGTGGTTCCAATTCGTCTCCTGCATCGTCGTCCACGCCGTCGATGTCTTCAGAGTCGAAGTCGAGCATGTCGGTTAAATCGTCGACAGTGGCTACTAAGTGGGTGGTGGGTGGGGAACGAATTTCTTCGTCATCCGCATCCCATCCTAGCCGGACATAGTTCGGCCAAGGCTCTCCTGACAAGGAAAGAGACTTTAAAGAATTTAGCATGTCGCCGAAAGGCGAGTGCTGAAAGATATCCGCGGAGGTGAACTCCATGATTGGTGCCCAATCGGATTTGATAGGCACGGATGCGGGCGGTTCGTAGCCTGTGGCCATGGACGAATCCAATGGTTTGGCAGCACAGTTCTCGCAAGGGGTAAAGTCAGTATTCGGCTCTATCGCCACTGAGAGTGCGGCCTCCAAGGCGGGGTCTATCCACCCGTCCCCGGATGGCGCAATTTGCTCCGGATTGAAGGCCGGAGTAGGTGCCGGTGTGATCTCCCGAACACCGTCCGACGACAGAGTTATATCATGCTCGTCGTGATTGTGCGGCACACCTAGTAGGGGTTCGAATCCGTCGAAGATCAAGTCCACATGGATGTCGGCAGTGTAATTCAAGTTTCCAAACCTGACCTGGTGGCCAGGGGCGTAGCTCTCAATCTGCTCCAGATGGCCAAGCGAGTTAGCCCACAGTGCGAAGCCGCCGAATATGAAGATCTGTCCGGGGAGGAAAACCTCACCCTGGACCACATCGTTACCAATGATCGAAGGAGCCATTAAGCCTTACGGTGACGGCACAGTGTAACTCTCAATGAAAGCACCAATGTCGGCGGATCTCGGGTAGGGGGTCCTGAACTGTGCGTCTAAGACGGATGGTAACAGTAGGCGAGGGACACAATGTTTACCCAGGTTCGGTCCCTCTTGATGGAGGTAATACCATACTTCCTGCTTGATTGATCTGATGATATGAGTATTACAAGAGTTGATCTACCACGAGATCGTACAGGCTAAACCCTAGAAGCTAGCCTATGGTATGATTGTTGATGTCCTACGGACTAAACCCTCCGGTTTATATAGACACCGGAGGGGGCTAGGGTTACACAGAGTCGGTTACAAGGGAGGAGATCTACATATCCGTATCGCCAAGCTTGCCTTCCACGCCAAGGAGAGTCCCATCCGGACACGACACGAAGTCTTCAATCTTGTATCTTCATAGTCCAACAATCCGGCCAAAGGATATAGTCCGGCTGTCCGGATACCCCCTAATCCAGGACTCTTTCAGCCTCCTTTTAATAGAGTACCGGACCAAAGCATTAACACATAGTGAATACATGAAATCCTCAAACTACGGTCATCACCGGTAATGGTACCGATTATTGTCACTTCGGGGTTAACGGATCATAACACATAATAGGTGACTATAGACTTGCAAGATAGGATCAAGAAGTCACATATATTCATGAAAACATAATAAGTTCAGATCTGAAATCATGGCACTCGGGCCCTGGTGACAAGCATTAAGCATAGCAAAGTCATAGCAACATCAATCTCAGAACATAATGGATACTACATATCAAACCCTAACAAAACTAACTCGATTACATGATAAATCTCATCCAACCCATCACCGTCCAGCAAGCCTACGATGGAATTACTCATGCACGGCGGTGAGCATCATGAAATTGGTGATGCAGGAAGGTTGATGATGACGACGACAATGGATTCCCCTCTCCGGAGCCCCGAACGGACTCCAGATCAACCCTCCCGAGAGAGTTTAGGGCTTGGCGGCGGCTCTGTATCGTAAAACGCGATGAATCCTTCTCTATGATTTTTTTCTGCCCGAACACGAATATATTGAGTTGGAGTTGAGGTCGGTGGAGCACCAGGGGGCCCACGAGGCAGGGGGCGCCTAGGGGGGTAGGCGTGCCACCCACCCTCGTGGACAGGGTGTGGGCCCTCTGGCCTTGATTCTTTCACCAGTATTTTTTATTAATTCCAAAAATATTCTCCGTCGATTTTCAGGTCATTCCGAGAACTTCTATTTCTGCACAAAAATAACACCATGGCAATTCTGCTAAAAACAGCATCAGTCCGGGTTAGTTCCATTCAAATCATGCAAGTTAGAGTCCAAAACAAGGGCCAAAGTGTTTGGAAAAGTAGATACGACGGAGACGTATCAACTCCCCCAAGCTTAAACCTTTGCTTGTCCTCAAGCAATTCAGTTGGCAAACTGAAAGTGATAAAGAAAAACTTTTACAAACTCTGTTTGCTCTTATTGTAGCAAATATGTAAAGCCAGCATTCAAGTTTTCAGCAAAGATTATGAACTAACCATATTCACAATAACACTTAGGTCTCATATTTACTCATATCAATGGCATAACCAACTAGCAAGCAATAATAAAAAAATCCCGGATGACAACACTTTCTCAAAACAATCATAATATGATATAACAAGATGGTATCTTGCTAGCCCTTTCTGAGACCGCTAAACATAAATGCAGAGCACCTCTGAAGATCAAGGACTGACTAAACATTGTAATTCATGGTAAAAGAGATCCAGTCATAATCATACTCAATATAAATTAATAGTAATGGATGCAAATGCCAGCGGTGCTCTCCAACTGATGCTTTTTAATAAGAGGGTGATGACTCAACATAAAAGTAAATAGATAGGCCCTTCGCAGAGGGAAGAAGAGATTTGTAGAGGTGCCGGAGCTCTATTTTCGAAATAGAGATGAATAATATTTTGAGCGGCATACTTTCATTGTCAACATAACAACCAAGAGATCTAGATATCTTCCATGCTACACACATTATAGGTGGTTCCCAAATAGAATGGTAAATTTTATACTCCCCCTCCACCAACAAGCATCAATCCATGGCTTGCCCAAAACAACGGGTGCCTCCAACTAACAACAATCCTGGGGGAGTTTTGTTTACAATTATTTTGATTTGATTTGCTTAGAGCATGGGACTAGGCATCCCGGTGACCAGCCATTTTCTCGTGAATGAGGAGCGGAGTCCACTCCTCTTGAGAATAACCTGCCTAGCATGGAAGATACAAACAACCCTAGTTGATACATGAGCTATTCGAGCATACAAAACAGAATTTCATTTGAAGGTTTGGAGTTTGGCACATACAAATTTACTTGGAACCGCAGGTAGATACCGCATATAGGAAGGTATGGAGGACTCATATGGAATAACTTTGGGGTTTATGGAAGTGGATGCACAAGCAATATTCCCGCTTAGTACAAGTGAAGGCTAGAAAAAGACTGGGAGGCGACCAACTAGAGAGCGACAACAGTCATGAACATGCATTAAAATTAATGAACATTGAGTGCAAGCA
Source organism: Aegilops bicornis (assembly GCA_021605145.1). NCBI lineage: Eukaryota > Viridiplantae > Streptophyta > Magnoliopsida > Poales > Poaceae > Aegilops > Aegilops bicornis. Next base: position 526,155,362 of record CM038669.1, read on the forward strand.
TGAGTAGGATATAATCCACCATGAACATAAACATTGTGAAGGCTATGTTGATTTGTTTCAACTACATGTGTGAACATGTGCCAAGTCGAGTCACTAGAATCATTCAAAGGAGGATACCACCCTATCATACCACATCACAACCATTTTAATAGCATGTTGGCACGCAAGGTAAACCATTATAAACTCCTAGCAAATTAAGCATGGCATGAGCAACTATAATTTCTAATTGTCATTGCAAACATGTTCATTCATAATAGGCTGAATCAGGAACGATGAACTAATCATATTTACAAAAACAAGAGAGGTCGACTTCATACCAGCTTTTCTCATCTCAATCAGTCCATCTTATATCGTCATTATTGCCTTTCACTTGCACGACCGAATGATGTGAATAATAATAATACTGCACGTGCATTGGACTAAGCTGGAATCTACATGCGTTCAATACAAAGGATAAGACAAGATAATATGGGCTCTTGGTTAAATCAACAATAATGCATATAAGAGCCACTTCAACATTTTCATTATGGTCTTCTCCTCTCGACCCCCAAAGAAAAGAAAATAAATAAAACTATTTACAGGGGAAAGCTCCCAACAAGCAAAAGAAGAACAATAAATCTTTTTTGGGTTTTCTTTTAGTTGTTACTACTACAGGCATGGAGAGTAAACTAGCTAAAAGCTACAACTAAGTTTTTTGTTTTTTTCTTAAGATTTTTCAAACACACAAGAAGAAGACTAGGTAACAAAATAACTAGCATGGATAGTACAATGAAAAAGTATGAGCACCGAAAATTACCAATGAGTGTGTGAACATGAATGTAATGTCGGTGAGAAATACGTACTCCCCCAAGCTTAGGCTTTTGGCCTAAGTTGGTCTAGGGCCACGGCTGGCCTGGCAGATATCCAAAGTTGAAGTTGGGGTTGTACTGTGATGCAGCAGCTATTGCCTCATGAGCTGCCCCTTGGAGGCGAGCTGTCTCAGTCCTCCTCTTATACTCGTTCGCCTCCTCCCTGGTTATAATATGTCTCCCTTTTGTCTGGAAGTCAAAGAAAGTAGGAGCAGGGAGAGTAACATGGAAAATGCGGCGCTTGTCAAACATTAATCGGTACTGGAGAGGTTGTTCGTTCCTCTCAATAAACTGATGGCGAACCATAGCCTCATATCCTAGATAAGTGGGAGGCAATTCCACATCATTTTCATGTATGGGTATCCCAAGAAAACTAGGCACACGGGTTGCATAAATTCCACCAAACAAGTCTCCACTTAAACCATTATTATGCAACCTCCGTCCAACAATGGCCCCAAATTTATATTTTGTATCTCCTAAAACAACACTCTTGAGAACACTAAGATCAGGGACACACATGTGACATGCTTCATCCTTACCATTTATGCATCTACCTATAAAGAGAGCAAAATAATGTATAGCAGGAAAATGAATGCTCCCTATGGTAGCTTGTGTTATATCTCTAGATTCCCCCACTGTAATACTAGCAAGAAAATCTTTGAAAAACTCAGATTTGCGAGGTTTACTAGCACTACCTCATTGTGGAAGTTTGCAAGCAGTATTAAAATCCTCTAAGTCCATAGTATAAGATTTGCCATAGATATCAAATAGGACAGTGTGAGAATTACGTGAAGATGAAAATTTGAACCTTCTCACAAAGGAATCAGTTAGGTGTTAATACAGAGAGCACTTATCTAGCATGAAGCCCTCGAGTTCAGCATTACGCACATATGCGTCAAATTCCTCCTTAATTCCTGCTAGGACCATGAAATCATCTGACAGCCATTCAGAAGGCCGCACTTGAGCTTCTCTTGGTAGTTCATGGTCCGGCTCACGCATTGCGGGCCTGGGTCCTTGCTTCCTTGAAGAACCACCTTGGTATATTTTCCTAAACATATTTCTTCCTCTGAAAAAATTCTGAAAATATTAATAACTCAAAATAAAAGTGAACCAAACTCAACAAAATTGATAGCAACTACTCCCACAAGTGCCTAGAGACTATATCATGCATTAGAACTACTTGGGACCATATAAATCTGACATGCAAGCTCAAGAACAGGGTCACCTAGGCAGCAAAAATTTGCAATGAATAAGGCACTAGAGCAAAAACTAATTGGACCATTGAAGGAGTCACATACTGAAGAACAATCCCCCAAAGCAATCCCCCAAAGCAGTTTTGTGAGTGGAGCTTTGAGCAAGGAGATCGAAAATGGCAGCAAGATGAGCTAGAACTCGTGCTTGAGCTGGTTGGTGATTTTTTTGGGAGGAAGAAGGAGTGTGTGGTGGCTGAAATAAGTGGAGGGGAGCCACCATGGGCCCATGAGGCAGGGGGCGCGCCCTGGACCCTCGTGGCCAGGTGCTTGCTCCCCCTGCTGTGTTCTTAGTGCCAGATATTCTCAAATATTCCAAAAAAAAAATCATATTTCACTTTCGGGGCATTTGGAGAACTTTTATTTTCGGGGTATTTTTTTATGGCACGGATAATTAAAAAAACAGACAAAAAATACTATTTTTGCTTTATTTAATCTAAATAACAGAATGTAAAAGGGGGTACAGAAGGTTGTGCTTTCTAACTTCATCCATCTCATGCTCATCAAAAGGAATCCACTAACAAGGTTGATCAAGTCTTGTTAACAAACTCATTCCGAATCGCATGAAACCGGAGAATTTTCGAATAGCACTAGGTTACCTCAATGGGGATATGCACGTCCCCAATAATAAGAATATCATATTTCTTAACAGTAGGAAGAGGAAATTCAAAACCTCCAATTATAATAGTTGAAAATTTTCCAATAGAATTGATACTATGGACTTGAGGTTGTTTCCTCGGAAAGTGTACCGTATGCTCATTACCATTAACATGAAAAGTGACATTTCCTTTGTTGCAATCAATAACAGCCCATGCAGTATTCAAAAAGGGTCTACCAAGAATAATAGACATACTATCATCCTCGGGAATATCAAGAATAACAAAGTCCGTTAAAATAGTAACGTTTGCAACCACAACAGGCACATCCTCACAAATACCGATGTATAACGCTTGATTTATCGGCCATTTGCAAAGATATTTCAGTAGGTGTCAACTTATTCAAATCAAGTCTACGATATAAAGAGAGAGGCATAACACTAACACCGGCTCCAAGAACACATAAAGAATTTATAACATAGTTTCTTTTAATGGAGCATGGTATAGTTGGTACTCCTGGATCTCATAGTTTCTTAGGTATTCCACCTTTAAAAGTATAATTAGCAAGCATGGTGGAAATTTCAGCTTCTGGTATCTTTCTCTTATTTGTAACAATATCCTTCATATACTTAGCATAAGGATTCATTTTAAGCATATCAGTAAAACGCATACGCAAGAAGATAGGTCTAATCAGTTCAGCGAAGCACTCAAAATCCTCATCATCCTTTTTCTTGGATGGTTTGGGAGGAAAGGGCATGGGTTTCTAAACCCATGGTTCTCTCTCTTTACCATGCTTCCTAGCAACAAAGTCACTCTTATCACAATGTTGATTCTTTGATTGTGGGTTATCAAGATCAACAACATGTTCAATCTCTACATAATTGTTATTGCTAGGTTGAGCATCAACATGAACATCATCATTAACATTATCACTAGGTTCATGTTCATTACCGCATTGTGTTTCAAAGATCGTAAATAGAAATATCATTGGGATTCTCAGGTGTGTCAACAACAGGTTCACTAGAAGTATGCAAAGTCCTATCATTTTTCTTTTTCTTCTTCAAAGAAGGACTAGGTGCATCAACATTAGTTCTCTGATAATCTTGCTCAATTCTCTTGGGCTGGCCCTTAGGATACAAAGGTTCCTGAGTCATTTTACCCCCTCTAGTCATAACTCTAACAACATTGTCATTTTTATTATTATTTAATTCATTGAGCAAATCATTTTGAGCTTTAAGCACTTGTTCTACTTGAGTGGTAACCATAGAAGCATGTTTACTAATGAGTTTAAGTGCACCTTTAACACTAGCCATATAATCACTCAAGTGTTCAATCATATAAGCATTACGTTTCAATTGTCTATCAACATAAGCATTGAAGTTTTCTTGTTTGAGAATAAAATTATCAAACTCATCTAAGCATTGGCTAGCAGACTTATAACGAGGAATATCACCTTCATCGAATCTATAGAGAGAATTATCCTTTACTACCTGTGTCAGGTTATCAAGACCATGTACTTCTTCAACAGGCGGCAAATTAAGACCATGTATTTCTTCAATAGGAGGTAAATTCTTAACATCATCAGCTTTAATACCTTTTTCTTTCATAGATTTCTTTGCCTCTTGCATATCTTCAGGACTGAGAAATAGAATACCCCTTTTCTTCGGAGTTGGCTTAGGAGTTGGTTCAGGAAGTGTTCAATTATGTTCATTGGTCAACATATTATTCACTAGCAATTCAGCTTGATCAACTGTTCTTTCCCTGAAAACACAACCAGCACAACTATCCAGGTGGTCTCTAGAAGCATCGGTTAGTCCATTATAAAAGATATCAAGTATTTCATTTTTCTTGAGAGGATGATCAGGCAAAGCATTAAGTAATTGGAGAAGCCTCCCCCAAGCTTGTGGGAGACTCTCTTCTTGAATTTGCACAAAATTATATATTTCCCTTAAGCCAGCTTGTTTCTTATAAGCGGGGAAATATTTAGCAGAGAAGTAATAAATCATATCTAGGGGGCTACGCACACAACCAGGATGAAGAGGATTAAACCATATCTTAGCATCACCCTTTAAGGAGAACGGAAATAATTTAAGGATATAGTAGTAGCGAGTTTTCTCATCATTAGTGAACAGGGTGGCTATATCATTTAATTTAGTAAGATGTGCCACAACAGTTTCAGATTCATAGCCATATAAAGGATCAGATTCAACCAAAGTAATTATCTCAGTATCAACAGAGAAATCATAATCCTTATCAGTAACGCAGATAGGTGAGGTAGCAAAAGCAGGGTCATATTTCATTCTAGCATTGAGAGATTTTTCTTTCAGCTTAGCTAATAATTTCTTAAGATCACTCCTATCATTGCAAGCAAGAAACTCTCTAGCAGTTTCTTCATCCATAACATAACCCTCAGCTGTGCACAGCAATTCATATCTAGGGGAGAATCTTCATCATCACTTTCATCAATATTATCAGTTTCAATAATTTAATTCTCTCTAGCCCTAGCAAGTTGTTCATCAAGAAATTCACCTAATGGCACAGTAGTATCAAGCATAGAAGTAGTTTCATCATAAGTATCATGCATAGCGTAGTGGCATCATCAATAACATGCGACATATCGTAATTAATAGCGTAGCGAGGTTTAGGTGTCGCAAGCTTACTCAAAACAGAAGGTGAATCAAGTGCAGAGCTAGATGGCATTTCCTTACCTCCCCTCGTAGTTGAGGGATAAATCTTAGTTTTCTCATCTTTCAAGTTCCTCATAATGACCAACAGATATAAATCCCAAGTAACTCAAAGAATAAAGCTATGCTCCCCGGCAACGGCACCAGAAAATAGTCTTGACAACCCACAAGTATAGGGGATCGCAACAGTTTTCGAGGGTAGAGTATTCAACACAAATTTATTGATTCACACAAGGGGAGCCAAAGAATATTCTCAAGTATTAGCAGTTGAGTTGTCAATTCAACCACACCTGGATAACTTAATATCTACAACATAGTATTTAGTAGCAAAGTAGTATGATAGTAGCGGTAACGGTGGCAAAAGTAACGGTAGCAGTTTTGTAGTAATTGTAACAGTGGCAACGGTAAAGTAACTAAGCAAAGAGCAATATGTGAAAAGCTCGTAGGCATTGGATCGGTGATGGATAATTATGTCGGATGCGACTCCTCATGCAATAGTTATAACATAGGGTGACACAAAACTAGCTCCAATTCATTAATGTAATGTAGGCATGTATCCCGAATATAGTCATACGTGCTTATGGAAAAGAACTTGCATGACATCTTTTGTCCTACCCTCCCGTGGCAGCGGGGTCCTATTGGAAACTAAGGGATATTAAGGCCTCCTTTTAATAGAGTACCAGACCAAAGCATTAACACATAGTGAATACATGAACTCCTCGAACTACGGTCATCACCGGTAATGGTCCCGATTATTGTCACTTCGGGGTTAACGGATCATAACACATAATAGGTGACTATAGACTTGCAAGATAGGATCAAGAACTCACATATATTCATGAAAACATAATAAGTTCAGATCTAAAATCGTGGCACTCGGGCCCTAGTGACAAGCATTAAGCATAGCAAAGTCATAGCAACATCAATTCCAGAACATAATGGATTCTAGGGATCAAACCCTAACAAAACTAACTCGATTACATGATAAATCTCATCCAACCCATCACCGTCCAGCAAGCCTACAATGGAATTACTCACGCACGGCGGTGAGCATCTGTCGGATTTCGGGTTCCGGCAGACCCTTGAGGTGCGCGTGGAGATTTGCCCTCTACCTACATGTACCCCGCCGCCTCGCTAAGATCTAAGCTATGAAAGGAACAACACAAGAGACACAAGGTTTATACTAGTTCGGGCCACCGTTGTGGTGTAATACCCTACTCTAGTTTGTGGTGTGGTGGATTGCCTCTTGGGCTGATGGTGATGAACAATACAAGGAAGAACAGCCTCGCGAGGGTCTGTTCTTGGCCGGGGCGATGAACCGCTTGGGGGAGTTCAGTCGCCTTCCCTCTCTCTCTAGATTCCTCTACCCTGTGGTTGGCTAGTCCTATTTATAGATAGAGGCCCTGGGCCTCTTCCCAAATATTGAGCGGGAAGGGCGCCAACAATTGGCCATTTTGAAGGGGAACATCTGGTACACTTATCCTGACTAAAGTTGGTCCTCGCCTGTCAAAGACTCTGATGGTGACGCCAGCTTGGGCTCCACAACGACCTCCTTCCTGCCGTTGGACTGGTCTTGGTCTTGTTGCACCGAAATGGACGCCTTTGCTTGATGCCCTCGCCTGCGCTTGCTCCCTTTGCACCAAAGAGGAAAGGAGGACAGTGCATGGGCTGGCGCCCGCCTGGCGCTCTTGGTCGTCATGGGCACCTCGTGAGGTGCCACGTGGCGGTTGATTGGATGTGGGTGCCTTAGCAACCGCACGAGTCGATAAAGGAGCGGTGTCTGCCTAGGATTTGCTTCCCTTGCTTTCTCTGGTTACCGCTCAGATCCCCTTTCTTGCGCCTCTCCTTCTTGCCTCCGAAATCTTCAGATCCACTTCGACTGCACGCCCTAGCAAGGCATGGCGCCTCGCCAGACCCCGGCCGAGCTTGGTACGCGCCTGCCCTGGACTCGCCGAACGTGTCGGAGGTGAGCCTTGCCCGGGTGTGCCAGATGGCGGCGGCGCAGGGCATCGACGGGGCGAAGGTATTCAAGGACGGCTCCGCCCTCCCTGAGGGCCAAGGGAGCACCTTCTATCCGCTCTTTGTAAGTGCCATTGTTGCCGGTCTGATGCCTCCCTTTTCCGAGTTCTTCTTCTCCGTCCTCCGCCATTACAAGCTACAAGCTCTGCACCTCCACCCCAACTCTGTTCTCCTCCTGGCGATCTTCGCCTACTATTGTGAGGCTCACGTCGGGGTGCAGCCCTCAGTGGCCCTCTTTGCGCCACTATTTCTCCATCCGGACCTCTCGTGGTTCCTTCTCTGCGTGTCTGAAGCTTAAATGCATACGGTAGCTCCATCGCCATTTCGAACCCCGGGAAGAGGATTGAGGGCTTCAGGAGCAAGTGGGTCTTGGTAGATGTTGGGCGCATCCACCCTCGGCTAATCTTACCCACAGAGCACCCCATACACTCCGACGACTGGTCTCGAGTGGAGCTCGTGGATCCCCGCGCGAGGCTGGTGTTGGAGAGGATGGACATGGATCTGAGGCCGGCCAGCATGGCGGCGGCGAAGCTGACCGCGTCATTGCTGAGGGAATTCCTAGAGCACCGGTGGCTCCGCCGTCATTACCCACTTCCGATGTGGAGGCCCCACCGAGCCCCCTGGTCTTGGCCGACGAAGACCTGGCTGCGGTTCTCCAATCTTTGGTTGGGGGCGACATGGCGAGGTTGGAGGGCGCTTCTACGCCCCTGTTCCTCCGCGACGACTGGGAGTAGGTAGTGCAGTCCATGCCTGTCTTCAACGGGGACGGGACCGTGCCCGCGGAGGCTCCCGAGGAACCGGTGGATGTGTCCTCCGGCGACTCCAGCGAGGAGAAGGGAGAAGGGGAGCGGGAAGGAGGGCTCGACTCCAAGGCGACCGACGGAGAGAGTCGAGGGCTCCTCTCCCCCGGCGCAAGTCCCGCGTTCTCCGCCTCTCACCAAGCAACGACGACGACGAGGATGATGACGAGCGGGGTGGCGGAAGCTTGCCCCCGATCCCGAAGAAGGACAGGACCGGGCTGGTCCCCCGCGGGTCCGCCCCGACATCGAGGCAATCCGCAGGCGCGCCTCCTGCTCCGGAGCTCCTTGAGGCTGATCCTTGTAGCCGGCTCTCGGGCTTCAAGTATGGCTGGAGGTTGCTCGAGATCGCGAGAGACGACCAGTGAGTGCTCGATTCCTGTCTTATTTCTTGTTTTGTCGTTGAGGCTTGACGTCTATATCTCTTGGCTAGGCTGGCGCCCGCGGCAAAGAAGCCGAGGGGATCTCCTGAGGTTCCGTCTGGGGCAGCGCCTCCGCCCATGAAAGAAGGTGACCGTGATGCACGGGCCTCTCTGCCAGTCATCCTCGCGAGGCCTGGTGGAGCTGGCTGGGCGAGCTCAGCCCCATGGCCCACGCGACTCTTGAGGTGTCCTGCACGATGCCACCGCCACAGCTGTTGGGGCGCAGCAGGTCCCGCCTCAGGACACCGTGGTTACGCTGCCGCCTTCTCCTCCTACCCCACCGGCTGCTGTCTCTCCGACTCCTCCTACCGTTCTGGATCGTGCTGCTGCCGAACTGGACCGGCTGCGGCAGGATCTTTTGGGCGCCGACCCTCGTCTGGTGGCCGGGCGCTTGGAGTTGGCTTCTGGCTGGATTCGCTCCGACGCTTCAATCCGGGCGGCGCTGGTCCAGGCCTCGACGGCTTGCGACGAGGAGAAGCAGGCCGTCCTTGGGGCGAAAGCTGCTCGCGACGCCGCCTTGGGGGAGGTGGCTGACGTCCGAGGTCGCTGCAAGGCGCTGGAGAGCTAGCTGCAGGGCCTGCGGGACCAGCTCGCCAAGGAGGCCCGCCTTCGCCAAGAGCAGGAGGAAGGCATGAAAGCTCGCGAGGTGGCCATCAAGGATCAGGACGCCAAGCTCAAGAAGCGCCGTGAACGCCTAGGCGCGCTGGAGCAAGAGCTGGAGGCGAGGAAGGTCGAGCTGGACGGCAAGGCGCGGGTCCTTGCCCAGGGTCGCGTGGCCTTCACAGATATGGAGGTGAAGGCTCGCACCTTGCTGAGGGAGCTTTATGATAGCGGCCTGGAGAGCCCGCTAGCCAGCGCAGAGGACGGCCCCGCCAAGCTGCTTCCCTTCCTGGTTCACGCTCTTGAAGATGTCGCCCTTGGCCTTGGCCCTACGGCTGAGGCCGAGGCGCGTGTCTTGTCTTCTGCTGCGCTGACGCGGGTCCTCACCCACGTCTACCTTCGCGACCCCAACGTCGACCTCGACAGCCTGCTAGAGCCAGCGAGCGGCGAGCTTGCCGCTACCGCTGCTGAGGCCGTGAATGGTTGTGCGGAGGCTCTGCTGGGGAAGTTCCGGGCCTTCAGCACCAAGCCGAAGCGGGGCGCTGCTAACCCTGCGGCTCCACCAGGCGAACCCGCTCCGCGCAGCTCCACCGCTGACAAGTGACTCTGTTGCGGCTCCTGTTCTGCTTTCGATTCCTGCACATGTATCATGCCTCGGGGAGGCGTTTAAACTTGCATTTGGCGTTGTGATAACAGTTATGGACTGTAATATTTGCTTTTGAATTCCTTGAAATTTGCGCTTTTCCTTCCTACTTTCTTGTGTTCTACGCCGGCAGAGCCCGGCCCCACGCATACCTCAGCTGCCGTTAGCCCCGACCGGAAACCAGGACGGGACCAAGGAGTGAGGGGCTACGTGACAAGTTAGGCTCCTGAGTCGCGATGCTCATAAGTCCGCCTTGGCGCACGAACAACAAGTAGCGAGGTGAGATGTGGGTGGAACTACCGTTCTACGTCTGCAGAGCCCGGCCCCGCGCATACCTCAACCGCCGTTAGCCTTTCGGAACTAAGGAGTAAGGGGCTACGTGACCAGTTAGGCTCCTGAGTCGCGATGCTCAGGAGTCCCCCTTGACGCTCAAACGGCCTTCGTACCTTGGCTCCGCTCGGGGAGAGACGCGCGACGAACCAGGCCCGAGGGGCCTGGCTGGGTGGCGTACGTCTGGGCGTGACCCAGGCGCAGCCCCCGTGCCCAGCCCCCTCGCGCGGCACTCCCGAGGGGAGGCGTTGCGATGAGGCCAGACACTGAGCTCTGGGCTCCCTGAGGTTGATGCAGCCCGGGGGCCACCCTCAGTTGTTTATCACTAGCGCGGAGCATAGCGCTTCCGTATGTGTACGGGCATAGCTGCTCCTCGGCAGTGTCGCCAGCCGGAGCATGGTGCTTCCATCAGTGCGTGGGAGGGGCTCCCCCGAGGAGCCCCCGGGGCGTGTACAGCCCCGCCCTGACACGTGGCTGGCACGGTAGGGCCTGGCGAGGTGTATCTGGGCACCCGTGAGCCAGCGCGGGACTCACGGGGCCCTACCTCTAGGCGGGTTGCGCCTGGCACTGGGCCTTATCTTGTGATGTGTTCCTGCAGATTTGGTTAGATGCCGGCGCTCTACGTCCTCGGGTCCCGACCCTCGAGCTGGTCTCAGCCGTCGCTGGTATGCCAGGTCGCGATGCCGTGGACAAGGCCAGAGGGTGAGGGCTGGAGAGCCAGTAGGAGCCCTGAGTCGCGATGCTCAGGTACCCCCCCTTTAACGTGCAAGCGGTCGACATGAACGAAGAAAAGGTGCCATGGATTGGCATCAAATAACAAGCATGATGGGTTGAACGCATGACCCGAAATAAACGCAAGAGTATACATGCCGCCGGGTCTGGCCCGAGCGACTTGGGGATGATGCAGCCCGAAGAGCGCCCCCAACAAGATGAGCTAGGAACATGAAGTAAAAGGGATACACGCCGCAGGACGGACCCACGCGGCACAGGAATAATGCAGCCTGGGGGCGCTCCACCGAAATGAAACTTGAAAGACGCCACCGGTAGCATTGAAGACGAAGGGTGTTGGTGCAGCAGACTCGGTGGGCTGCGGGAGCGATCCTCACGAGCCCCTGTGCTCGGGGCCTCGGGAGGCTCCGGAGGCGCCTGGTGGCTCCTCGTGGACCATCTCCATCTCCGCCAGGCTGCGGAATGCCTGGCCTCTTGAGCCTCCGGGATGTCCCTCATGAGGCGCTTATGCGTGGCGGCCACGTTGGCAGGCCGTAAGGCATGCGAACGTAGCTGTGGGTGGACCTTCAGAGCGCCCACGTGAGAGGGCCAGAGGCGCTCCTGAGAGGCGGCTCGGTTGAGCCCTGGTATGTCGATGCAGACGCGCAACCCACCATCCTCGCCTGGATGGGGTGCTATGGCAGGTAAGCGGCGGCTGCCACTCATGACTCTTGACTCCTGCAGCTCCTGAATGATCTTGCTGACGAACTCCTGAGGGTTTGGCCCTCCTTGCCTTGCTCCTTCTTGAGGGAAGCGTGCTTCGAAACACGCCTCCAAGTGGTGCCCAAGCGCCTCCCTTGTGACCTTAGCAAGGTCGGTGGCCCTCCAAGGGGGAGCCCCCGAGCCCTGCCTGAGGAGGGCGCGCTTTCCTATGCGATAGAAGGAGGTTCCCCCTGAGCAGGCGCGGACCCTGAGGGGCCTGCCTCCTGAGGGGCCGGGCCGGACGACCTCTTCTTCTTCTTGGGGGCGGTCTCGGGAAGCCTCCTGCTTCCGTGATCCGGGTCTTCCAGTGATGCGGCCTGAAAGGCTCGCTCCAGGGAGCACACTGCGTCTCTCTCTTCGCAGGGCACCGTGATGACTCTGCCACTTCCTGGCATCTTGAGGACGTTGTAGCCGTGGTGGGTTACGGCCATGAACTTGGCCAGCGCCGGGTACCCGAGGATGGAGTTGTATGGCAGGCGAATGTGGCCGACGTCGAAGTCGATGAGCTCAAGTCTTGGTAGTTGTCGCACAAGGCCAAAGGTGACAGGAGGCGAACCTGCCCGATCGGGACTGTGGAGCCGCCGGTGACCCTAGAGAAAGGCTTGGCTGAAAGCTGATTGTAAGGCACTTGGAGATTGTTGAACGCTTCCACAGACAGACGTTGAGCCCTGCCCCGCCATCGATGAGGGTCTTGGTGACTAGCACGCTATTGATGATTGGGGAACAGAGCATCGGGAGGACTCCGGCTGTGGCCGCACACTTGAGCTGATCCGCTGAGCTGAACGTGATGGTGCACGCCGACCACCTGAGGGGGTGTGTGGCTTCGAGCTTGGGGAGGACTGCAATCACTTCGCGGGCGAACTGCTTGAAGATGTGTTGAGAGGCTAGGGCTTGAGCTCCGCCCAGGATGCAGGCGATCGCGCGCGGCTCCTGGAAGCCCCCAGCCCCCTCGTCCTGATGATGGTCTTCATTTCTCCTTGGCTGCGGTGGCAGCGGAGGGAGGCCTGCGTTGCCTTGCGGGCGATCCTCGCGAGGCTGATCCCTCCAGCCTCCCTCGCGAGGCGGGTCTTGCCAGCGATCCTCGCGAGGTTGGTCGCGCCACCCTTGGCGGGTGCCGTGGTCTTCCCAACGTCCTGCGTTCCTTCCTCCTCCTCGGCCGTAGCCCTGGTCGCTACAGTCGGGACGTCGGCCGATCCTCCCTTCTCGCACGGCTCGGAGCTCTTGACATTCGCTGGTGTTGTGGGTGTGGAGGTCGTGGTACACGCAGTAGCGGCTGCCCTTGGAAGACTTGGGCTGATCTCTGCCCCGCTTGGTGTCCGATTCTGCCGCGAGCACGGCAGCCCCCTTGCGCTTCACGTCCTTGGCCTTGGATTTCTTCTCTTCTGGGTCTGCGGTAGGCAGCTCGAGGAGGGAGAGACGCCCTTCCTCGGCCCTGGCGCACTTGGTCGCCAAGTTGAACAGCTCCAAGGAAGTGCACAAGTCTTCATGCATCGCCAGCTCCTCCTTCATCTTGACGTCGCGCACACCATCGGAGAAGGCTGAGATGATGGCCTCCTCAGACACCTTGGGGATCTTGAGGCGGCGTTGTTGAAGCGCCGGGTTGTATTTCTGCGCAGGTCTCTCCTGGTTGCTGGTTGATGCGGCGCATGTCGCTCTCGGCGGTGGCCGGTCACGAGTACCTTCGGGTTGGCGATGAATCGGTGCGCATCTCATCCCTGTGAGGAGATCGTGCACAGGCCGTGTTCAGGAGCCAAAAGGGCCCGTCCTTGAGCGCCATGGGAAACCAGTTCAGCCATGATCTTCTCGTCTCCGTTGGCGGCTTCGATGCCCAGCTCGTAGAGCTGGAGGAACTCTGCGGGGTCGGCCGTACCGTCGTAGCGAGGAGGCAGGTCCGGCTTGAACTTGCCGGGCCACGCGATGCTTTGCCGGCTCGAGGGTGAAAACACGGCAACTTCTTTGTGGCCACGGAGGCCTTGGGTTACGAAGAGCTTGGTCTTGCGGGTCCTCATGCGCGCCACGGCTGGGAGCAGCGCGGGTCTTGACGTCTTGAGCAGGAGCGTGGTCGCGACGAAGTGGAGCGGGGAGCACTCGGGCAGCTTCTTGCGGGCGAGGGACCTCCTGGCAGCTCTGCTCTTGCCGCGCTGGCGCCGGACGGAGCGGGTTCCGCCCAGAGACCACACGCCTTGGGGCCAGGGCGCCTTCTTGGGGAGGAGGCGGCCGAGGCGCCCCCAGAGCATCGTCGCCCGCGCAGGGCGGGGTGCAGTGCAGCGGGACAGACGGCGTGGGGGAGCCCCCTGCGGCGTGGACGAGCTCGGCGACGCGTTCGAGCCACTCTTCGTAGACGTCGTCGATGGGACGATAGCGCAGGAGCTCGTTTGCCGCGATGAGCGTAGCCCGAGCCTCCATGGGCGCGCGGAATGCGCGAGACGAAGAACCAGCCGGGGCGAGTGAGGGGGTAGCGGTGCGGCCGTCTTGCCTCACGGAGGGATGCTGGGACGATGCTTGCTGCTCGTTCCCCGCCGGGCCGGTGGCGGCGTTGACGGCAGGCGATGGGGAACGACGAGGGCGCCCACCGACGGGAGTCGTCTAGGCGACGCGGGAAGCGAGAGCGACTTGGCGCTCGGCGCGGGCCCGACGAGCGTCAGACATTGATGCGGTGGTCGCTGGAGAACAGGGCAGCGGAAGATTTAATTCCGCCAAGACTACCTGGCGCGCCAAATGTCGGATTTCGGGTTCCGGCAGACCATTGAGGTTCGAACACTGGGGTGCGCACGGAGATTCGCCCTCTACCTACTGCACTTCGCCGCCGCTAAGATCTAAGCTATGAAAGGAACAACACAAGAGACACAAGGTTTATACTAGTTCGGGCCACCGTTGTGGTGTAATACCCTACTCTAGTTTGTGGTGTGGTGGATTGCCTCTTGGGCTGATGGTGATGAACAATACAAGGAAGAACAGCCTCGCGAGGGTCTGTTTTTCGCCGGGGCGATGAACCGCTTGGGGGAGTCCAGTCGCCTTCCCTCTCTCTCTCTCTAGATGCCTCTACCTTGTGGGTGGCTAGTCCTATTTATAGACAGAGGCCCTGGGCCTCTTCCCAAAATTGAGCGGGAAGGGCGCCAACAATTGCCATTTTGAAGGGGAACATCTGGTACACTTATCCTGACTAAAGTTGGTCCTCGCATGTCAAAGGCTCTGGTGGTGACGCCGGCTTGGGCTCCACAATGACTTCCTTCCTGCTGTTGGACTGGTCTTGGTCTTGTTGCACCGAAATGGACGCCTTTGCTTGATGCCCTCGCCCGCGCTTGCTCCCTTTGCACCAAAGAGGAAAGGAGGAAAGTGCGCGGGCTGGCGCCCGCCTGGCGCCCTTGGTCGTCATGGCTTGCGTCACGGGCACCTCGTGAGGTACCCCGCCTTGATCTCTCCGCCTCCTCGCGAGCCAGCCTGATGAGGCCGTGCCTGAGGAGGCTCCCTGTCGTCCGCCCCGCGAGGCTTGGCCCCTCGCGAGGGTCTTGAGCTTGTGTTGATGAAGATGGGCCGTGATGGGCCCCCCTTTGAGCCACGCCGCAGGCAGCAGGCAGGCAAGTCTGGGACCCCCATTCCCAGAACACCGACAACATCATGAAATTGGTGATGGAGGAAGGTTGATGATGACGATGGCGACGGATTCCCCTCTTCGGAGCCCCAAACGGACTCCAGATCAGCCCTCCCGAGAGAGTTTAGGGCTTGGCGGCGGCTCCGTATCGTAAAACGCGATGAATCCTTCTCGCTGATTTTTTTCTCCCCGAACACGAATATATGGAGTTGGAGTTGAGGTCGGTGCAGCACCAGGGGGCCCACGAGGCAGGGGGCGCACCCAGGGGGTAGGCGCGTCCCCCACCCTCGTGGATAGGGTGTGGGCCCCCTGGCCTTGATTCTTTCGCCAGTATTTTTTATGAATTCCAAAAATATTCTCCGTCGATTTTCAGGTCATTCCGAGAACTTTTATTTCTGCACAAAAATAACACCATGGCAATTCTGCTAAAAACAGCGTTAGTCCGGGTTAGTTCCATTCAAATCATGCAAGTTAGAGTCCAAAACAAGGGCAAAAGTGTTTGGAAAAGTAGATACGACGGAGACGTATCACTTGATTGCCGTCTTGTGCCTCCCGGCTAACACTGTTAGGAATCTTCCCCGAAGAGCCAGCGACCAACGGCAGAGCAGCCTGCCTCCGCCGTCCGTGGCCCCGGCCAAAACCCTGCTCCCCGCCCCACCGCACTACCGTGGTTGCGCTGCCCCCGAGCCAATCCACAAAGACTCCCCGCCATCCAGATCCGGCGGCGGCAGTACCTTCAACCCACGCAACTCTAAGATAACCATCTAAGCGCTGCTTCCGCGGCGAACTTGCAGCCCTGCACCCTTACATTAGACACCAGCCAACCGGCAGCCTAGGAGCTCCGCCGCCTCAAGGGGTGCTGCTTCCCATTGGGAATCGATTGGCCTAGAATAAAAATTCAGACAACTGACACCTAAATAAAGTGATTTGAGATGAGGGTGCGACCTATCTGGCGGCATGGTGATGTAGGCAGGTCCAGCTGCCGAGTCGGTGAGGCCGGTGCGGTTGCGGTGGCGACCAGCGGCAAGGAAACAGCGATGTCGCAACGGTCAACGGCTACGCGGAAGCAGCGCCGGGACTCTGGACGGATCCGAAGTTGGAGCCGCTCTGGCTCCGTGAACAACGGCGAGGGTGAATCGGCTCCGGTACGGTTCACGCGGCCGTCGTCGAGGCAGCTCCAGCAGCACGGAGTAAGAGGCACATGGCCCAGTGCACGACGGCAAATGGACATCGTCTCCGGCATTAGGGAGGAGGGTGGCTGTGAAATTGGTGCGGTGGGGGCGCCATGGAGGAGGGGCTGAGGTTTTGCGGCTCGGGAGAAGGGAGCTTCCGGGGAGAAGGTGATTTGGCGCCTGTCGGTGTCAAAACCGGCGGATCTCGGGTAGGGGGTCCCGAACTGTGCGTCTAGGTGGATGGTATCAGGAGACAAGGGACACGATGTTTTTACCCAGGTTCGGGCCCTCTCAATGGAGGTAAAACCCTACTCCTGCTTGATTAATATTGATGATATGGGTAGTACAATAGTAGATCTACCACGAGATCAGAGAGGCTAAACCCTAGAAGCTAGCCTATGGTATGATTGTTGTTCGTCCTACGGACTAAAACCCTCCGCTTTATATAGACACCGAAGAGGGCTAGGGTTACAAAGAGTCGGTTACAATGGGAGGAGATCTACATATCCAGACGCCAAGCTTGCCTTCCACGCCAAGGAAAGTCCCATCCGGACACGGGACGAAGTCTTCAATCTTGTATCTTCATAGTCCAGTGTCCGCCAAAGGTCATAGTCCGGCCATCCGGACACCCCTAATCCAGGACTCCCTCAAAGAGTCTCCTGAACCAGGCTTCAATGACGACGAGTCCGGCACGCATATTGTCTTCGGCATTGCAAGGCGGGTTCCCCCTTCGAATACTTCATAGAAGATTTTGAACACAAGGATAGTGTCCGGCTCTGCAAAATAATTTCCACATACCACTGTAGAGAGAATAAAATTTACACAAATCCAATCTGCTGACGTATTTCGCAGCGTGTCATCACACCACGACCAAGCCTTTATTCGAATCGTTTTTACTGTCCCACCTCAGCGCGTTTAGCGAGGCGGTTTCCTTGGCACGTCTTGTCAAAGCAGAGATCATGTCCCCTTATTCCGGGATTCACATCAATACGGGCGTGGGTAACCCAATCGTGCCCGTTGGCATGTCTCCTCTATCGAAGGCGAGTCCCAAACGGTCACGGGGAGGGCTCTCGGTATTCAACCTCTTTATAAAGAGACCAAGGCCCTACTCCTTTCTTTCAATCTCAATCGAATTCGCCCCTCGCCTCGAGTTCCAACACCCAAAGCTCCAGATTCAGGCGCTTCGGACCTTTGATGATGTCCAGCTCCGACCTTCAAGGCCGGTGGATGCCTTCCTCCGTTACGGAAGAAGACGTGCTAAAGCTAAGAGATGCCGTATTCAACCGCGAAATTTCAGATAGGCTGCCTGCTCAAGGGCAGGTTATTCCCACTCCCAAGCCTGGTGAGAGCGTGGTGTTCGCGTCTCACTTCCTTCGGGGTTAGGCTTCCGACGGAACCCTTCGTGAGGGGGGCTCATGTTTTATTATGGGTTGGAATTTCACGACTTGGATCCGGAGTCCAACCTCCACATCACATCGTTCAGTGTCGAAATCGAAGCCTTCCTCCGCATTACCCCTCACTTCGGATTGTGGCTCAAGACCTTCAAAGTGGAGCCGAAGATGATCAAGGGGCAGCAAGCGGAGTGCGGAGGGGCTGTTATAAGCAAAAATGTTGACGCTCCATGGCCCGAGGACTCTTTTCAAGAGGAGTTCAGCTTATGGCAACGAGAGTGGTTTTATATCACAACTCCCAGGGGCACCAAGTGGGTGGCGCCTCCTGCCTTTCGCTCGGGTCCTCTCCCACGGCTGGCGTCATGGGTTAATAAAGGGCTTGACTGGGGGCCGTCCAAGGACATGCCCTTGTTACAGGGCCGCATTCAAGATCTCCTGGAAAGAGACATCAACCTGGCCGTAGTGGCACATGTCATGTTGATTCGCCGCACTTTGCCCTGCAAACGCCGCCCCCTCCGCGTGTGGGAGTTTAATCCGGAGGAACCACGAGCTCTCCAACACTTTACGGGCGTGACGCCCATGAAGATGTATAAATTGTTCTTCGGATCACAAGCAATGTGTCCGGACTTGACTGATGACGCAGGTCTAAGCTGCAATCGCCCGGATATTCAAGTAAGTAGCCCTGTACCCGGACATGCTATCCGTATATTCATCATAACATTGCCCTTAAAAGAGCTATCCCTTTAAACAGGAGCGGTTAGTGAAAGCAAAGTTGATCAGGTGTCCGGCCCCCCTCCCCGAGACCACGCCGGATCCCGTGTTAACCAGGATACTGGAGGTTGCGCCTTTGGAAGAAGGCGAAGGGGGGACAAGGAAGCTACCATCTCCCCGAAGGAAGCTGTCAAGAAAGGAGGAATCGAGAATCCCTCTATCTAAGGAAAGAAGAGGACCGCCTCTGAAGACCCGGAGACCATGGTCTCAAAGTGGGGGAAGAAATCTTTGTGAGAGGGTCCTGCACCAGGAGGTGCCTCGGCCGCACTGTGCCCTCAAGGGGATCAGCCCTCCAGCGAGCCGTAAGTAGAGAGGGGAGTTTGAAAATAAGAGACATCCCTATTCTATTCCTGAGAAGGATAACTGAATTTTTACCTTGTAGTTCAGATCTCAGCCCTTCGCAGCAGAGCTCATCTTTAGGGGATCTTCGTCCGGAGATGAAGGAGAGCGGAACGCCTCCTCCTGCCGTACCGCCTTGCGAGGCGGGCGACCCTGAGGTGTCGTCACGGAGGGTTTCTCCGAATCCGGCAGGGCCGGAAAGCAGCCGTATGGCTCCCCAAAGCCCTCCGTGTCCGGCCTTCGAAAAAGGCCATCAGACGAGTCCGGCACCGTCCGGTGCATGGTCGGAGGAGCTGAAGGATCTCTCGGGCGAGCGTCTATCTCAGAAGAACATCGTGCATTGATGGGCACGGTGATTGAAAGGATTTCATCCGCGGAGAGCGGGTTGCATGAGGCCGCCAGAGTTTATCGATCGGTTTTGAGGTACACGAAATGATGTACCTTTTGACAGTTCCGCATATAAAAGATGCGCCCTGTATAGATAGTAGCCCCTGAGACTCGGTGTGTTGTCAAAAATGACAGCGCGCCGAGGATCATAATCTCAGGTATAACATGTCGCTCTTCCTATGTAGGTGGCGAAGTGTCCGGTGGCTAGCCGGACTGATGAATTTGCCGAGCTAAAGCGGCAACTTGACGTGGCGGATGCCGACATCGCACTTGTCAACAAACGGCTTGACGAGTCACAAGGTATGCAATTTCTCCGCGGACACCTGGTAAGGGGGCTTGATGCCCGTGCTTTACAACATGTATGCTTGATGCAGATGGTGTCACCGCCATGGAGAATCTTCGGGCGGAACTTGCCCGAGCCAAGGAGCAGGCCAGAAAAAGTGGTGCGGCTGCCTTAAAGGCGGCTGAAGAGCTGAAAGCCGAACAGGCTGCTCACTGCCGAAGCAGGAAGGAAATGGCCGAGATGGCTGTGAAGTTGAAGGATGCTACCGACCGCTGCAAGCTTCTTCAAAAAGAAGATCGTGCGGAACAAAAGGACCTGGAAAAGTCCACTACCGAGGCCAAGGATGCTCGCTCTGCAATGAGAGCCATGGAGCAGGAGCTACGTCAGGCCGGAGATATCGCGGCTGGAAAGCCCTTTATGCTGCGGATGAAGTTCGGGGATCCTAAGTATGCTCAGTTGGACCGGCTATGGAGTGCGGCGGATACTTATCTAGACTTGGCGGCAAGTGCCGTGGACGCGGCCGAACACTTCCGAGATCAACAAGATCATGAAATGGAAAAGCTTTTTTGGTCGCAGTTCTATAATCCAGAGCGCTCACTTCCATTATCCGAGCATTTGGCCAAATCGGCGGAGCTGAATAGGTTATCCGGACTCGCCATGAAGGATGTCATGAGTCATCTGTGGCTGGAAAGGCCCGAGCCAAGGAGTTATTTTGGTTTGGTGCGGCAGTTCCTTGGTGTGGTGCCGCATATCAATGCGATGAAGAGGTCAGCATGCATAGAGGGTGCGCAGATAGCTCTTGCCCGTGTCAAGACATACTGGGCGGAGATGAAGGCCACCGACGTTGCATCCCAAGATTCGGACGGGAGCCGAGTACCTGCCGAGCACTATTTTCAGGAAGTTCTGCGGGGAGCTCGTTTAATAGAGACGCAGTGCTCGAAGGACATCATGGTCGAATAACATGTATGATTGTAAAACAATGTTTTGATGGAATATGAAAGCTTTTTATACTTGTGCCTGCAAGAATTAAAATACCTCCTATGCGGTCGTTTAATGTATATGTGTATATAACCTGAAAGATGGCAGTCTTCGGCTTCAGCCCCCACGCATATAATGCAGGGGTGTTCGCAGAAGGCGCATTTTCACACTTGATCCAACGTCTTGGTCCTATAAAGGAGGTGATAGCGTAGCGAACTAGGCAACCGGACTATAATGCTTTATCACTTTCACTTAGCCATATGAGTTTGACAAGGGGCTACTATATAGCCCCTAGGGGCACCGCCTTTTCGCCCGGAATTGGGCGCGTGTGTGCCTCGATCGAAACGGCCCTTCGTTAATGCAGAGGAATCCTAAAGATTCCGGTGAGTCATCGAGTGGTTGACCAGTCTCACGCTACATCATGGCAGTCAGTTTTCGGCTTTCTCTACTGAGGTGCTTGCCCGGCCGAACCGGGGCACAATCGCAGTTGTTCTCCTGGTGCCACCTTAGCCGATAGAGCGGAACATAAGGCAGCAAAAAACAGGAGCCGGGCAAACCCAACATTTGACCAAAGACATGATTCGGAGCTGATGCATATAAGGCCAAACATGTACACGAACACTCCCTAAGGTATTCGGTCTTTATGAAAACAGGCTGAACAACGCCCTTAGTAATAAGCCCTCGTGTCCGTGTACGCAAGAAGTCCTGGCGTGGCTAATGCCAACACGCCAACCTCCACCTTGGTTATAGCAAGAAACCGGGGATGTGTATCAACAAGAGACAGAAAAAGGTTTACGAGGGTCTTAATCTGAAAAGAATCCTTTGAACGGGTCCCTCGCACGCTCTACCGTGTCTCCGCGCAGCCGTATCTCGACGGGTGTAGCACGATGTTCATCTGTAAAAGAGAGGAACTTAGTTGAAAAAGATCGTGCGAAAATGTACGTTATATTAAATAAACAAAGTACGTTTTTTAAAAAATGAATAGAATTGAGCTTTATTGTCTCTTGTTGTACATGCGCGGAGCCCCTTGAACGGGGGTATGCGGCTAGTAAGCCCTTGTATGTTTACGCCGGACTTGTCTAGCCATGTCCGGGGTCTGAACGACCTGTTTAGGTGCTTTGATTAGTGAAGCCGGTTTAGTGTGTGGCTATTAAGGCAGCCGCACAGTCTTCCACGCTCAAGGAACACTCGATATTTCCCTTTAATGAGATGATGCCTCGTGGACCGGGAATTTTAAGTATAAGGGATGCATAATGCGGCATTGCGTTAAAGCGGACGAAAGCTTCGCGTCCCAGTAGTGCTTGATAGCTACTTGTAAATGGGGCGATGTGGAAGGTCAGCTTTTCACGGTGGCAGTTGTCGGGTGAGCCGAACATAACTTCTAGCAGGAGAGAGCTCGTACAATGGGCATCTGGGCCTGGCGTTATCCCTTGAAAGGAAGTGTCGCTATGGCGAATTGTTGTTGGGTCTATCCCCATTTTGCGGATTGTGTCCTGATATAGCAGGTTTAAATTACTGCCGCCGTCCATTAGGACTTGTGTAAAGCGGAGTCTGTCAATTATCGGATCTAATACCAAGGCAGTCCAGCCTGCGTTCCTGATACTTCTAGAGTAATCCTGATAGTCGAAGGTGATTGGTTTTAACAACCAGTGGCGGGACTCCTGTGGGATAGGCCGTATGGCGCGTATCTCTATGGGCGCCACTCTGTTCTCCCCTTTTGTCACGTGAAGTGAATTTACTATTTTGACTTCTTGTGGGAAGTTCTTTTGTTTTCCGGTGCTCTGCTTGCGGGGTTCATCATCGTCCTCGCTCGGTATGTCGAGCCCCTTGTGTTCGGCGTTGAGTTTGCCGGATTGCTTGGAGACTCAACAATCTCTGTGGGTATGGTTTGCAGGCTTCCCAGGAGTACTGTGGATTTGACATATCTTGTCCAAGATTTTGTTTAAGTTAGCTCGCTCGTCCTGTTATCCTTGGGGGGCAGCTTTTTCTGATTCTGCCGAGAGTTTTTGAATCCGGCGTTTACTGCCGTGCTCTTCGAGCTGTTTCCCTTTGTCCGGCGCTGGTCCTTTCTGCGTCGCGGTTTCCCGTTTCCATCCCTAACTTCGGATGTACTTGGGTCGCTGGTACCGCGTCTTGCCAACCAGCTATCCTCTCCTGCGCAAAAGCGGGTCATGAGGATTGTTAAGGCGGCCATTGTTCTTGGCTTTTCTTGGCCGAGGTGTCTGGAAAGCCATTCGTCTCGAATGCTGTGTTTGAAAGCTGCTAAGGCTTCGGCGTCCGGACAGTCGACTATCTGGTTCTTTTTAGTAAGAAATCTGTTCCAGAGTTTCCGGGCTGACTCTCCGGGTTGTTGAGTTATATGACTTAAATCATCCGCATCCGGAGGTCGGACATAGGTCCCTTGAAAATTTGCCCGAAAAGCATCCTCGAGCTCTTCCCAACTTCCAATGGTGTTTTCGGGAAGGCTTTTAAGCCAATGCCTGGCTGGCCCTTTGAGTTTGAGGGGTAAGTATTTTATGGTGTGGATATCATCTCCTCTAGCCATGTGTATGTGGAGGATGTAATCCTCAATCCGCACTCAGGTATGTTGTTCCGTTGCATGCCTCTATGTTTACGGGCTTGAATCCCGCTGGAAATTCATGATCCAGCACCTCATCGGTGAAACATAGGGGGTGTGCGGCACCCCTATATCTGGGCGTACCGCGATGTTCGGATATTTGATGTGTTGCATTGCTTACTAGAGCTTGCTTCCTTGGCCCATAGATAGATCTGGCTGGGCCATCCTTTTGATGCGAACCCTTGTGCGGATCGCGTGCCGGCTTGTGTGCGGCGTCCTTTGCCGCACTGTGTTGACCATGGGGTCGTTTGTCCGACCGAGTGGCTTCCTTATTTTCTGATTACGGAGGCTCTAAGGCCTCATCATCAAATTCCGACAGTAATTTTCGCCTCGGATAACTCTTTGTGTGGCGACTGTCGCCGTATTTGTCTGCGGTGTTCAGTACTTTGCTCGATCTAATTCTGAGGGCATCTTCCGCTGTTTTGAGCTTCCGCTTCTGCTTTTTCAGGCTACACGCAGTGGCGACGAGACTTTGTTGGAGGTTCTTCGCTTCCAAAGCAACTTGTCCGGCGTGAGGTCGTCCGGACTGTTGTCTTCGCCGGGGACGGGTTGTTTATCCAAGTTATCCTGTTCGGACGGTTGCTCGATTGCATGTTCGTCGTCCGCCGGTTCGCCCTGCTCTATGGCTGGGTCTGTATGGCTGCTTTCTCTGTCGAGGTGGGGTTTGGAGCGGCGCTTACGCCGCCGCTTTGATTGCTTTTCAAGGGAACGATCCCTTGTTGCGTCCCTTTGTTCCTCGTCGTCGTTTCCTTTAGGTGTATCCACCATGTATACATCGTGAGATGGGGTGGTTGTCCAGTGGCCTATAGGCGCTGGTTCCTGTTCGTCTCCTACATCGTCGTCCATACCGTCGATGTCTTCGGAGTCGAGGTCGAGCATGTCGGTTAAATCATCGACATTGGCTACAAAGTGGGTGGTGGGTGGGCTTTGAATTTCTTCGTTGTCCGCATCCCAACCTTGCCGACCATAATCCGGCCAAGGCTCTTCTGACAAAGAGAGAGACTTTAGTGAATTCAGAATGTCGCCGAAAGGAGAGCGCTGAAAGATGTCCGCGGCGGTGAACTCCATGATCGGCGCCCAATCGGATTCGATTGGCAGGGGCGCGGAAGGTTCGGAGTCCAGAGAGGAGTCCGGCACCTTGGAGTCACGAAGCCATAAAGCGACAGATATGGTGTTCGCTCGATCGTCAGTAAAGGTTGCGATCCCCGAGGCGGTGTCCAGCCACCCGTCCCGATTATGCTGGTCGGCTCCGAGCTAAGGGTCGGCGGACACTCGTGCGGCCTCCAGTGGCAATCGCTCGGCGTGAGCTAGATCATGCCCATCGTGACGGCGGGCGCGCTTGGGTGTGGCTCGTACTCCATCGAAGATCAAGTCTCTGCGGACGTCGGCCGTGTAGTTCAAATCTTCCAAATCTGACTCGACGGTTGCGTAGCTCTCGATCTGCTCCAGATGGCTGCTTAATTGGCCCGCAGCGAGCCGCCGAATATTTAAGATCTGTCCGGGAGAAAAGTCTCACCCTGGACCGCATCGATGTTGATGATCGGAGGAGCCATCAGGCCCTAAATATGACGACAGAGGAACTCTCAATGAAAGCACCAATGTCGATTGTCAAAACCGCGGATCTCGGTAGGGGGTCCCGAACTGTGCGTCTAGGCGGATGGTAACAGGAGACAAGGGACATGATGTTTTTACCCAGGTTCGGCCCTCTCGATGGAGGTAAAACCCTACTCCTGCTTGATTAATATTGATGATATGGGAAGTACAAGAGTAGATCTACCACGAGATCGTAGAGGCTAAACCCTAGAAGCTAGCCTATGGTATGATTGTTGTTCGTCCACGGACTAAAACCCTCCGGTTTATATAGACACCGGAGAGGGCTAGGGTTACACAGTCGGTTACAATGGGAGGAGATCTACATAACCGTATCGCCAAGCTTGCCTTCCACGCCAAGGAAAGTCCCATCCGGACACGGGAAGAAGTCTTCAATCTTGTATCTTCATAGTCCTGGAGTCCGGCGAAAGGTCATAGTCCGGCCATCCGGACACCCCCTAATCCAGGACTCCCTCAGCGCCCACGAGGTATGAATGAGGGGGGATTGGGAGGGGAGTGGAACCATGTTTTACGAACGCATTTGTCTGAAATGTGAGGGGGAGTTACAGTTCTACCCCTGCCTTTAGGCTTCTCAGCTTGGGTCTGTGTAATAAGGGTCAGGGATAGTAGAGTAACTCTGCTTCTCCCCAAATAGTGGGCGGGAGCGATTTTGGGCGAGGAGGGCGTTTTTTGAAATATAGTGGGCGCGAGCGATTTCAGGCGAGGACAACGTGTTTTGAAATAGTGGGCGCGAGCTATTTCGGGCGAGGAGAGCGTGTTTTGCCGACCATGGTTTATGAATTATTCGGCACATGTCATTTCAGCCAAGGAGAAGGCGCGCTTGGATGAAGTTACGAACCTACCCTCGATGTACAACGGGCCAATTAATGCGTGTCCCACATAGGACGGTAATTTCGCGTCTCCCATTTATTTGCTCGGGCGAATTCCACCAAGAAGAGGATGTTTAACGGTTCGTTCAAAATTTGGGAGAACGAGCATCCACGTCTACCTTACCAAGTCGATTTGAATCAATTTTTGAAATATTAGCTTGCCACATCTTTTTTAGATGGAGAGATGATGCTCGAGAGTAATGTATTTTTACATGCTCGTTGCTAGCGATATACTATATGACAAATAGTTGACCCACTCAAAAACGGGAATCAAACCCAAAATGAAATATCTCGACTCAATGAAATAGCTCGTTCACCAGATCAAAATAGTGAACTAGATCCAAAATGGAACACCTCAATCGAGTAGCATGTTGAGGGAGTCCTGGATTAGGGGTTGTCTGGATAGCCGAACTATCACTGTTGGCCGGACTCCTGGACTATGAAGATGCAATATTGAAGACTTCGTCCCGTGTCCGGATGGGACTTTCCTTGGCGTGGAAGGCAAGCTTGGCGATACGGATATGTAGATCTCCTACCATTGTAACCGACTCAGGTAACCCTAACCCTATCCGGTGTCTATATAAACCGGAGGGTTTTAGTCCGTAGAACGAACAACAATCATACCATAGGCTAGCTTCTAGGGTTTAGCCTCTCTGATCTCGTGGTAGATCCACTCTTGTACTACCCATATCATCAGTATTAATCAAGCAGTAGTAGGGTTTTACCTCCATCGAGAGGGCCCGAACCTGGATAAAAACATCGTGTACCTTGTCTCCTGTTACCATCCGCCTAGACGCACAGTTCGGGACCCCCTACCCGAGATCCACCGGTTTTGACACCGACATTGGTGCTTTCATTGAGAGTTCCTCTGTGCCGTCATTGTCGAAGGATGCCTCATCCCGTCTTTAAAGACGGCACCGTTGCTAAAGGAGCTTTGGCCACCGGCCAAACTCTCCGGCTAGGCGGTTTTCTTATGACCGCCTGTTCGGCCGCCGCGCCGACGATGACTTATTGGGTCATCGAAAGCAATCTTCACGTTAACTCGGAACTCGCCGAGCAGTTAGATCCGATGGAGCTCTCTTCCTTAAAAGAGCTCTTGGATCGCTTCGCCGCCCTGGGAGTCGCTACAGACTACGATCAGATTGGACCTAAAACCGATCTGAGAGAGATCAACTCTCCCCAGGCTACCCACCACGTTGCTGTGGTAGAGGAACAATACGGCGACTCTTCTCCTACCTGAAGGACTAGCTATGCCCGGATTCCTGACCCCTCCATGCCGGATTCACGCGGAGGGGAGGACACCACTCAAGCCCTGAACTTAAAGTCAGGCAGCGGGCTAGATTCATTGGACAACCTCCAAGAACCCAAGCTTCCAAGTTCGGAAACTTCTTGGCCCCTGAATCTTAGATCGGACGGGGTTCGGAATTTAATTCCACCCGCCCACCCAAACATAAGCGATCTATCCCAAACCCGGCAAGAGCCCGGTGAAACAGTACATCATTACTGGGCCAGATTCCTCCTGGTTATGGACAGGATAAAGGATTGCCGTGAGGAGGACGCAATCTTATTCTTCTGCAATAATTGCACGGACAAGGGAATCCTAAACGTCATAAGTCGTCGTGAAATTACACGCTTCGCTGACTTGGCGTCCATAATCTGAAAATCTTTGCTTGCGATGGAGAGCGCCTGGAAAACCGAAACCAAATTTTGGGATAATCCGGCCCCGAATACGACCCTAGTCCGGAATAAAAGGGTGCATCCTCACCAGGCACCTGGGTTACATACCAAACAGCAAAAACCCCCCAAAGGGCATGGAACCTTACTGGAGGGATGGCTCAATGGACCCTGCAAAATTCATAGCACAGAGGGCGCCACTCCAACTCATAGCCTTAGAGCATGTTGGATACTACGACAGGTGGCCAAAAGTGGCGAAGATCTTTTAGCTCCAGAGCACCAACCCAACAATACCAGTATGGTATTAACAGTCTTCGAGACTTTCGCATCAAATAATATGCGGAAACGAACACTCCGTAGCCTTGCCGAAGTCTACCAGATAGCAACAATAAATCCATGGAGTGACACGGCTATTACCTTTAATGCCAGTGACAAACCTAAAATCCGAACAGCCCGAGCACCAGCCGCATTGGTCCTCGGCCCAATAGTGGATGGCTTTCGCCTTACCAAGGTATTCATGGACGGAAGCAGAGGATTAAACCTCATCTAAGAGGAAACCCTTCGAAAAATGGAAATAGACTGGAGCTGCATCGAGCAAAGCAGCACAACCTTTAGAGGAATAATCCCCAGTCGGGAAGCATGCTGTACAGGAAAGATCACACTGGATGTGATGTTCGGCACGCCGGACAATTATAGGTCCGAGGAGGGCACATTCCAAGTGGCCTCGTTCAGCAGCGGATACCACGCTCTATTAGGGCGAGAGGCATTCACAATTTTTCAAGATATACCCCATTACGGGTACATGAAGCTCAAAATGCCCGGACCCAACGGAATTATCACTCTCGCTAGTGACCCGGACATAGCGCTCCGCTGAAAATAAAACAGCCGCACTTGCCCTTGAGGCACTATCCAAGCCCTAGCGGCAGAGGAACTCATCTTGACAAGGCTCCACAAAGTGAACACGGACGATGTGATACTCGGTAAGAGATCCAAGTCCACCTCTTTTAAACCGTAGACGAAATAGTCAAATTCCAAGTCCATCCAACGGACCCTACAAAACGGCCTCCATCGGGCACAATTAAACCCTTATGTGGACGCCAAGACCACGAGAATTCCTACGCGAAAATTGGGACATTTTTGCAGCACCCTTCGGACATGCCAGAATCCCACGCCCGGTGGCCGAGCACAGCCTAAATATCCTAAAAGGATTCAAGCCGATCAAACAAGCTCTTGGCGTTTCTCCGAACCCAAGAGACAGGCCATGGGAGAGGAGCTAGCCAAACTATTGGAGGCCGGATTCATCGTAGACATTAAACATCCAGATCGGCTAGCAAACCTGGTAATGGTACCAAAGAAGGACAAATCCTGGCGCCTCACGGTTAATAGATTTTAAGGACCTTAACAAGGCTTTCCCAAAGGATCCCTTCCCCCTCCCCCGCATCGATCAAATTATCGACGCTACCGCATGACACAATTCATTGTGTTTCCTCGACGCATACTCCGGCTACCACCAAATTAAGATGGCAGAGCTAGACCAAGCCCCAACGGCATTCATCACTCCATACGGCCCATTCTGCTTCAACACAATGCCCGTCGGGCTCAAAAACGCCGGTGCAACATATCAACATGATTCGACATATACGCCAAACCAGATCGGCAAAGCGGTGGAGGCATACGTAGATGATGTGGTCGTCAAATCCAAGCATGTCGAAACCCTAGTCGATTTACTTGAGGCTCACATTCGATAATCTCCGAACATATGACATCAAGCTCAATCCGGAAAAATGCGTTTTGCGTACCAGCGGAAAGCTCTTGGGCTTCATTGTATCCGGTAGAGGAATCGAAGCAAACCCAGCCAAGATCCGAGCTCTGTCACAATTGGATATCCCCAAATACCTCAAACAAATACAAAAATTGACTGGATGTGTGGCGGCTCTAAGCCGCTTTATCTCCCGCTTAGGAGAAAAGGCATTACCCCTTTATCGCCTCCTCCGCCAATTTAACACTTCGAGTGGACGCATGCATATCCACGGACTCGAAGAAATCAAAGCCATATTGGCAACAAATCCGGTCCTGGCGCGCCCAACATGGGCGAACCAATGCTATTATACATCGCAGCAACCCATCAAGTTGTATGGCGCGGTGCTCGTTGTCGAACGAGAAAGCGTCACGGACACAAGTTCCCTCTCCAAAACCAGTTTACTACGTGTCCACCGGTCCTAACTCCATGCAAGTCACGGTACCGCATTATCAAAAGATAGCATACGCGGTGTTCATGGCATCCCGGAAGCTGCGACACTACTTTCAAGAGTGTTCGATAACAAGAGCCTCCGAAGTACCTCTTAATGAAATTATAAACAATCATGACGCATAGCGGGCGGATCGCTAAATGGGCCATTGAGCTCCTCCCGTTCGACATAACCTACAAGCCACGGCGAGCTATTAAGTCGCAAGTTTTGGCTGACTTCATCGCCGAATGGATCGTCGAAATCCCTAAAGAGTACGGCGAATATTCCAACTGGATCATGCACTTCGACGGCTCCAAAATGTTGTCCGGCCTGGGGGCTGGCGTCGTTCTGACGTCCCCAACCGGAGATACAGTCCAATACGTACTTCAAATAATGTACACGGACTCCAACAACGCAGCCGAATACGAGGCCCTTCTACATGGTCTCCGGATGGCGGTCTCCATGGGCATTCAACGCCTAGAGGTGCGCGATTCAACCTCACGATATCCCAAATAAATGGGGACTTTGATGCCAAGGATCCGAAAATGGCAACTTATCGCAATGCCGTCCTAAAAATGTCAGCTCGGTTTGAGGGGCTCGAATTTCACCATATAGCCCGGGATAACAACCAAGCAGCGGACGTGTTGGCACGCATTGGCGCAAAGCGCGACGCCGTCCCCCCCAACATCTTCCTAGAGAGGCTCTTCAAGCCATCCGTATTATGGGAGGGAGAGTCCGGAAATAACAACCCGAACCCAACCACACTGCCCCACACCGAACATTCCGACATAGTTGGTGGTTCCGCCAATGAAATAACACCGTCAGCCCACGCAATAATGGCAGCCATTGCCCCGTGGACAGAACCATTCCTAGCCTACCTAACTAGGTAGGAACTTCCCGAGGACCAAAACGAGGCCCGATGCATAGTGCGGCGGTCTAAAGCCTATAAGGTCCATGAGGGAGAGTGAGGGAGTCCTGGATTAGGGGGTGTCCGGATAGCTGAAGACTATGAATATACAAGATTGAAGACTTCGTCCCGTGTCCGGATGGGACTTTCCTTGGCGTGGAAGGCAAGCTTGGCATTTTGGATGTGTATATCTCCTACCATTGTAACCGACTCTGTGTAACCCTAACCCTATCCGGTGTCTATATAAACCGGAGGGTTTTAGTCCATAGGACGAACAACAATCATACCATACGCTAGCTTCTAGGGTTTAGCCTCCTTGATCTTGTGGTAGATCCACTCTTGTACTACCCATATCATCAATATTAATCAAGCAGGAGTAGGGTTTTACCTCCATCGAGAGGGCCCGAACCTGGGTAAAAACATCGTGTCCCTTGTCTCCTGTTACCATCCGCCTAGATGCACAGTTCGGGACCCCCTACCCGAGATCCGTCGATTTTGACACCGACATTGGTGCTTTCATTGAGAGTTCCTCTGTGTCGTCATCCTTAGGCCCGATGGCTCCTTCGATCATCAACAACGACGCGGTCCAGGGTGAGACTTTTCTCCCTAGACAGATCCTCGTATTCGGCGGCTTTGCACTGCGGGCCAATTCACTTGGCCATCTGGAGCAGAACGAAAGCTACGCCCCTGGCCATCGTGTCGATTTGGAAGTTTGAACTACACGGCCGACATCCGCGGAGACTTGATCTTCGACGGATTCGAGCCACGCCAAGCAGCGCCACAACTTGTCTCGATGGGCACGATCTAGCTCTGCCGAGCGATTGCCACGGAGGCCACACCAGCGTCCGCTCCGACACTTACCTCGGAGCCGACTCCGCCGATCGAGGACGAGTGGTTGGACACCGCCTCGGGGGCTACGATCTCTATGGCGATTGAGCCGAACTCCATCCTTGTCCTTTGCAAAGACCGTGACTCCAAGGTGCCGGACTCCTCTCCGGACTCCGAACACTCCGCGCCCCTGCCAATCAAATCCGATTGGGTGCCGGTTATGGAGTTCACTGCGGCGGACATCTTTCAGCACTCGACCTTTGGCGACATCCTGAATTCACTAAAGTCTCTCTCTTTATCAGGAGAGCCCTGGCCGGACTACGGTCAGGAAGGTGGGGATGCGGACGACGAAGAAATTCAACACCCACCCACCACCCACTTTGTAGCCACTTTCAATGATTTAACCGACATGCTCGACTTCGACTCCGAAGACATCGACGGTATGGACGACGATGCTAGAGACGATCAAGAACCAGCGCCTACATGGCACTGGAAGGCCACCTCGTCATACGACATATACATGGTGGACATCCCAAAAGATGGGAGCGGCGATGGAACAACGGCGGATGACCCCTCCAAGAAGCAGCCCAAGTGCCGGCGTCGGTGGCCGCGCTCTAAATCCCGCCACAAAAGCGGTGATTCCGCATGGGAGATAATAACACCCGGATAGTGCGAAGACAACCCCTCCAAAGGATTCAGCATAGGAGGAGGGAGAAGCCAGCCCTCATGATAGAGCGGCAGACAGGGAGGTGGAGGACGATAATTATATGCCTCCCTCCGAAGATGAGGCAAGCCTCGACGATGACGAATTTGTCATGCCCGAGGACCCCGCCGAACAGGAGCTTTTTAAACGCAGGCTTATGGCCACGGCAAGCAACCTCAAGAAAAAGCAGCAGCAGCTTAGAGCTGACCAAGACTTGCTAGCTGACAGATGGATTAAAGTCCTCGCAGCCGAAGAGTACGAACTCGAACGCCCCTCCAAGAGATACCCAAAACGTAGGCTGCTACCCCAATTAGAGGAAGCAACACCGAAACCTACATCACCAGCGCATGATGCGGCCGACCGGCCACCCCGTGGTCGTGACAGAGAGGCCTCTAGACCCTCCATCCGAGCCATACCCCGGCGTCGCTCGAAAAGTACCAAGGCACGGGGAAACACGCCAGACTTGCGAGACATATTGGAGGACAAGGCAAGGCAAACAAGATCAATCTACGGATCGCGTGGCTCATGACACGTGATGATAACTGTCACGCCGGATACAGCAATTTTGGCCGGGCCGAACACAGTAGACAAAGCTCATTTGAGCTGCGTCGTGATATAGCCCAATACAGAGGCGCCGCACACCCACTATGCTTCACAAACGAAGTAATGGATCATCAAATCCCCGAGGGTTTCAAACCCGTAAACATCGAATCGTACGATGGCACAACAGATCCTACGGTTTGGCTCGAGGACTACCTCCTCCATATCCAAATGGCCAGCGGTGATGATCTACACGCCATCAAATACCTCCCACTCAAGCTTAAAGGACCAGCTCGGCATTGGCTTAACAGCTTGCCAGCAGAATCAGATGGTTGTTGGGAGGACCTGGAAGCCGCATTCCTTGATAACTTCCAGGGCACATATATGCGACCACCAGACGCCGATGACCTCAGCCACATAATTCAGCAGCCAGAAGAATTGGCGGACAATTACGGACACGGTTCCTAACCAAGAAAAATCAAATCATTGATTGTCCGGATGCGAAGGCCCTTGCAGCCTTCAAACATAACATCCATGACGAGTGGCTTGCGGCACCTAGGACAGGAAAAGCCGATATCCATGGCGCACCTCTGGCGCTCATGACCCGCTTTTGCACGGAGAGGACGGCGGTGGCTAGCTCGAAGTAACAACTGACCAAAAACCACGGTAGTTCGGATACCAAGGACAGCAATGGCAGGTCGCGTCATAACAAGCTCAAGCGCCGCGTGCTGGCGACAATGCTGAAGACACGGCGGTCAATGCCGGATTCGGAGGGTCTAAACCCGGTCAGCGGAAGAAGCCGTTCAAAAGAAATACTCAGGGCCGTCAATCTGGACGAATACTCGATCGCTCGTGCCAAATACATGGCACCCCGAAAAACCAACCAACCATACCAACAGGGATTGCTGGGTCTTCAAACAGCAGCAAGTTAAATGCCGAACTCAATGACAAGGGTTGCATAGCGATGACGAGGAGGAGCCCCGCCCGAACAATAGAGGACAGAAGGGCTTCCCCCACAAGTGTGGACGGTGAACATGATATACGCAACCCACATACCCAAAAGGGAGCGGAAGCATGCACTAAAGGGACTTATATGCGATGGAGCCATGCCCCGAAGTTCAACCCATGGTCCTCTGCCCGATCACCTTTGATCGAAGGACCACCCCACTAGCATCCGTCCACGGCGGATTCGCGCGTGGTTCTTGACCCAATCATCAGCGGATTTCACCTCACTAGAGTCCCGATGGGCGGCGGTAGCAACTGAACCTACTTTATCGTGATACGGTCGCCAAAATGGGCATGGATCCCTCAAGGATTAAACCCACAAAGACGACCTTTAAAGGCGTCATACCAGGTGTAGAGGCCAATTATGCGAGCTCGGTTACACTCGAAGTGGTCTTCGGATCCCGGGTAACTTCCGGCGAAGAGTTAATCTTCGACATAGTCCCGTTCATGGCGGCTATCACGCACTGCTTGGACGAACCGCATTTGCAAAGTTCAATGCGGTGCCGCACTACGCATACCTCAAGCTCAAGATGCCAGGCCCTCGAGGAGTAATCATGGTCAATGGAAATACCGAACGCTCTCCCCGAACGGAGGAGCACACGGCGGCCCTCGCGGCAGAGGTGCAAAGCAGCCTCTCACAGCAATTCTCGAGCCCGCCTATTAAATGTACGGCCACCGTCAAGCGCGCCCGGAGTAACCTACAACAAGACCGCCTGGCACGATCCGAAAGCATCGCCAGAGCAATCCGCCCCAACCCCAGCCCTCGCAAAAGCTGCGAAGCGGTACTACGCGTACATAACTACGCTCTGGAGATACCATGGGCATAAGGGGAGGGGCACGACCACGGCACGCCCAGAATGCGGCTCAACCGCACCAGGGGCTCCCGATTGTGTCATCCTTTTTCTTTCTTCTTTTTTTCTTACTTTCAGGACTCCGTTTTCTAGAAGTCCTGTCCGGCACTAGAATTTCCGAACTCACTACGCAACAGCCAGGGAAGTAGAAAGCTACGTCGAGTGTCCAGGTGGTCTCTACTACGAGCATTATACCTGTTTTACATACCATCCCGCAGCTTACCCCTGGAGGGGGACATGTTAAATAGTCACATCCCTTGCTTATCGCACTATTTGTATCATTCTACTTCCATTGCAGTACCTTTTCGAATAAACAATACATAGCTTTTTCCTATTATTGCACTCCTTTCTTTATCTATATATATATGTTCATTTAAGTACATGTTGCACCCGTACACTTTGGTACGGCCAAGACAATTGTGTGGGCTTAAGTACCCCAAAAGTATGGTGTGATAAGTCCAACACTTTCACAAGTGCGGCACCCGAACTTATAGCATTATATGCATCGGCTCGAATCATGTCTTGGGTCAATAGTTGGGTTTTCCTGGCTCCCATGTTTTGGTACCTTACGTTCCGTTATATCAGCTAAGGTAGCGCTGGGAGAACCACCGCGATTGTGCCCGGTTGAGCTGGGTTGAGCACCTCGGTGGAGAAAGCTAAAAGCCGATCATGATAGAGGCGAGTGTCGGATTTCGGGTTCAGCCAGAGACCCTTGAGGTTCGAACACCTTTGGGGTGCACGCGAGATTCGCCCTCTACCTACCTGTACCCGCCGCCTCGCTAAGATCTAAGCTATGAAAGGAACAACACAAGAGACACAAGGTTTATACTAGTTCGGGCCACCGTTGTGGTGTAATACCCTACTCTAGTTTGTGGTGTGGTGGATTGCCTCTTGGGCTGATGGTGATGAACAATACAAGGAAGAACAGCCTCGCGAGGGTTTGTTCTTGGCCGTGGCGATGAACTGCTTGGAGGAGTTCAGTCGCCTTCTCTCTCTCTCTCTCTTTGGGATCCAGCTACTGATTCGATCCAGATCAAGATGCCTCTACTATGGTGGCTAGCTCTACTTACGTAGGTAGAGGCCCTGGGCCTCTTCCCAAATATTGAGCGGGAAGGGCGCCAACAATTGGCCATTTTGAAGTGGAACATCTGGTACACTTATCCTGACTAAAGTTGGCCCTCGCCTGTCAAAGGCTCTGGTGGTGACGCCGGCTTGGGCTCCACAATCACTTCCTTCCTGCCGTTGGGCTGGTCTTGGTCTTGTAGCACCGAAATGGACGCCTTTGCTTGATGCTCTCGCCTGTGCTTGCTCCCTTTGCACCAAAGAGGAAAGGAGGACACTTCTTGTGGCGCCTCAGCGCCCACAGCACCCTTGGACGTCATGGCTTGCGTCATGGGCACCTCGTGAGGTACCCCGCCTTGATTTCTCTGCCTCCTCGCGAGCCAGCCTGATGAGGCCGCGCCTGAGGAAGCTCCCTGTCGTCCGCCCCGCAAGGCTTGGCCCCTCGCGAGGGTCTTGAGCTTGTGTTAGTGAAGATGGGCCGTGATGGGCCCCCCTTTGAGCCACGCTGCAGGCTGCAGGCAGGCAAGTCTGGGACCCCGTTCCCTGCAACGCCGGCAACAGCCCCCGACTAAAGCGCGCCCGGGCTTGGCCGAGCAGAGGCGAAGGGGCAAGTCTTGGCGCCCTTGAGCCCCTAATAGGCTGCGACCTTGGGCGCCGCGTGGCGGTTGATTGGACGTGGGCGGCCCTGCTCCCCCACGACGCCTCGGCGTCTGCACGAATTGACAAGTCCCTGCATGCAAAGCGGGTCATGATTACATGCGATCGTGGAGGTCGGCGGTTGGCCTCCTCTGGCTTTAAGTACGGAATGGTGCGCGCTCCTCTGGTCCATCTCCTCTTGCTTCTTCTTCTTCTCCATGGCTCCACCGAAGAGGTTCTCGGCCGCGGAGAAGGGGAAGGCTCACGCAGGTGGAGCCTGACTCTCCCCC
The DNA here is from genome assembly GCA_021605145.1 of Aegilops bicornis. Classification (NCBI taxonomy): domain Eukaryota; kingdom Viridiplantae; phylum Streptophyta; class Magnoliopsida; order Poales; family Poaceae; genus Aegilops; species Aegilops bicornis. The sequence continues at coordinate 526,191,755 of CM038669.1, forward strand.
GCCCAAGCGCGGTCGAGGCCATCCTCGCAAACACCCTGTGGCTCCCGTGGTGGCTCCTCGCGGTCGTGGAGGTGATCTCCTGCGCGATGATGGGCGGCAAGCCGCTGCGAGGGGGGGGGGGCACGGCCTCGCTTCCACTCGGCAGAGGTGCTGCTGGAGTTCGTCGTGTGGTCAACAGAGCCAACCGGCACCCGGCTCCAGCTTCCTTGCTTCCTCCTAGGCGAGCTTCCGGCTGGTGCCCTGGGCGGCCTCTGGCTTCAGGCGGATGGTTGCTGCAATTTGGGTCTCTGAGCTTGGCTGGAGGTCTCTGCCCGTCGAGAGCTGGCCTTGACCATGGTGGCAAGCGTTTGCCAGCTGTCTGTGATCTGAGCAGTGCACCCTGCACTTTAAGTTCAACGGCGATGCCACCCTCTACGTGAGGGCGTTTGGGGAAGATGGTCGCCGTGCTGGGTGCTTCCCTGAGAATGACGCCCGCGGCCGGGGGTCCAGCCCCAGCGACGATGAAGACGACAGCGCGCGCGTGGTTGGCGACGCTCGGGGCTCGTCTAGCTTTAACGACTCTTCTTCGGGCAGCGGCTCCTCCAGCGGTGGCCGCGACCAGCCTCCGCGCCGCCGCGCCTGCCTGGATGGAGGTAGTGGGTCCGCCCGCCATCTCGCCCCGGTGAAGCGTGAGAGAGAGTCCGCCTGAGCTCCGGAGGCAGTCCGAGTCTCTCCCGCGAGTTGGTGTCAGGCGAGCCGCGCCTGTTTTGTTCTTTTTCCTTTTCCTGTGCAAAAAAGACAGTAGGGTAGGGGCCCGCGTGGGCGTGCTTGGACTATTGCTGTTAATTATCATACTGTTTCTGCTATCTCAGTATTATTGCCTTTGTGCTACACGCCTGCGCGTAGAAATTACTTAGCTCGGGGGCGCCCGTCGTGGCCCTCGCTTCCCGAGGCCGAGGCCTCACCGAACGCTTCATGTCCTGCGAAGGTTAGTGCAGAGGTAGCTCCGGCCTCGGCCGGTGGAGGCGACCCGGCCAGGTCCTGTGTTCGTGTCGCGGTGCCCGTGGGGCATGGACTGGATGCGTGCTCTGTAGTGGACCGGGTAGGGAAAACCTCGAGCGACAAGGGCAGAAAAACACTTCATGAGGCGCTCAAGCTGCCCCCCTCGCGAGACCTTGCGCGAGAGAAATCGAGGTAGGAGGGCGAAAGGTCGAAGAGCCACAAATCAAAACGACAACAGCTTCGATAAAACTTCAAATGAGATTGAACAAGCCAACTGCGGAAAGCAAATGAAAAAGCCGTGTTCGGCACCTAATCTAGTCTTCGACGTCTTCTCACCAGCGTGGAGCTAAGTGCTACCACTGGGCGTGGGAGGGAGCCCCAGGGCCTGAGGCCGGCGCTCCTGAGACTCCGGGGCATGTACAACCCCAACTCATTATTATGTGAGAGTGTCACGGGTGGCGAGCTTCACAGGCGTTGGCCTTCTTCACAGGCTATGGGCCTTTCTTGGGGGGAGCAAGCTTCACTGCCATTGGCCCTCTTCACAGGCTCTGGGCCTTTTCCCAAAGGATAGCTTCACAGGCATTCGCCTTCTTCACAGGCTCTGGGCCTTTTCCAGAAAGATAGCTTCACAGGCATTCGCCTTCTTCACAGGCTCTGGGCCTTTTCCAGAAAGATAGCTTCACAGGCATTCGCCTTCTTCACAGGCTTTGGGCCTTTTCCAGAAAGATAATAGGCATTCGCCTTCTTCACAGGCTCTGGGCCTTTTCCAAAAAGATGGCTTCACAGGCATTCGCCTTCTTCACAGGCTCTGGTCCTTTTCCAGAAAGATGGCTTCACATGCATTCGCCTTCTTCATAGGCTCTGGGCCTTTTCAGGGGTAAAACCTCCGGAGGTGCTGGATGTTCCACGCGTTACGGGTGGCACCCCCCTGAGTCTCCAAGTGCGCGAGCCGAGCACAGAAACATGAACAACCTTGAATGGGCCCTCCCACATGGGAGAGAGCTTATGCAGCCCTCCCTGGAGAGAACCTGCCTGAGCACGAGGTCCCCTACCTCAAGGGTTCTGGGGCGGATGTTGCGGCAGTGGTATCGTCGCAGTGCTTGCTGGTACCTCGCCGCTCGCAACGCAGCTTCTCGGCGATGCTCCTCCCCCAGTACGAGGTTCGTCCCCCGCATGGCATCCTGCTGCGCCTCGTCGAACGCCAGGACCCGTGCGGAACAACGTCTGACCTCGTGAGGGAGGACCGCTTCGCTCCATAGACCCGGGAAGAGCGGGGTCTCTCCGGTTGGCTTGGTCATGATGCGTGCGGATGGACCACAGACGGATCGAAGCTCGTCGTACCAACCTCCGCCGCAGGCCTCCGGTTTCTTCTTGAATGTCCTGGTTTTGAGGGCCCTCGGGACCTCTCGTTAGCCCTTCGGCTTGGCCGTTGCTGTTCGGGTGCGCCACGGCGTAGCATATCTGCGTTCCCAGGTTAGCACAGTATGTTTTGAAGAAGTTACTGGTGAACTGCGAACCGTTGTCGGTGATGATGCGGTTCGGCACCCCGAACGGGCTCACGATGCCCTTGACGAACTTGACCGCAGAACCTGCGGGGATGGTGCGGACGGCTTCCACTTCAGCCCACTTGCTGAACTTGTCCACGGCAATGTAGAGGTAGCGATAGCCCCCTGGCGCTCGAGGAAACGGGCCCAGGATATCCAGCCCCCAGACTTTGAATGGCCATGAGAGGGGTATAGTTTGCAGACCTCCTGGTGGCTGATGGATTTGCTTGGCATGGAATTGGCAGGCTTCGCTAGCCTTCACTAGTTCGACGGCGTCGTTGAGTGCAGTAGGCCAATAGAAACCCCTCCGGAATGCCTTGCCCACGAGGGTTCGTGAAGACGAGTGATGCCCACAGTCTCCACCGTGTATATCCGCCAGCAGTTCTTTCCCTTGCTCCCTGGAGATGCAGCATAGCGACACATCATTCGGTCGCCTCCGATAGAGCTCTCCATCCCTGATGCAGTACGCTGTGGCTTGCCGCGCCACACGCTCCGCTTCCTCCTCCTTCTCCGGCAGGGTCCCTTGTGTTAAGTAACTCCGGAGCTCCGTGATGCGGCACCCCTCCTGAGGCTCCATCGTCAGGAGCAGGTGCGCTCCTGAGGCGGGGCCATAGACCGGGGCTCCTGAGGTAGGTGGCTGGGGAAGCTCCTCCCGAGGCTGCGCCGTGCTTGATAGTGCTGGCATGGCCGAGGGCTTGAAGAGCCGCTCCTCGAACACGCCAGGCTCCTGAGGCAACCGCCTGGATGCCCGTTGGCGATGTCGTCGGCCTCTGATTAGTGCCGCGGGCACATGCTGCAACTCCAACCCCCAGAACTGCTTCTCCATCCTGCGGACCTCCGCAAGGTAGGCTTCCATGTGCTCATCTTTTGGCTCGTACACCTTGTTGGAGAAATTGACGAGGAGCTGCGAATCACCCTTGATGGTAAGGCGCTTCACCCCTAGGGCAGCTGCGGCCTTCAAGCCCGCTATTAGACCTTCATACTCCGCTATATTGTCCGAGCCTTGCTGGAAACAGAGCTGCACAGCGTGGTAGAGCTTGTCCTGAGTGGGAGATATGAGCACCGCCCCAGCCCTAGCGCCATGTCTGGAGAACGCCCCATCGAAGTGCATGACCCAGCCTTCTGGTGCTTCGCTTCCCGGGGAGAGGGACCTCTTCCGTCCCCAGTGTGCTCCCCTGCGGCGGCTGATCCTTCTCAGCCGTGGTAGTGGTTTCTGTGGGTCTTCCTTGTTCTTGCTTCGCCTTGACCTGGGATGCTGCTGTGGTTTTGGTTTGACGCTCTTCCCTAACCGCCACCAGAGCTGCGCTGGCAGAGTAGGGAGTGGCGGCGAGGTAGAGCACCGGGGTTCTCACGTGGGGCCACCATGACCGGAGGGCTGGTCGATACCTCTTGAGATCTTGAAAGCAGCCTTTGTCGGCCTCTTTAGTCCATTCAAAGGTCCCTTCCTTTTCATTAGCTAGAAGAAAGGCAGCGCTTTCGTTCCCCTAACTTGGAGATGAAGCGCCCTAAGCGCGATCCACGCGCCCGATGAGCTTGACATTTCCCTGAGGGTCTTTGGCAGGCTCATGTCCTCGACCGACTTGACCTTTTCTGGGTTAGCCTCGATGCCTCGATGGGATACGAGGAAGCCCAGGAGCTTGCCCGAGGGGACTCCAAACACACACTTCTCCGGGTTGAGCCATAGGTTCACTACGTCGAGGTTCGCGAAGGTTTCCTCCAGGTCTTGTATCAGGGTTCTGGCTTCCCAAGACTTCACCACAATGTCATCGACGTAAGCCTCAACATTTTTCCCGAGCTGCGGACCCAAGGTGATGTGCATCGGCGGCTGGAAGGTCGCCCTGCGTTGCGCAGCCCAGAGCAGCATGCATGTGTAGCAGTACACCCCACGGGTCAGAAAGCCATCTTTTCCACGTCTTCTACCGCCATCTTGATCTGGTGATACCGGAGAAGGCATCCAAGAAGCATAACAGTCGCACTCAGCGGTGGAATCGGCGATCTGGTCGATCACGAGGGAGCGGAACGGATCTTGCGGGCATGCCTTGTTGAGGTTGGTGAAGTCGACACACATGCGCTCCTTCCCTCCCTTCTTTGGTACAACGACGGGGTTGGCCAACCAATCCGGATACCGGACCTCGCGAATGACCCCGGTGGCTTCTAGCTTGCGGGTCTCCTGGACGATGAAGGCTTGCTTTTTAGTGGACTGCCGCCTCGCTTTCTGCTTCACGGGGCGTACGTTGGGGCACACGTGGAGGTGATGCTCGATTACGCCCCTAGGGATCCCGGCCAACTGATCGGGCTCTCAGGCGAATACCTTCTTGTTTGCGCGCAGGAACTTGACCAGGGCCTCCTCCTGCTCGGGCTCGAGGTTGGCGCCTATGGTGAAAGTGGCGTCAGTGGACCCGTCCTCGTCGACGGGTATTTGCTTGGTCTCTGCCTTGTCTTGGGTGAACAACTGTTTCTTCTTGGTTGGTGCAGCCCCCTTGGGCTCAGGGGTCCCCGCGTCGGCGGGCTGCACTGGCGCCGCCGTCTTGAAGGCGAGCTTGAGAACGCACAGCGCATCTCCGGTGTCCCCGGGCACTGCGAGGACGCCGTTGCTCCCGGGCATCTTCATGAGGCTGTACGCCAGGTGAGTCGCGGCCATGAACTGGGCCAGTGATGGGTAGCCAAGGATGGTGTTGTAGGGGAGGCCGATGGGGGCGATGTCGAAGTCGACCAGCTCCGTGCGGAAGTTGTCGTAGGTGCCAAAAGTTACCGGGAGCTGGATCTGTCCCAAGGAGCTGGATGACCCGCCCCCGACGCCCGAGAAGGGCTGGCTGGGCTGCAACCGCTCCCGGGGTATGCAGAGGAGGTTGAAGGCCTCAATTGAGAGCACGTTGAGGCCCGCGCCACCGTCGATGAGAGTCCTGGTGACGGCCACCTGGCAGATGGTGGGGGTGCACAGCATGGGAGTGCACCGAGCGGTGAGTTGGAGGGTGGTCCTCCGAGTGAAGGTCGAGGCGGTCTTGGGCGCCGACCGGTCTGAGGGGCTCCCAGCCACGCTGAGGCGGCGCCGACTTCGGCGGATTTAACGGCTTGACGTGGTGACTTGGCCTTGGCGCCCATGAGCCGCCCAGAGGGCCAAGAACGACGGGGGGCCTTGGCGCAGCGTGATGGGTGAGGAAGAGGTCGCGGAGCTCTTCCCAAGAGGCCACGGAGGCCGCCGGGAGGTGGAGCAGCCACGTGTGCGGAGCGCAGGTGAGGGCCATGGGAAGCCAGTTGGCCATGACCCTGTCGTCACCCCCAGCTTCGAGGACGGCCTCCTCGTACGCCAGCAGGAAGACCATCGGATCGGTCGCGCCGTTGTAGCACGGCGGCGGCGTCAGCTTGAACTTGTCCAGCCACCGCACCCGTTGCAAGGCCGGGGCCAGGGCTCGAGCCCCAGCCCCTCTTGTGGCCGGCCCGGGCCGAGGCGGCGCTGCTCATCGCGAGGCGGGTCGCGGCGGTGGCGGAAGGGGAACTCCGGCGCACCCCTACCTGGAGCGCCAAATGTCGGATTTCGGGTTCCGGCAGACCATTGAGGTTCGAACACTGGGGTGCGTGCGGAGATTCGCCCTCTACCTACCTGTACCCCGCCGCCTCACTAAGATCTAAGCTATGAAAGGACCAACACAAGAGACACAAGGTTTATACTAGTTCGGAACACCATTGTGGTGTAATACCCTACTCTAGTTTGTGGTGTGGTGGATTGCCTCTTGGGCTGATGGTGATGAACAATACAAGGAAGAACAGCCTCGCGAGGGCCTGTTCTTGGCCGGGGCGATGAACTGCTTGGAGGAGTTCAGTCGCCTTCTCTCTCTCTCTCTCTCTCTCTCTCTCTCTCTTTGGGATCCAGCTACTGATCCGATCCAGATCAAGATGCCTCTACTACGGTGGCTAGCTCTACTTATGTAGGCAGAGGCCCTGGGCCTCTTCCCAAATATTGAGCGGGAAGGGCGCCAACAATTAGCCATTTTGAAGGGGAACATCTGGTACACTTATCCTGACTAAAGTTGGTCCTCACCTGTCAAAGGCTCTGGTGGTGGCCTTGACTTGGGCTCCACAATGACTTCCTTCCTGCCGTTGGGCTGGTCTTGGTCTTGTTGCACCAAAATGGGCGCCTTTGCTTGATGCTCTCGCTGCGCTTGCTCCCTTTGCACCAAAGAGGAAAGGAGGACCTTTGGCTGGCTGGCGCCCGCCTGGCACCCTTGGTCGTCATGGCTTGCATCATGGGCACCACGTGAGGTACCCCGCCTTGATTTCTCCGCCTCCTCGCAAGCCAGCCTGATGAGGCCGCGCCTGAGGAAGCTCCTTGTCGTCCGCCCCGCGAGGCTTGGCCCCTCGCGAGGGTCTTGAGCTTGTGTTGGTGAAGATGGGCCGTGATGGGCCCCCCTTTGAGCCACGCCGCAGGCCGCAGGCAGGCAAGTCTGGGGACCCCCGTTCCCAGAACGCCGACAGTGAGAGCCGGTCGCTATTCGAGAGGTTTTTTTTGGGTCCCTAAAGACTTATGCCGCTTAGAGTGAGGAGTCGGCATTGTCCGGACAAGGCGTGGATAGCGCCCCGAATTTGGTCTTCCGAATACTAGGGGCTTCACCGAAATTTAAAATTATAGAATTCTATGGCTAAGTGAGAGTGTTCAAGCACTATAAGTCCGGTTGCCTTGTTCGTTGCGTTGAGCGCCTCCCTCGAAGGACCCAAGAATGGGAATAAGAGCGCTCGGTTTATCCCGAACACCCCAAAGACTTTCGTGGCATGGGGGCTGAAGCCAACGACTTTCCATCTCTCAAATTTGATAAGCGGCCGCCTGAAGGTAATATTCTAAATTCACAAGCGTTGCTTAGCGCATATGAACAAGTTTTCAGCATACAGGATAACAAATGCGAGTCTATTCAAAAATTACATCTTTGGAGCACTCACCCGCTATAAGGCGGGCACCCTTCAGGACGCCCTCATAGTACATTTCGGGCTTGCGATGCTCCTTGCCCTTCGGTGGCCCGTCCGTCACAAGCTTCTCCGCATCCAGCTTGCCCCTGTGCACTTTAGCACAGGCAAGGGCCCGACGGGCACCTTCAATGCAGACGGAGCGCTTGATGACTTCAATCCATGGACAGGCGTCCACCAGCCGCTGCACTAGCCCGAAGTAGCTCCAGTGCATGGCTTCCAATGGCCACACCGAACAATGAGGCCCTTCATGGCCTGTTCGGCGACCTTGTGGAGCTCGACCAGCTGCTTCATTTGGTCGCTCGAGGGCACGGACGTTCGACCTCGGCATCTTGAGACGAGAACACCTTCTCCGTCGAGCTCCCCTCCTTGGCGCGGTGGAGCAGCGGCGACATCGTACACTACACGGGCAGATCTGCGAATGCTCCTAGAGAGCTCCGGATTCGGGTAAGTAATAGGTAATTCACTTTCACATGCTTGCTTTGCATAAATAATGCCTTACCCGTCGCTATCTTCTTTAATGATTAAATCTCTTGGAGGGTTTTTTGGGCTTCGGCCTTAGCGTCTTTGGCACTCTCAAGAGCCGAGGCGAGCTCGGACTCTCGAGTCTTCGAGTCATGCTCCAAACTCTCGTGTTTTTCCACGAGAGCCTGGAGCTCTTGCCGCACCTCCGCCACCCACGCCTCCTGCTTCTCTCGCTCGGTGCGCTCTGCCGCCGCTTTGCTTTCGACGCGGACCTTTGCTTCCTTCGTGGTCGCCACCTCGTTAAGTGGCCCCTACAATACCCACGTTACCCCTGTCATTTTTTCAACCAAATCCTTTCTATAAGGTATTTCTTTAATAAGGTATTACTTACCTTCCTTGTCCTCGAGCTGCTTCTTGGCAAGGCCGAGCTCGTTCTCGGACCGCTCGAGGCTCTTCTTCAATGCATTGACCTCTGCAGTTAGTGCGGCCGAGAGGTCGGCCAACACTGCATTCCCATATTGACATACTTATGTTAGACTCCTGCGTATATCTTTTGAGATCCTTAGTCCGGCTTTTCTTTCCGAACACCGAACTAAGCATCGGGGCTCTTGTCTATGCGGTAATATTTTTACATATTCTAAACTAACCTCAAAGCCCGTTAGAAGGCTGATACAGAGCTTCAGTCGGCTGCTCTTGGCGGATCGAACTTTCTGGATCACCACACTCATAACGGTCACGGTGCTCCTCGTCGATGGAGGCGCCTTTAAGCGCCTCCGGCCAAGCTATCCAGTGCCTCCGGATGGGCGGAGGTCACCTGCGTCGTAGTCTTACCCTTCTTACGAAGGGGCCGCTTGCCGGACTTGGAACCAGAAGGTTCCAAGATCGGAGTCCCAAGATGGCCAGCACTTAGAGCCCTCTAGGGTCTCGCCTCGCCAGCGCTCGAGGTCGGGAGGTCGCCTTGCGGCGCCTCCAGGACCACCTCCTCCTGGCTGGGCCCCTTTTGGGACTCCACCGTGGTGTCGTCGGCGACACGAGGAGAGGAGTCGATCGGAAGTGAAGTACTATTCACATCCGACGAGCCCAGGAGCCGCTCGACGAAGCGGCAAGCTCGTCCTTGGGCGGGCTACATGGTCATATTCGGCGTAAGAAGACATTATGCGACAAATAAAAAGTCATGAACTATTCCAGAGTCCGGACACTTACGATCTCGCCAGGGGCTTGGCCCTTGGTGGCCACTCCTCCTCGTCGTTGTCAGTGTTGGTGGAGAAGTCCGGAGGAAGGGTCCTTCCTTTCTTGGACCCTCCGGCCTCCCCATTCGGGGCGGCCTTCCTTTTCTTCTCTCCCCCCGCAGGGGGAGAGGCTTCTTTCTCCTCCTCCTCATCCTCAGAGGAGGATTCCGCCTCGGAGTCGTCGGACGATGAGTCCGACCACACCTGGCATCGGGCACTCCTTCGAGTCCCCGTGGCCTTCTTCTTGGCCTTCTTCTCTGGCACCGCGTGAGGTGCGGGAGGCAGCAGCCCCGTCAATCGGGCGTCCGCTGGGTCTTCTGGCAAGGGGGCCGGACAGTTAATCTGTCTGGAACTCTTCAGCCAGTCCTGTCAAAGGTTAGGGAGTTTTAGATCCCGCATAGAGTCAAACTATGAAAAAAGAGTCCCATAAAGGGTAAAATAACTTACCTCGCTGGCTTGACGCTGCGAGCTGAATCCGCGATCTTGATGGCGGATGCTGGAACCTCGGCGCCCTTGAACAGCACCTTCCGAGGCGTCTTAAATGCGTAGTGTCGAAGAGCCTTTTCAGAGTTGGGTGTTGTGCCGGATCAAAGTCCCACAATTTGAAGGCCCATTGTTGGCATGGGAGAATCCGGCGGATGAGCATCACCTGGATTATGTTGACAAGCATAAGATTCTTGTCCACCAGGATTCGGACACAGGTTTGGACTTCGGACAGCTTGTCCGAATCCCCCCACGTCAGGCCCGTCTCTTTCCATGACATGAGCCTTGTGGGGAAGCCAGATCGGAATTCGGGGGCCTCCGCCCATTGAGAGTCGCGCGGCTCGGTGATGTAGAACCAGCCCGATTGCCACCCCTTTATGGTCTCCACAAAGGAGCCCTCGAGCCATAGGACTTTGGCCATCTTGCCAACCATGGCGCCTCCGCACTCCGCTTGGCGGCCGCCCACTACCTTCGGCTTGACATTGAAGATCTTCAGCCATAAGCCAAAGTGGGGCTGGATGCAGAGGAAGGCCTCGCACATGACAATAAACACCGAGATGTTGAGGATGAAGTTCGGGGCCAGATCGTGGAAATCCAGGCCGTAGTAGAACATGAGCCCCCGGACAAATGGGTGAAGTGGAAAGCCTAGTCCGCGGAGGAAGTGGGTGAGGAACACCACCCTCTCCTGGGGCCTGGGGGTGGGAATGAGCTACCCCTCGTCGGGTAGCCGGTGCGCGATGTCATTGGACAAGTATCCGGCCTTCCGCAGCTTTTTGATGTGCCCCTCCGTGAAGGAGGAGGCCATCCACTTGCCTCCCGCTCCGGACATAGTTGGAGAAGGTTGAGGTGGGATGTGCGGACTTGGGCGCTGGAGCTCGGGTGCACAGAAATGGATGAGCAAAGGAGGAAGAAGGCGTAGGTGAAAAGGTGGATCCTTATCCCCTTATATGGACGGACGAAGCTATGCGTCCCCCGCCAGCCTGGTAAAACTTGCTTATCTCCCAAGCGCCATAATCAATGGTGCGGTTGGGTTACCCACGTCCGTATTGATGAGAATCCCGGAATAAGGGGGCACGATCTCCGCTTTGATAAGACGTGCCAAGGAAACCGCCTCGCTAAACGCGCTGAGGTGGAACAGTAAGAAAACGATTCGAATAAAGGCTTGGCCGTGGTGTGATGTCACGCTGCGGGATGCGTCAGTAGATCTGTGCAAAAATTATTCTCTCTGCGGTAGTATGTGGAACTTGTTTTGCAGAGCCGGACACTATCCTTGTGTTCAAAATCTTCTATGAAGTATTCGGAGGAGGAACCCGCCTTGCAATGCCGAAGACAATATGTGCGCCGGACTTGTCGTCATTGAAGCCTAATTCAGGGGCTACTGAGGGAGTCCTGGATTAGGGGGTGTCCGGATAGCCGAACTATCACCTTTCGCCGGACTCCTGGACTATGAAGATACAAGAATGAAGACTTCGTCCCGTGTCCGGATGGGACTTTCCTTGGCGTGGAAGGCAAGCATGGCGATACGGATATGTAGATCTCCTACCATTGTAACCGACTATGTGTAACCCTAACCCTATCCGGTGTCTATATAAACCGGAGGGTTTTAGTCCGTGGGGACGAACAACAATCATACCATAGGCTAGCTTCTAGGGTTTAGCATCCTTGATCTCGTGGTAGATCCACTCTTGTACTACCCATATCATCAATATTAATCAAGCGGGGAGTAGGGTTTTACCTCCATCGAGAGGGCCCGAACCTGGGTAAAAACATCGTGTCCCTTATCTCCTGTTACCATCCGCCTAGATGCACAGTTCGGGACCCCCTACCCGAGATCCGCCGGTTTTGACACCGACAGAGAGCTTTATAAGAAAAGCACAACCGGAGTCCTTCAAAGGTGTATCTCCGAAGAAGAAGGGCGGAATCTCCTGGCTGAAATTCATGCCGGACTTGGTGGGCACCATGCCGCAGCCCGGCCCTTGTAGGCAAGGCCTTCCAGACACGATTTTTTGGCCGACGGCCGGGCGGATGCTCGGGACTTAGTCCAACGATGTTTGGTTGCCAGCTCTTTGCTAATCAAAGCCACATGCCACCCACCGCCCTCAAAACTATACCCATCACCTGGCCCTTCGCAGTGCAGGGGCTTGACATGGTTGGACCCCTTAAAGGAGGAACCCAAAAGCAAAAATACCTATTGGTCCTGGTGGATAAATTCACCAAATGGATAGAGGCCAAGCACAGCAGGCGGATGAATCCGAACCGGTGATAGACTTCATATCAGGGGTAGTACACCGTTACGGCGTCCTCATAGCATCATCACTGATAACGGCACGAACTTCATGGCCGACGAGGTCAAACTCTGGTGCAAAAACATGGGCATCAAGCTCGACTACGCTTCAGTCTATCACCCCCAAACTAACGGTCAAGTCGAGCGAGCAAACGGTCTAATCATGAGCGGCCTTAAGCCCAGACTAGTGCGGCCCCTCAAGGAATCTAACACGCACTGGGTAGAGGAGCTCGACTCCGTACTCTGGGGGCTGCAGACCACGCAGAATCGCACTACCGGATTCACACCATTTTTTATGGTATACGGCACAGAGGCAGTTTTGCCCTGCGACATAATTCATGACTCACCTCGTTCCGCAGGAGTGCGACGTGGCAAAAGCTCGTTCCGCATTCTATCAACAGCAGGATCAAAGATATCGAAGCATGGAAGTACGGGCCAAAGCTTACAATGTTGGTGAACTAGTTCTACGCCTGCAGGACAAGAAAAAGGACAAACTCAAGCCCAAATGGGAGGGTCCCTTCATCATCGACCAAGTCCTGACCGGCGGAGCGTACCGTCTGCGAAACGCATCGGATTACCGACTCGAGCCAAACCCATGGAACGCAGCCCGTCTCCGAAGATTCTACGCCTAGCGCCGGATTCTGAGTTCGACTCCTTCGTCCGTCTATATTTTATACTTTAAGCTGTCTTTTATTTCTCTCCTTCTTCCTCCTTTTTTCCGAAGCCATTAAAGGCTCGTTTGCGCATTCTTCGCACACACTTGATGCGCTATCCGCGCTCATTATACCTGGGGGCTTCTTTAACAGAAGCTTATTTATACGTCTTTATGCCCAACACATGTGTCACACTTTCGCATGTACCTTTTATTCACCATTATATGCATCAATATGACTTAAGTTTTGGCCAAGCTGGGTTGCCTGGCTCCTGTGCTTACCCCTACGTTCCCGATTGTTCGGCTAGGTGGTAAAGGAGCACCTCTGCGATTATTACCGTCGGGTCAACCAGGCGTGTACCTCAAAGCTGGGTGAAGCCAAAGCTAAGCGTTCTTAAGGGAATATTGATTCGGTGAACTAAAAGATGATTTTTTTTTCATTTATCTGCCCCGGATGCTTTTACGCTTTTTTCGCGATCCGGACATGCACTTTAGGGCATGCCTCCCGAGAAAGGAACCCCTAACGGAACTATTCTCCTGGAAGATGTTTCTTACTAACCATGTAATATAACATAACTAGTTGGGCACTTGTCCGATAAAGCACTCATGACCCCTACGCTTTGGTCTCCACGCATGCCCCGGTTTTTACATAACCGCGAGGGTATTCGGACACACTCCGGACTATTGGGTCCCGAGGTTGAAGCGAAAAGGTCGACAAACGATCTACAATCTGGCTAGAAGGCATTTTACATGTCATTTTAAATTACATAGTCAAATTGACTGATTGTATTCCTCTTCAATGCCATCTAATAGGCTGTCTAGTTTACAGTCCTGCCGGGAATACTTTGCGGCCAACTCTACTTGGCCGTACACTAAGCTCACAGGGATCTCCTTCCCGTCGGGCCCCACAGGTCCGACCTCGGCCATGTGGTTTGGGTCCGCCTTCGTGTACCGCGTCTTCACCATGGCCCAGGCCTCCCTGGCGCCTTGACGATAGGCCGATATCTTCCATAGTCGGAAGCGCCGCCGTGCTCCCTGAAGCTTCTCTGCAAGCTCTCCAAGGCCTTGAGCGGGGAGATAGATGGCCACAAGGCACAGGCGACGCCTTTCATCACCTGCCGAACTCGTTCGTGCGATTGCAATAACTTCGGAAGAAGGTCACCCATAGAACCGGGCATTTCCTCTGCAGGACGACCCGTGAGCATACCTACAGACATAACTCTGTTAGTTGACTTCCTCGCCGAACTATTTTTCAAAGTTCAATCAAGCTCTTACTATAGATGCCGCGACGAAGTCGCCGATTCTCCTTCACGGAGTCAGACAGCTGGGCACGAACATCCTTTAGTTCCTCACCCAGCTGGGTGTTGGCATCTTGGAGATTATTTTTCTCTTGCCTCACCCTTGTAAGCACATTTTCGCTGGCCTTCAACCGGCGCAAGAGCTGTTGCTTGTCCGGATCTAATCCGGAGCCATCTGCAATATTATTGTCAGATTTACACACACGCCGCACTTCACAAACTACTTATCTTTCGAAGCATATATTACCAGAGGGTGTCTCTGTGGCTCCCCCTGTAGCGGCTAGTGCGGCCTCAAGTTGGGCCTTGCATTCTTTAAGCTCCTGGGACAGTCGGGTATTCTTTTTTGTAAGATCCTGCATAACAAATGATCCTTTACATATATAACCGTCAAATTTCTTCACCCGTATGTCCTTTACATACTGCTCCGTGGCTCTGGCTAGACCATCTTGAGCGGCACGGAGGTGCGCATCTCCCGAATTGAAGGCATTCAATGCCTCTTGGGAGAAACATGCGTCACGAAGGACTGTCCGGCGGCGCCTGTGATTCATGGCACTCTCCACCTCGGAGTTGGTGGCGGACAATCTGTCGGCATCCTCTATCGGAGGAGCATCCGACGCACGCCTCGTGCTCGCCTCCGCTTCTGGACCCGGCTTTGGAGCCTAGCTGGCAGAGGCTCGATTGGTAACCTCTCCGGACACAGTCCGGCGAGCGCTCTTTTTCCTGGAAAGAGCGCCAGCATTAGTATGCCTTCCAGGAATCAATCCCGGGAATATGGTGACGTGCCATACCGTTGCGGCGGCGTTTCGATCCGGACCGCACTTCTTTTTAGCCTGCGGGGCCGTCGCCTTGTTGGCTAAGCCGCTTGTGAACTCGGCTTCCTGCCTCGAAGGCACCCTCTGCGAAACATCATTGGTATACGGTGATCAAAAAATAAGCATGGATGGGTCATTATCAGAGTATTGGGACCTCGGTCTCAGTTACCTGTGAGGCTGGAAGTATTCCGGGGTAATCGGCCGTAATGGCAACCAAGGCATTATCGATGCTCAGTTGGTGAAATACCCCATCAATCAGCTCCACCAATATGTCCGGATCCTCTTGGGAGGCCTGATCGAGGAGACGTTCCGGATCCTCGGGTTGTGGAGGCGGGTTGTTTATGTCTTTTACGGCCTGGCGCAGTTCCTGCGTCAAAATCACAAAATGAGATACCTAACGATGGGAATACGGATCGGATGTGCAAAAAAGAAATGTCCGCTTACCCAGCTTCGAGGATTGTTCATAGAAAATCCGTTCAATGGACTGACGCGGAGAAAATCCTCCTCTTCTCCCTTGTACAGCACGGACAAGATCTTCACCAGATCGGTGACCGATCCCGGCCCCTTACAGCCATGACGGGTGGCATCGTCCTACCCGTTGAAATCCCACATGGGGTGGCCCCTATACTGGAGCGGCTGCACCCCCCGCATAATACATGTGGCTATGACACCGATCGTGGTTAGTCCGGAATGAGCTAATTGTCTTATTCGGCTCATCAGGTAAAGGACGTCCCTGTCGTCTTCCCTCTGGGAGCTCCGTGGGCGCCAACTCAGGCGTTTCTTCAAAGGAGCATTGCTGAACTCCGGGAGACCGATCCAAACAGGATCCGGCAGTGGGACGTCTTCTATATAAAACCATTCCGAAGGCCAGTCTTCGGACACCTTCTTCGGGGTTTCGGATAGATATCCGGTCCCGGCGATGCGCCATAGCTCGGCTCCGCCCACTTGATATATTGACCCCTCATGAGAATGGGGTACTGTTGGGGAACGTAGTAATTTCAAAATTTTCCTACGATCACGCAAGATCATGGTGATGCATAGCAACGAGATGAGAGTGTCGTCTACGTACCCTCGTAGACCCACAGCGGAAGCGTTGACACAACGTAGAGGAAGTAGTCGTACTTCTTCACGATCCAACCGATCCAAGTACCGAGCGTGCGGCACCTCCGAGTTACGCACACGTTCAGCTCGATGACGTCCCTCGAACTCCGATCCAGCCGAGTGTTGAGGGAGAGTTTCGTCAAGACGACGGCGTGGTGGACGATGATGATGTTCCACCGGTAGCGAGGCTTCGCCTAAGCTCCGCTCTGGTATTCTTGAGGTGTAATATGGTGGAAGGGGCACCGCACAGCTAAGGAAAGATCTCAAGGATCAACTTGTGTGTCATGGGGTGCCCTCTGCCCCCGTATATAAAGGAGGGAAGGAGGAGGAGGGCTGGCCGGCCAAGGGAGGTGCGCCAGGTGTCCTACTCCTACTAGGAGTAGGATTCCCCCAATCCTAGTCCAACTAGGTTTCCCCAAGTGGGAAGGGAGAGAGAGGGGCCTTCTCCTAGTCCTAATAGGACTAGGGAAGGGGAAGGTGCGGCCAGCACTTGGGCCCCTTCTCTCCTTTCCACTAAGGCCCATGTTGGCCCATTAGTATTCGGGGGTTCCGTAACCTCCGGTACTTGGTAAAATTCCTAATTTCACCGGAACACTTCCGATGTCCAAACATAGACTTCCAATATATGAATCTTTATGTCTCGACCATTTCGAGACTCCTCGTCACGTCCGTGATCTCATCCGGGACTCGAACAACCTTCGTACAGAAACATCATAACAACTCATAGTAAGCATCGCCGAAGCGTTAAGCGTGCGGACCCTACGGGTTCGAGAACTATGTAGACATGACCGAGACACCTCTCTGGTCAATAACCAATAAGCGGGACCTGGATGCCCATATTGGCTCCTACATATTCTACGAAGATCTTTATCGGTCGAGACCGCATAACAACATACGTTGTTCCTTTGTCATCGGTATGTTACTTGCCCGAGATTCGATCGTCGGTATCCAATACCTAGTTCAATCTCGTTACCGGCAAGTCTCTTTACTCGTTCCGTAATACATCATCTCACAACTAACTCATTAGTTGCAATGCTTGCAAGGCTTATGTGATGTGCATTACCGAGAGGGCCAGAGATACCTCTCCGAGCAATCGGAGTGACAAATCCTAATCTCGAAATATGCCAACCCAACATGTACCTTCGGAGACACCTGTAATGTACCTTTATAATCACCCGATTCACGTTGTGACGTTTGGTAGCACCCAAAGTGTTCCTCGTGCAAGCGGGAGTTGCATAATCTCATAGTTATAGGAACATGTATAAGTCATGAAGAAAGCAATAGCAACATACTAAGCGATCAAGTGCTAGGCTAACGGAATGGGTCATGTCAATCAGATCATTCAACTAATGATGTGACCTTGTTAATCAAATAACAACTCCTTGTTCATGGTTAGGAAACATAACCATCTTTGATTAACAAGCTAGTCAAGTAGAGGCATACTAGTGACATCTTGATTTGTCTATATATTCACACATGTATTATGTTTCCGGTTAATACAATTCTAGCATGAATAATAAACATTTATCATGAAATAAGGAAATAAATAATAACTTTATTATTGCCTCTAGGGCATATTTCCTTGAGTCTCCCACTTGCACTAGAGTCAATAATCTAGTTCACATCATCATGTGATTCAACACTAATATTCACATCTGTATGTGATTAACACCCATAGTTCACATCGTCATGTGACCAACACCCAAAGGGTTTACTAGAGTCAATAATCTAGTTCACATCGTTATGTGATTAACACCCAAAGAGTACTAAGGGATGATCATGTTTTGCTCGTGAGAGAAGCTTTAGTCAGCAGATGCATCACATTCGTGAGCCGTATGTATTTTGCAAATATTCTATGTCTACAATGCTCTGCACGGGCCTACTCTAGCTAATTGCTCCCACTTATAATATGTATCCAGTTGAGACTTAGAGTCATACGGATCAGTGTAAAAAGCCTGCATCGATGTAACTCTTTCTGACGGGCTCTTTTATCACCTCCATAATCGAGAAATATTTCCTTAGTCCTCACTAAGGATGTTCTTGACCAATGTCCGATGACCTACTCCTAGATCACTATTGTACTCCCTTGCAAAATTCAGAGCAAGGTATACAATAGGTCTGGTACATAACATAGCATACTTTATAGAACCTATGGTAGAGGCATAGGGAATGACTTTCATTCTCTTTTCTATTTTTCTGCGTGGTCGGGATTTGAGTCTTACTCAATTTCACACCTTTGCAACACATGCAAGAACTTTTCTTTGACTGTTCCATTTTGAACTACTTCAAAATCTTGACAAGGTATGTTCTTATTGAAAAAACTCATCAAGCGTTTTTGATCTATCTCAATAGATCTTGATGCTCAATTTGTACGCAGCTTCACCGAGGTCCTTCTTTGAAAAACTCCTTTCAAATACTCCTTTATGCTTTGCAGAATAATTCTACATTATTAACGATCAACAATATACTTATCGGAAATGCTTTGTAGTGCTCCCACTCACTTTCTTGTAAATACAAAGCTTCTCCAAAAGTGCAGATAAAACCATATGCTTTGATCAATCTTATCAAAGCGTATATTCCAAATCCGAGAATCTTGCACCAGACCATAGATGCATCGATGGAGCTTGCACAATTTGTTATCTCCTTTAGTATTGACAAAACATTAAGGTAGCATCATATACAACTCTTCTTTAATAAATCCATTAAAGAATGTTGTTTTTGACATCCATTTGCCGATTTCATAAAATGTGGCAATTGCTAACATGATTGAGACAGACTTAAGCATCGCTACGGATGAGAAAGTCTCATCGTAGTCAACCCCTTGAACTTGTCGAAAACCTTTTGCAACAAGTCGAGCTTTGTAGATAGTAACACTACTATCAGTGTCCGTCTTCCTCTTGAAGATCCATTTATTTAACATGGCTTGCTGATCATAGAGCAAGTCAATCAAAGTCCATACTTTGTTTCTCATACATGGATCCTATCTCAGATTTCATGGCCTCAAGCCATTTCATGAATCTGGGCTCATCATCGCTTCCTCATAGTTCGTAGGTTCATCATGGTCTAGTAACATGACTTCCGAACACGATAACCATACCACTGCAGTGCGGATTTTGCTCTGGAAGACCTCACGAGGTTTGGTAGCAACTTGATCTGAAGTTTCATGATCATCATCATTAACTTCCTCACTTATTGGTGTAGGAATCACTGGGAACTGATTTACGTGATGAACTACTTTCCAATAAGGGAGAAGGTACAATTACCTCATCAAGTTCTACTTTCCTCCCACTCACTTCTTTCGAGAGAAACTTCTTCTCTAGAAAGGATCCATCTTAACAACGAAAAACTTGCCTTCGGATCTGTGATAGAAGGTGTACCCAATAGTTACCTTTGGGTATTCTATGAAGACGCACTTCTCCGATTTGGGTTCGAGCTTATCAGGTGAAAACTTTTTCACATAAGTATCAAAACTCCAAACTTTTAAGAAACGACAGCTTTAGGTTTACTGTTAAACCATAGTTCATATGGTGTCGTCTCAACGGATTTAGATGGTGCCCCATTAAACGTGAATGCAGCTGTCTCTAATGCATAACCCCAAAACGATATTGGTAAATCGGTAAGAGACATCATTGATCGTACCATATCAAAATAAAGTACGATTCTGACGTTCGGACACACCATAACGTTGTGGTGTTCCGGTGGCGTGAGCTGTGAAACTATTCCACTTTGTTTTAATTGAAGTCCAAACTCGTAACTCAAATATTCATCTCCACGATCGGATCGCGAAACTTTATTTTCTTGTTACGATGATTTTCTACTTCACTCTGAAATTCTTTGAACTTTTCAACTATTTCAGACTTATGTTTCATCAAGAAGATATACGCATATCTGCTCAAATCATCTGTGAAGGTCGAAAATAATGATACTTGCCACGAGCATCAACACTCATTGAATTGTATACATCGGTATGTATTATTTCCAATAAGTCATTAGCTTGTTCCATTGTTCCGGAGAACGGAGTTTTAGTCATCTTGCCCAAAAGGCACGGTTCGCAAGCATCAAATGATTCATAATCAAGTGATTCCAAAAGTCCATCAAGATGGAGTTTTCTTCATGCGCTTTACACCAATATGACCTAAGCGGCAGTGCCACAAATAAGTTGCACTATCATTATTAACTTTGCATCTTTTGGTTTCAATATTATGAATATGTGTATCACTATGATCGAGATCCAATGAACCATTTTCATTGGGTGTGTAACCATATAAGGTTTTATTCATGTAAATGTAACAACAATTTATTCTCTTACTTAAATGAATAACCGTATTGCAATAAACATGATCAAATCATATTTATGCTCAACACCAAATAACACTTATTTAGGTTCCACACTAATCCCGAAAGCATAGGGAGTGTGCGATGATGATCATATCAATCTTGGAACTACTTCCAACACTCATCGTCACTTCCCCTTCAACTAGTTTACATTCATTACGCAACTCCGTTTCAAGTTACTACTCTTAGCAACCGAACCAGTATCAAATACCGAGGGGTTGCTACGAACACTAGTAAAATACACATCAATAATCTGTATATCAAATATACCTTTGTTCACTTTGCCATCCTTCTTATCCGCTAAATACTTGGGATAGTTCCGCTTCTAGTGACCAGTTCCATTGCAGCAAAAGTTCTTAGTCTCGGGCTTAGGTCCGGACTTGGGCTTCTTCACTCGAGAAGCAACTTGCTTGCCGTTCTTCTTGAAGTTCCCCTTCTTCCCTTTGCCCTTTTCCTTGAGACTGGTGGTCTTGTCAATCATCAACACTTGATGCTCTTTCTTGATTTCTACCTTCGTCGATTTCAACATCACGAAGAGCTTGGGAATTACTTTTGTCATCCCTTGCATATTATAGTTCATCACGAAGTTCTACTAACTTGGTGATGGTGACTAGAGAATTACATCAATCACTATCTTATCTGGAAGATTAACTCCCACTTGATTCAAGCGATTGAAGTACCCGGACAATCTGAGAACATGCTCACTAGTTGAGCGATTCTCCTCCATCTTTTAGCTATAGAACTTGTTGGAGACTTCATATCTCTCAACTCGGTATTTGCTTGAAATATTAACTTCAACTCCTGGAACATCTCATATGGTCCATGACGTTCAAAACGTCTTTGAAGTCCCGATTCTAAGCCATTTAAGCATGGTGCACTAAACTATCAAGTAGTCATCATATTGAGCTAGCTAAGCGTTCATAACGTGCGCATACGCTCCTGCAATAGGTCTGTCACCTAGCGGTGCATCAAGGACATAATTCTTACGTGCAGCAATGAGGATAAACCTCGGATCACGGATCCAATCCATAATATTGCTACTAACATTTTTCAATACAATTTTCTCTAGGAACACATATAAAAACATAGGGAAGCAACCACGCGAGCTATTGATCTACAACATAATTTGCAAAATACTACCGGGACTAAGTTCATGATAAATTAAAGTTCAATTAATCATATTACTTAAGAACTCCCACTTAGATAGACATCTCTCTAATCCTCTAAGTGATCACGTGATCCAAATCAACTAAACCATGTCCGATCATCACGTGAGATGGAGTAGTTTCAATGGTGAACATCACTATGTTGATCATATCTACTATATGATTCACGCCGACCTTTCGGTCTCCGTGTTCGAGGTCATATCTTATATGCATAGCTCGTCAAGTATAACCTGAGTATTCCGCGTGTGCAACTGTTTTTGCACCCGTTGTATTTGAACGTAGAGCCTATCACACCCGATCATCACGTGGTGTCTCAAAGACGAAGAACTTTCATAGCGGTGCATACTCGGGGAGAACACTTCTTGATAATTAGTGAGAGATCATCTTATAATGCTACCGTCAATCAAAGCAAGATAAGATGCATAAAGGATAAACATCACATGCAATCAATATAAGTGATATGATATGGTCATCATCATCTTGTGCTTGTGATCTCCATCGCCAAGCAAGTCATGATCCCCATCGTCACCGGTAGCGACACCTTGATCTCCATCGTAGCATCGTTGTCGTCTCGCCAACTATTGCTTCCACGACTATCGCTACCGCTTAGTGATAAAGTAAAAGCAATTACATGGCGTTTGCATTTCATACAATAAGCGACAACCATATGGCTCCTGCCGATTGCCGATAACTTCGGTTACAAAACATGATCATCTCATACAATAAAATATAGCATCATGTCTTGACCATATCACATCACAACATGCCCTGCAAAAACAAGTTAGACGTCCTCTACTTTGTTGTTGCAAGTTTTACGTGGCTGCTACGGGCTGAGCAAGAACCGTTCTTACCTACGCATCAAAACCACAACGATAGTTTGTCAAATAGACTCCGTGTTAACCTTCTCAAGGACCGGGCGTAGCCTTTTCGGTTCAACTAAAGTTGGAGAGACAGTCTTCCGCAAGCCATCTATGTGCAAAGCACGTCGAGGGAACCGGTCTCGCGTAAAGCGTCTGG
Organism: Aegilops bicornis; assembly: GCA_021605145.1. Lineage (NCBI taxonomy): Eukaryota > Viridiplantae > Streptophyta > Magnoliopsida > Poales > Poaceae > Aegilops > Aegilops bicornis. Next base: position 526,214,078 of record CM038669.1, read on the forward strand.
CGTAAGGTTGGTCCGGATCGTCTCGTCCAACAATACCGCTGAACCAAAGTATGACATGCTGGTAGGCGGTATGACTTGTATCGTCCACAACTCACTTGTGTTCTACTCGTGCATATGACATCTACGCATAAAACCAGGCTCGGATGCCCTTTGTTGGGGAACGTAGTAATTTCAAAATTTTCCTCACGATCACGCAAGATCATGGTGATGCATAGCAACGAGATGAGAGTGTCGCCTCGTACCCTCGTAGACCCACAGTGAAGCGTTGACACAACGTAGAGGAAGTAGTCGTACTTCTTCACGATCCAACCGATCCAAGTACCGAGCGACGGCACCTCCGAGTTCTGCACACGTTCAGCTCGATGGCGTCCCTCGAACTCCGATCCAGCCGAGTGTTGAGGGAGAGTTTAAATCGACCTGACGGCGTGGTGGCGATGATGATGTTCCACCGGGCGCAGGCTTCGCCTAAGCTCCGCTTATTCTTGAGGTGTAATATGGTGGAAGGGGGCACCGCACACGGCTAAGGAAAGATCTCAAGGATCAACTTGTGTGTCATGGGGTGCCCTCTGCCCCGTATATAAAGGAGGGAAGGAGGAGGGCTGGCCGGCCAAGGGAGGTGCGCCAGGTGTCCTACTCCTACTAGGAGTAGGATTCCCCCCAATCCTAGTCCAACTAGGTTTCCCCAAGTGGGAAGGGAGAGAGAGGGCGCCCCTTCTCCTAGTCCTAATAGGACTAGGGAAGGGGAAGGTGCGACCAGCACTTGGGCCCCTTCTCTCCTTTCCACTAAGGCCCATGTTGGCCCATTAGTATTCCGGGGGTTCCGTAACCTCCGGTGCTTGGTAAAATTCCTAATTTCACCGGAACACTTCCGATGTCCAAACATAGACTTCCAATATATGAATCTTTATGTCTCGACCATTTCGAGACTCCTCGTCACGTCCGTGATCTCATCCGGGACTCGAACAACCTTCGTACAGAAACATCATAACAACTCATAGTAAGCATCGCCGAAGCGTTAAGCGTGCGGACCCTACGGGTTCGAGAACTATGTAGACATGACCGAGACACCTCTCTGGTCAATAACCAATAGCGGGACCTGGATGCCCATATTGGCTCCTACATATTCTCTGAAGATCTTTATCGGTCGGACCGCATAACAACATACGTTGTTCCCTTTGTCATCGGTATGTTACTTGCCCGAGATTCGATCGTCGGTATCCAATACCTAGTTCAATCTCGTTACCGGCAAGTCTCTTTACTCGTTCGTAATACATCATCTCACAACTAACTCATTAGTTGCAATGCTTGCAAGGCTTATGTGATGTGCATTACCGAGAGGGCCCAGAGATACCTCTCCGAGCAATCGGAGTGACAAATCCTAATCTCGAAATATGCCAACCCAACATGTACCTTCGGAGACACCTGTAATGTACCTTTATAATCACCCGATTACGTTGTGACGTTTGGTAGCACCAAAGTGTTCCTCGTGCAAGCGGGAGTTGCATAATCTCATAGTTATAGGAACATGTATAAGTCATGAAGAAAGCAATAGCAACATACTAAACGATCAAGTGCTAGGCTAACGGAATGGGTCATGTCAATCAGATCATTCAACTAATGATGTGACCTTGTTAATCAAATAACAACTCCTTGTTCATGGTTAGGAAACATAACCATCTTTGATTAACAAGCTAGTCAAGTAGAGGCATACTAGTGACATACTTGATTTGTCTATATATTCACACATGTATTATGTTTCCGGTTAATACAATTCTAGCATGAATAATAAACATTTATCATGAAATAAGGAAATAAATAATAACTTTATTATTGCCTCTAGGGCATATTTCCTTCAGGTACAAGGCAGAATAATCTCTTCCACGGCGCAAAATGAGCCTCGACGCCCAAGAACAGTTCGCAAAGGGCCACGAAGCCCGCGATGTGCAAAATGGAGGCAGGCATAAGGTGGTGCAACTGGAGGCCGTAGAACTCCAAGAGCCCCCGGAGAAACGAATGAATTGGAAATCTGAGTCCTCTTACTAGATAAGAGACAAAGCATACCCGCTCTCCTTTGGAGGGATCGGGGACACTCTCGCTTGCTTTCCGCCCTTATAGGTGGCGAGTCCGGCTCGAACCGGAACCATGAAGGCCGGGGGAAGAAATCCCTTGGTTTGGAGTGTCACTAGCTCGCTATGCGGGACTGAGCATCTCTCCCAATTTCCAGGCTGAGGGCTGGGAGCACGAGAGGAGGAGCCACGTCGACTGTCCATGATGGAATGGATTTTTGTCAGAGGCACTCCGATGATAGCTCGCGGAGGGGGGATGGTGTGACTCAGATCTAGATCCTCGTCCCTTTTATAGGCGGCTCATTTGCGCAGCTAGGGGGATAAGTGTAAAAATACCCTGGGTTTTCGCATTCATTCAAACACGTGGAAGATGGCCATTATTGGGCGTGGAAGCCAAGGTAGTCAGACACTATTCTACAAGTATATGGAATTTGGAGAAGAACCCGCCTCGCAATGCCGAAGACAATCTACGCGTCGGACTCATCGCCATTGAAGCCTGGTTCGGGGGCTACTGAGGGAGTCCTGGATTAGGGGGTGTCCGGATAGCTGAACTATCATCGTTGGCCGGACTCCTGGACTATGAATATGCAAGATTGAAGACTTCGTCCCGTGTCCGGATGGGACTTTCCTTGGCGTGGAAGGCAAGCTTGGCGATACGGATATGTAGATCTCCTACCATTGTAACCGACTCTGTGTAACCCTGAACCTATCCGGTGTCTATATAAACCGGAGGGTTTTAGTCCGTGGGGCGAACAACAATCATACCATAGGCTAGCTTCTAGGGTTTAGCCTCTCTCGATCTCGTGGTAGATCCACTCTTGTACTACCCATATCATCAATATTAATCAAGCAGGAGTAGGGTTTTACCTCCATCGAGAGGGCCCGAACCTGGGTAAAAACATCGTGTCCCTTGTCTCCTGTTACCATCCGCCTAGACGCACAGTTCGGGACCCCCTACTCGAGATCCGTCGGTTTTGACACCGACACATGTTGTATAGTATTATAGTACTCCATGAACATGTTGAAAGTCAAATTAATGAACTTGTTTGATATACGCATGCTACGTCTTGAGCTTGCGTTGGTTTTCCCCGAAGAGGAGAGGGTGATGCAGGAGAGTAGCGTAAGTATTTCCCTCAGTTTTTGAAAACCGAGGTATCAATCCAGTAGGAGGCCACGCGCAAGTCCCTCGTACCTACACAAAGAAAATAACTCCTCACAACCAACGCGAATAGGGGTTGTCAATCCCTTCACAGTCACTTACGAGAGTGAGATCTGATAGAGATGATAGATAATATTTTTGGTATTTTTGGTATAAAGATGCAAAGTAAAATAAAAGGCAAAGTAAAAAAAAGCAAAGCAATAATAAAGCATAGGAAGATTAATATGATGAAAATAGACCCGGGGCCATAGATTTCACTAGTGGCTTCTCTTAAGAGCATAAGTATTTTCACGGTGGGTGAGCAATTACTTGTTGAGCAATTGACATAATTGAGCATAGTTATGAGAATATCTAGGTATGATCATGTATATAGGCATCACATCCGAGACAAGTAGACCGACTCACCTTTTGCATCTACTACTATTACTCCACTCATCGACCGCTATCCAAAGCATGCATATAGAGTATTAAGTTAATGAAAAGCGAGTAACGCCTTAAGCAAGATGACATGATGTAGAGGAATAAATTCATGCAATATGATAAATACCCCATCTTGTTATCCTCGATGGCAATAATACAATCGTGCCTTGCTGCCCTTCTTGTCACTTGGAAAGGACACATAAAGATTGAACCCAAAGCTAAGCACTTCTCCCATTGCAAGAACTACCAATCTAGTTGGCCAAACCAAACGGATAATTTTAAGAGACTTGCAAAGATAACCAATCATACATAAAAGAATTCAGAGAAGATTCAAATATTGCTCATAGATAATCTTGATCATAAACCCACAATTCATCATCTCAACAAACACACCGCAAAAACAAGATTACATTGAATAGATCTCCACGAGACAGGGGGAGAACATTGTACTGAGATCCAAAAAGAGAGAAGAAGCCATCTAGCTACTAACTATGGACCCGAAGGTCTGAAGTAAACTACTCACACTTCATCGGAGAGGAAATGATGATGATGTAGAAGCCCTCCATGGTGGATTCCCCTTCCGGCGGAGCTCCGGAACAGGCCCCAAGATGGGATCTCGTGGATACAGAAAGTTGCGGCGGTGGAATTAGGTTTTTGGCTCCCTCTGTGATCTGTTGGGGGTACGTAGGTATATATACGAGGAAGGAGTACGTCGGTGGGGCTTCGAGGGGCCCACGAGGTAGGGGGCGCCCTCCACCCTCGTGGCCGCCTCCCTCCTTTCTTGACCTAGGGTCCAAGTGTCCTGGATCTTATCTGATGAGAAAATCACGTTCCCGAAGATTTCATTCCGTTTGGACTCCGTTTGATATTCCGTTTCTTCGAAACACTGAAATAAGGGGAAAAAAAGCAATTCTGGGCTGGGCCTCCGGTTAATCGGTTAGTCCCAAAAGGAATATAAAAATGGAAAATAAAGCCCAATATAGTCCAAAACAATAGATAATATAGCATGGAGCAATCAAAAATTATAGATACGTCGGAGACGTATCAACGCATATATCTGTTCATGTGTGGATTGCAGACAACATGTTCTCCAGTTTAAATATTTGAATGCAAGTTTATATCGAAACATGGTTTATATCAGTCTTTGATGCAGAAAACGCGACCTCCCCCTCTCCCGGACTCCTGCTCTCTCTCTCTCTCTCTCTCTCTCTCTCTCTCTCTCTCTCTCTCTCTCTCTCTCTCTCTCTCTCTCTCTCTAGACAATCTTCAATTACATGCATGCAACCAACACACAAACCTTTTTGGTCCCTCTCGCTTTCTCTCCATCTCACTCTCTCTTTGTGTGTGTGTGGGGGGGGGGGGTCTTTCTAGTTTACATGCATATATAATCCATCTATAGGTCTCTCTTGCACACTATGTATGATTCTCTAGTCCATGCTAGATATCTTGGGTGCACTCATCGTACGCACACAAATTCCTTGGCTCGTTGCCCGTAACTCTCTCATGCACCACTCTGTTGTCTCAAAGCTCTCCCCCTCTATCTCAAACTCTCCATCTACCTGGGTCACACATACACATGCATATCTCACTCGCACTCGATAGGCCCATCTAAAACTCTATCTCTCTCACTCATTCTCTCTCCATCTCACATGCACACACACACACACACAATCTCATGCCTAGCTAGCCAAGTATGATGGTCTCTCACTCAATTGTAGGCACACGCAGTCCCCCGTATATGTATATGACTAGCTAATCTTAGTCTCCATCACAAAGATGTGCATGGTCTATCTCGATTTCTCTCGGGGCATCTTTCTATCGCGCACGCACCTCCCTCGATCTCCCACCCATATAGTCCCCTCACGATCTCGAGGGGATCTCTCTATCACAAACACACCCTCTCGCCCTCCCCATGCGTCCATGTTCTCCATGTGTCCCTCTCGACCTTTGTTCCTTGTTGGCCAGACCTCTATTGGACATTTGCTATAGGGGTGTCTCCGTTGCAAACAATCACACACTAGCTATCTTCGTGTATCTCCTCGCCTCGCTTTTCTATCTCGGAGATGCATGTGTGAGATGTTCGCCTAAGAAACGAAAAAACACACACTCTCTCTCTAATTTATCGTTTGTTATCACTCTCTCTTTCACACACATACTCTTTTTGCACACTTACTCATTCTCCTTCACACGCACTTGATCTGGCCAACAAGGAAGGAGTACGTCGGTGGAGCTTCGGGGGGCCCACGAGGCAGGGGGCGCCCTAGGGGGGCGCCCTCCACCCTCGTGGCCGCCTCCCTCCTTTATTGACCGAGGGTCCAAGTCTCCTGGATCTTATCTGATGAGAAAATCACGTTCCCGAAGATTTCATTCCGTTTGGACTCCGTTTGATATTCCGTTTCTTCGAAACACTGAAATAGGCAAAAAACAGCAATTCTGGGCTGGGCCTCCGGTTAATAGGTTAGTCCCAAAAGTAATATAAAAGTGGAAAATAAAGCCCAATATAGTCCAAAACAATATAATATAACATGGAGCAATCAAAAATTATAGATACTGTTTGGAGGCGTATCAGACATCCCCAAGCTTAATTCCTGCTCGTCCTCGAGTGGTAAATGATAAAAAGAGAATTTGTGATGCGGAGTGCTACTCGGCATAATTTCAATGTAATTCTTCTTAATTGTGGTATGAATATTCAAATTCGAAAGATTCAAGACAAAAGTTCATATTGACATAAAAATAATAATACTTCAAGCATACTAACAAAGCAATCATGTCTTCTCAAAATAACATGGCCAAAGAAAGTTATCCCTACAAAATCATATAGTGCGGCTATGCTCTATCTTCACCACACAAAGTATTTAAATCATGCACAACCCCGATGACAAGCCAAGCAATTGTTTCATACTTTTGACATTTTCAAAACTTTTTCAATCTTCACGCAATACATGAGCGTGAGCCATGGATATAGCACTATATGTGGAATAGAATGGTGGTTGTGGAGAAGACAAAAAGGGAGAAGATAGTCTCACATCAACTAGGCGTATCAACGGGCTATGGAGATGCCCATGATAGATATCAATGTGAGTGAGTAGGGATTTCCATGCAACGGATGCACTAGAGCTATAAGCATATAAAGCTCAACAAAAGAAACTAAGTGGGTGTGCATCCAACTCGCTTGCTCATGAAGACCTAGGGAAATTTGAGGAAGCCCATCATTGGAATATACAAGCCAAGTTCTATAATGAAAAATTCCCACTAGTATATGAAAGTGACAAAACTAGAGACTCTCTATCATGAAGATCATGGTGCTACTTTGAAGCACAAGTGTGGTAAAAGGATAGTAACATTGTCCCTTCTCTCTTTTTCTCTCATTTTTTTATTTGGGCCTTTTCTTTTTTTTATGGCCTCTTTCTTTTTTTCCGTCCAGAGTCTCATCCCGACTTATGGGGGAATCATAGTCTCCATCATCCTTTCCTCACTTGGGACAATGCTCTAAAAAATGATGATCATCACACTTTTATTTTACTTACAACTCAATGATTACAACTTGATACTTAGAACAAAATATGACTCTATATGAATGCCTCGTGATGTGCGGGATATGCAATGATTCATAAGTGACATGTATGAAAGAATTATGAACGGTGGCTTTGCCACAAATACGATGTCAACTAAATGATCATGCTAAGCAATATGACAATGATGGAGTGTGTCATAATAAATGGAACGGTGGAAAGTTGCATGGAAATATATCTCGGAATGGCTATGGAAATTCCATGATCTGTAGGTATGGTGGCTGTTTTGAGGAAGGTTTTATGGTGGGTGTATGATACCGTGAAAAGTCTGTGATATTAGAGAGGCTAGCAATGGTGGAAGGGTGAGAAAAATGCGTATAATCCATGGACTCAACATTAGTCATAAAGAACTCATATACTTATTGCAATGATCTATAAGTTATCAAAGCAAAGTATTACACGCATGCTCCTAGGGGGATAGATTGGTAGGAAAAGACCATCGCTCGTCCCCGACCGCCACTCATAAGGAAGACAATCAATAAATAAATCATGCTCCGACTTCATCACATAACGGTTCACCATACGTGCATGCTATGGGAATCACAAACTTTAACACAAGTATTTCTCAAATTCACAATTACTCAACTAGCATGATCTAATATTATCACCTCGTTTATTAGTATTCAACGCACTCAAAAGAAAGTTTTACAAATCTTGAATACCAAGCATATTATTATTTTAAGAAAATTACCATGCTATTTAAGACTCTCAAAATAATCTAAGTGAAGCATGAGAGATCAATAGTTTCTTTAAAACAAATCCACCACCGTGCTCTAAAATATATAAGTGAAGAACTAGAGCAAAACTATAAAGCTCAAAAGATATAAGTGAAGCACATAGAGCAAAACTATAAAGCTCAAAAGATATAAGTGAAGCACATAGAGTATTCAAACAAATTCCAATACATGAATTGCTCTCTCAAAAGGTATGTACAACAAGTATGATTGTGGTAAACTAACAAGCAAAGACGCATGGAAATAATACAAGACGCTCCAAGCAAAACACATATCATGTAGTGAATAAAAATATAGCTCCAAGTAAAGTTATCGATGGAAGTGGACGAAAGAGGGGATGCCTTCCGGGGCATCCCCAAGCTTTGACTTTTTGGTGTCCTTGGATTATCTTGGGGGTTCCATGAGCATCCCCAAGCTTAGGCTCTTGCCACTCCTTGTTCCACAATCCATCAAAAAAAATCACCCAAAACTTGAAAACTTCACAACACAAAACTCAACAGAAATCTCGTAAGCTCCGTTAGCGAAAGAAAACAAAAGACCACTTCAAGGTACTGTAATGAACTCATTATTTATTTGTTTTGGTGTTAAACATACTGTATTCCAACTTCTCTATGGATTATAAATTATTTTACTAGCCATAGATTCATCAAAATAAGCAAACAACACACGAAAAACAGTATCTGTCAAAATCAGAACAGTCTGTAGTAATCTGTAACTAACGCAAACTTCTGAAACTCCAAAAATTCAGACAAAGTAGGACGACCTAGGAAATTTATTTATTGATCATAAGCAATTGGAATCACTATTTTATCACGTTCTGGTCTTCGTGAACAGAAAGTTTCTGGAAATTACAGCAAGATCGAATAACTATTATCCAAGAAGATCCGATAGGTTTAACTTGGCACAAACACTTATTAAAACATAAAACCACATCTAAGCAGAAGGTAGATGGATTATTTATTCCTAAACAGAAACAAAAACTAAAAACACTAAAAATAAAATTGGGTTGCCTCCCAACAAGCGCTATAGTTTAACGCCCCTAGCTAGGCATAAAAGCAAGGATAGATCTAGGTATTGCCATCTTTGGTATTCAGAGAGAAAAGAGCAAATTTCCTTTCTATGGTGTTCATCCTTCTATTTTGGGAAAGCACATTTACATTAATGGAGGAAGTGAGATTAAGCATGTTACGGAAGTTTGCATCTAAACTAGATTTCATCTCTTTAATAATTCCGTTTTGATAGAAGCATAAGAGAGTGGTAGACTCAACCTTATCATTCATGGGGTGCCCAAATATAGTTTTCATTCTTTCATAGGTATCTATAGCATCCCACAGAAAACCACACAAAGTATTTAAATCATGCACAACCCCGATGACAAGCCAAGCAATTGTTTCATACTTTTGACATTTTCAAAACTTTTTCAATCTTCACGCAATACATGAGCGTGAGCCATGGATATAGCACTATATGTGGAATAGAATGGTGGTTGTGGACAAGACAAAAAGGCAGAAGATAGTCTCACATCAACTAGGCGTATCAACGGGCTATGGAGATGGCCATCGATAGATATCAATGTGAGTGAGTAGGATTGCCATGCAACAGATGCACTAGAGCTATAAGCATATGAAAGCTCAACAAAAGAAACTAAGTGGGTGTGCATCCAACTCGCTTGCTCATGAAGACCTAGGAAAATTTGAGGAAGCCCGTCATTGGAATATACAAGCCAAGTTCTATAATGAAAAATTCCCACTAGTATATGAAAGTGACAAAACGAGAGACTCTCTATCATGAAGATCATGGTGCTACTTTGAAGCACATGTGTGGTAAAAGGATAGTAACATTTTCCCTTCTCTCTTTTTCTCTCATTTTTTTATTTGGGCCTTTTCTCTATTTTTTATGGCCTCTTTCTTTTTTTTCGTCCGGAGTCTCGTCCTGACTTATGGGGGAATCATAGTCTCCATCATCCTTTCCTCACTTGGGACAATGCTCTAAAAATGATGATCATCAAACTTTTATTTTTCTTTCAACTCAATGATTACAACTCGATACTTAGAACAAAATATGACTCTATATGAATGCCTCCGTGATGTCTGCGGGATATGCAATGATTCATAAGTGACATGTATGAAAGAATTATGAGCGGTGGATTTGCCACAAATACGATGTCAACTAAATGATCATGCTAAGCAATATGACAATGATGGAGCGTGTCATAATAAACGGAACGGTGGAAAGTTGCATGGCAATATATCTCGGAATGGCTATGGAAATGCCATGATAGGTAGGTATGGTGGCTGTTTTGAGGAAGGTTTTATGGTGGGTGTATGATACCGGCTAAAAGTGTGCAGTATTAGAGAGGCTAGCAATGGTGGAAGGGTGAGAAAAATGCGTATAATCCATGGACTCAACATTAGTCATAAAGAACTCATATACTTATTGCAAAAATATATAAGTTATCAAAGCAAAGTATTACGCGCATGCTCCTAGGGGGATAGATTGGTAGGAAAAGACCATCGCCCGTCCCCGACCGCCACTCATAAGGAAGACAATCAATAAATAAATCATGCTCCGACTTCATCACATAACGATTCACATACGTGCATGACTCTAATATTATCACCTCCATATCTCAAAACAATTATGAAGCATCAAACCTTTCTTAGTATTCAACACAATCAAAAGAAAGTTTTACAAATCTTGAATACCAAGCATATTATTATTTTAAGCAAATTACCATGCTATTTAAGACTCTCAAAATAATCTAAGTGAAGCATGAGAGATCAATAGTTTCTTTAAAACAAATCCACCACCGTGCTCTAAAATATATAAGTGAAGTACTAGAGCAAAACTAGAAAGCTCAAAAGATATAAGTGAAGCACATAGAGCAAAACTATAAAGCTCAAAAGGTATAAGTGAAGCACATAGAGTACTATAACAAATTCCAATTCATGTATGGCTCTCTCAAAAGGTGTGTACAGCAAGGATGATTGTGGTAAACTAACAAGCAAAGACGTAAATAATACAAGATGCTCCAAGCAAAACACATATCATGTAGTGAATAAAAATATAGCTCCAAGTAAAGTTACCGATGGAAGTGGACGAAAGAGGGGATGCCTTCCGGGGCATCCCCAAGCTTTGACTTTTTGGTGTCATTGGATTATCTTGGGGGTGCCATGGGCATACCCAAGCTTAGGCTCTTGCCACTCCTTGTTCCATAATCCATCAAAAAAATTCACCCAAAACTTGAAAACATCACAACACAAAACTCAACAGAAATCTCGTAAGCTCCGTTAGCGAAAGAAAACAAAAGACCACTTCAAGGTACTGTAATGAACTCATTATTTATTTGTTTTGGTGTTAAACCTACTGTATTCCAACTTCTCTATGGATTCTAAATTATTTTACTAGCCATAGATTCATCAAAATAAGCAAACAACACACGAAAAACAGAATCTGTCAAAAACAAAACAGTCTGTAGTAATCTATAACTAAAGCAAACTTCTGGAACTCCCAAAATTCAGCCAAAGTAGGACGACCTAGGCAATTTGTTTATTGATCATCATCAATCGGAATCACTGTTTTATCACATTCTGGTGATTTTTAACAATTGTTTTTGTGAACAGAAAGTTTCTGGAAATTACAGCAAGATCGAATAACTATTATCCAAGAAGATCCTATAGGTTTAACTTGGCACAAACACTAATTAAAACATAAAACCACATCTAAACAGAAGGTAGATGGATTATTTATTCCTAAACAGAAACAAAAACAAAAATAAATAAAAATGAAATTGGGTTGCCTCCCAACAAGCGCTATCGTTTAACGCCCCTAGCTAGGCATAAAAGCAAGGATAGATCTAGGTATTGCCATCTTCTGTATTCGGAGAGAAAAGAGCAAATTTCCTTTCTATGGCGTTCATCCTTCTATTTTGGGAAAGCACATTGCCATTAATGGAGGAAGTGAGATTAAGCACGTTACGGAAATTTGCATCTAAACTAGATTTCATCTCTTTAATAATTTCGTTTTGATAGAAGCATAAGAGAGTGGTAGACTCAACCTTATCATTCATGGGGTGCCCAAATATAGTTTCATTCTTTCATAGGTATCTATAGCATCCCCTTCAAGAAAACCTTCATCAAAAATAGAGTCTAAAACTTGTCTAAAAGAAGCGGGCAATCCAACATAGAAACTCTTTAAGTAAACCTCAATTTGATATTGTGGTACATAGCTAGCCCGAATCCTAAGTAACCTATCCCAAGCATCTTTTAAAGACTCATCAAGTAAATAACAAAAAATTCCAGAGTCATCTTCATCAAAATTATTTAAGCTCTCATTGGTAACCCTGGTGGGTTTTTCCATAGCATCATTATTTATGAGCTTAGAGAGGATAGAGGGGTTATCCAAGGTACTAGAACCCTAGAAAGGACCCTTAGTTCTTTTTGATTTGGCCATGGCAATGGGAAGGCAAACGGAAAGAGAGGCGAATAAAAGCGGCAAGGGTGAAGTGGGGAGAGGAAAAGCGAGGCGAATGGCAAATAATGTAATGCGAGAGATAAGGGATTGTGATGGGTACTTGGTATGTTGAATTTTGCGTAGACTCCCCGGCAACGGCGTCAGAAATCCTTCTTGCTACGTCTTGAGCTTGCGTTGCTTTTCCCCAAAGAGGAGAGGATGATGCAGCAGAGTAGCGTAAGTATTTCCCTCAGTTTTTGAGAACCAAGGTATCAATCCAATAGGAGGCCACGCGCAAGTCCCTCATACCTACACAAAGCAAATAACTCCTCGCAACCAACACGAATAGGGGTTGTCAATCCCTTCACGGTCACTTACTTACGAGTGAGATCTGATAGAGATGATAGATAATATTTTTGGTATTTTTGGTATAAAGATGCAAAGTAAAATAAAAGGCAAAGTAAAAAAGCAAAGCAATAATAAAGCGTAGGAAGATTAATATGATGAAAATAGACCCGGGGGCCATAGATTTCACTAGTGGCTTCTCTCAAGAGCATAAGTATTTTACGGTGGGTGAAAGAATTACTGTTGAGCAATTGACAGAATTGTGCATAGTTATGAGAATATCTAGGTATGATCATGTATATACGCATCACGTCTGAGACAAGTAAACCGACTCCTGCCTGCATGTACTACTATTACACCACTCATCGACCGCTATCCAGCATGCATCTAGAGTATTAAGTTAATGAAAACAGAGTAACGCCTTAAGCAAGATCACATGACACTACTAGGGAAAACCTTATACACAGAATGTTACCAGTAGCGCTGTACAAAATCAGACGCTACTGCTACTTAGTAGCAACGCGCGTAAATAAACCGCGCTACTGCTATGACTTTAGCGATGGCGGCGTGCTAGCAAAAGCGCTGCTGCTATGTTTGAACTGGGCGCACATGGCTAGCCCAACCTAGCGATGGCCAGATATCGCTCTTGCTACTCTCCTTAGGCTGTGGCGGCGCTTACGTGTAAGGCGCTACGCTATGAAATAAAATAAAGTGAAAAACAAGTATAAAAGTAAATGAAAATGAAAGAAATAGAAAAGGAGAAAGGAAAAAATAAAATGTAAAGAAAAATAAAAGAAAAAAGGGAAAAGGAGAAAGGAATAGCGATGGCGGGTTTAGGGAAGCCTTGTAGCTAACAGCTATAGCGCGTTTTGAAAGCAGCCATCAAGCATGCTTTCACTTAAACAACGGTTCCCCCCCCGCCCACCACCACACTTCTTCCCCAAATCCCTCGCCCTCGCCGCCGTCTCCCCAATGCGCCGTCACCCCCCTTCGCCGCCGTCTCCTGCCGGCGTGGACGCCCGCAACCTCACCGTCTCCCCTCGAGGCCGCCGTCATCCTCACCGCCGCCGCCCGAGGCCGCCCTCAGCCTCACCGCCGCCGCTCGAGGCTGCCCTCGACGTCACCATCGGTGCCCTCCACCTCACCGCCGCCCGAGCCCCCCCAGGACCGCCGTTGCCCGTGCCCGAGCCCGCTCTCTCCGCCCCTGCCTCCGTCATCGAGCACCTCCCCGCCATCGTTTCTCCCCTCTCTGTAAGTCCCCCACCCCTCCCCCCCCCCACTCCTCTCTCTCTGCATTTTAGAGAAAAAGTTAGTAGAGAAAAAGTTTGTTTATAGCAAAAGGTTTAGTTTAGATCAAAGTATGTTAAGTAGTAGATGTTAGAGCAAAAATTAGTTTAGAGCAAAAATTTGGTTTACAACAAAAGTTAGTTAGGGCAGTAGGGTTTAATTAGGGTAGATGCTGCTTGTATAGTATATAGTGATACTAGTAGATGTTAATTAGGTTAGGGCATGGATGTTAATTAGATGTTTTTCAGTTAGGGCACTAGAGTTTTGCTAGGTTAATTAGGTTAGTAGTGCCGCTAGTAGTAGTGGTACAGTAGGTTAATTAGGTGATGTTAAATGAATAAGCTAAATGAATGAAATTAGTCGTTAACTGAATATTTTTTCCTTTCATCATTATAGAGCACTAAAGTTAACTGAATTTTGTTCTATTAGTAGTTAAATGAATTTTCTTCTACACTTTGTTTTTGAATTAGCTTGTGAAATTTGGACATGTGGTTGCTCGTGTATATTTGGACATGTGTTGCGGTGTCGAAGAGGATATTTGAACACTTGTTTCTGGGAATGATGCTGAGTGTCATATTTTTTGCCGTAATGTTGATTCATTTCTGGTCCGGCAAATTTTAGGTTCTCGATTTGTCCACTTTTTAGCAAAGGTCATGCCGAAATTTTCAGTGAATTTCGGCATGACTTGTGCTAAACTAGGACATATCGGCGCCCGATTTGCCGCACCAGAAGGAGTCAACATTCCTGCAAAACAATAGGCCTTTTTATGTCATTATTCATTTTATTAGGTCTAGAATTAATTGACTAGATTTAATCATAGGAAACATGGCTAGCAACGATGAAGGACAGGGTTCTGGTGATTGCGACGACATCTACCGGGCGGCAGACGAATTTTTTAGCCTTACCGACGATCAACCGATGTTGTTGCTGGGCCCACCGATGGCATCGGGGACTGAGACCGACACGCAGACTGGTGCTGAGACTGAGACCGCGCCGAGACTCGACCGGCATCAAGATCAGGGGCTGGATCGAGACCGGCGCTGCCTCGGGGAGCGGAGCCGGTGTAGAACCAAAATCAAAGAGGCAACGGCTTCCTAACAAACTCAGGACTACTAGACTGGTGGTCACGGAGGTGGACGACGGCAATTTTCAGCCAAAGGCGCCCGATGAAGCGCGCGCATGCTACGACAATCAAACAGGCTGCATCGTACAGACAACCGCCACCATCAACGATGAGAAACTACAGAAAATAGAAAATATGAGGAGCTCCCTCCTAAAGAAGTTTCACCAGATATTCTTGTTCCCGGGCCGGAATGAGAAGGATTATGAAGATCCAGATGAGGACCCGGCAATGAAGAAGATAAACAAACACGCCATGACCAAGTTTAGCGACGTGTTCGCCGCCTGGAAAAATCGAGTGAAAGCAAAGATCATCGACAAGGAACCCTACTCCAAGATTGTAAAGGATAATCCGACAATCACGGAAGAGCAGTTTCAAATATTCAAGGAGGCTTGCGAGGTCGAAGCTGCCAAAAAAAGTCTAAGTACATGATGGGGCTTCAAGAGAGGAACATTGGGAGCCACCACCTCGGAAGCCGTGGTTACGGCGGAAAGAGGTCCAAATGGGCCAAGGAGGACGCGGAAGCCGCGAGTCTGGGCATCCCAGACCCCTTGGCGGAGTTCACCGTCCCGCAAGAGCGTGACGTCCTCAGGGCCCGGCACCGTTGGGACCCAGTGAAGAAGGTTTACGAGACAAAACCGGTCATAACGGAGTTCATGGGACTGCTGGTAATTTTAGTTTCTGATCAATTCGACTGCACATGTTAGCCATATTTGTAAACGATCCTTGTGCCTTTTGCAGAAAGAGCAGCACCGGATTGCGGTCGAAAGCGACTCGCCGTCTGAGGCATTGGCGAGGCCCAAGTGGGACACTCCATTCAACCTGGCGTTGAACATATTGAAACGACAACCGGTGGATACTCGACCGTCGTATGGACGCGTGCACGGTGTCGGAGACGGCGCCACGTGGAAGGAGTACTACCGTGAGACCACGGAGGAGAGAAAGGAAAGACGGAGGTTAACTGAAGAAATCATCGACAAGAAGGTTGAGATTGCGGTTGAAAAGAAATCATCTCATACAGTCGCAACAGCGGTAGCTGCCGCAAAACAGGTGGTTTCAGATTTGTCTACTTCCTTGGTGACGGGCGTTTTCACTTCGACGAGGCAAAA
Organism: Aegilops bicornis; assembly: GCA_021605145.1. Lineage (NCBI taxonomy): Eukaryota > Viridiplantae > Streptophyta > Magnoliopsida > Poales > Poaceae > Aegilops > Aegilops bicornis. The sequence goes on from CM038669.1 coordinate 526,230,342, forward strand.
TCCAGAAAAAATGTAGAGGACTTTCCCCTTGCTGACTTCTTGGGAGCACCTGCTCCCGCACCGGCTCCCGCACCGGACGTGCTCGGCGGTGCTTCGTCTTTGGCTGAGCTCGACGCCCTCACGGTATCTGTCACACCGGCCCCCTTCAATATAAATGTATAATCTCCCATTTTCGTTGCCTTTTGGATGTCTCACGTCGCAGACTTTTCTTTGCAGGCCGACGAAACCCCGTGCACCATATTGTACACCATCGGCGACCAGAAGGTGGACGTGGAGAAGGCGACGATAATGGAGCCGAAGGAACCATTGTTCCACAACCGGCCGAACCCCCTGAATCTCTTCAAGGTTTCCGTGGCCAGTGTCGAACCGGGCCACGAGAATTTGCCTCCTCCAATACTACTGGTGGATGACGAGGAGACACCGCGGCGGCTTGGTGATTGTTGCAATGGGTGGGTCCTGTAGTGGCCAAAGAGTCTGCTTCGTCTGGAGGCAATCGGGAGCACACCCACGAGCACGCAGCCTCAGCAAGGTATGAACATCAACACCCCACCTACCCAATTAGCGTCAGGTGTCGGGTTGGGTGATAGCGGGCGGGGTAAGGAGGAGGCTCCATTAGTCGCCCGATGGCGTCGCCATGGATGAGGATGAGGGCGACGGTGGCGGCTGAGCAGTATGTCTATACTGGCGCCTCCTCAGGGTTTGAGCGTCATGAGTCGGTGCCTGAATTGCCGTCTCATCGTATTATGGACGACCTTACGGTAGTAAAGAAGTCTAGGAAGAGAGCGAGGAAAGGCAAAAAAGCTGATTCTATGATCCAGCCACCTCGGCTGACCTCGGCTTCGGGGACCGTATAGATATCCCCGATGCGGATAAATGGCATATCCCCGGTCAACCAATCATACCTGCAACAGCGCTAGGGGTCAGATTCGGCGATCTAAGGAGACTTCATGACAATGTGAAGCGGGTAGAGAAAGGCCTCATCGCCTCGACAGATCCAGGATACCCACTCTACGTGGTTAACATTCCGCAGCAAATGTCGTACGTCGACATCTTCCCCGCGGATAAGTTCTTCCTCCGATTCGATTACATATTCGACATGTTTCACGTGAAGAAGCTGGATTTTATGTTTGTCCGCTTTTATGCCTTGCACATGAACTACATCATCGGGTTTGAGCAGATATCGCATATCTGTGTCGCTGACCCGTACTACATGCACGAGGGCTTCTTGGGAGTCTTGGCAGAGCACCGTGTATACGCGAGGGAATACATCGTCAATTTCATGCTCGCCAATAAGGACAAGGAGGCGATTCTCGTGCCTTATCATCCCGTGTAAGTCATCCGCGCTGCTATCCTTCCTTCGATTTCAATCATTCATTTGCACGGTGGAGGCTAAGTAATTTGAGGTGTACTTATTTTTGCTTGGCGGCCAGGCGTGCCGTCCTCATCATCCTCTACCCCCGATTCTCCCACGCTCTTTACTTGGACTCGTCGAAGAACATTCACAAAAAGGATTACACCCACATCAAGGATGTTCTCGGCAATGCTATGTTTTACTACCAAGCAAGGGGTGGAGAGGTCAGGGACAAGAAGAGAAGGGGCGGCGGGGTGCGCCTTGGCCGTAAGACCGACTTCTGCTGCATCCACCAACCGAGCGATTCTCTTAATGATGGATTCTATGTCCTACACCACATGCTTTGGAGTCTGAGCGGGATCACGGAACCTTTGTCGGCGTGCAGGAACGGGATCCCAGACTTGCACACTGCGGCTGCGGCGTGGCTCAAAGGGGGCCCGTCACGGCCCATCTTCACCAACACAAGCTCAAGACCCTCGCGAGGGGCCAAGCCTCATGAGGCGGACGACAGGAGCTTCCTCGGTAGCGGCCTCATTAGGCTGGCTCGCGAGGAGGCGGAGAGATCAAGGCGGGTACCTCACGAGGTGCCCATGGCGCAAGCCATGACGACCAAGGCGCCCGAGGCGGGCGCCCGACCAGCAGTGTCCCCTTTCCTCTTTGGTGCAAAGGGAGCAAGCGCGGCGAGAGCATCAAGCAAAGGCGTCCATTTCGTGCAACAAGACCAAGACCAGCCCAACGGCAGGAAGGAAGTCATTGTGGAGCCCAAGCCGGGCGTCACCACTCAGAGCCTTTGACAGGCGAGGACCAACTTTAGTCAGGATAAGTGTACCAGATGTTCCCCTTCAAAATGGCCAATTGTTGGCGCCCTTCCCGCTCAATATTTGGGAAGAGGCCCAGGGCCTCTGCCTATATAAGTAGAGCTAGCCACCATAGTAGAGGCAGCTTGATCTTGATCCGGATCGGATCAGTAGCTGGATCCCAAAGAGAGAGAGAGAGAAGGCGACTGAACTCCTCCAAGCAGTTCATCGCCCCAGCCAAGAACAGAACCTCGTGAGGCTGTTCCTCCTTGTATTGTTCATCACCATCAGCCCAAGAGGCAATCCACCACACTACAAACTAGAGTAGGGTATTACACCTAGCAGTGGCCCGAACTAGTATAAACCTTGTGTCTCTTGTGTTGTTCCTTTCATAGCTTAGATCTTAGCGAGGCGGCGGGGTTCAGGTAGGTAGAGGGCGAATCTCCGTGCGCACCCCAGTGTTCGAACCTCAAGGGTCTGCCGGAACCCGAAATCCAACATTTGGCACGCCAGGTAGGGGTGCGCCGGGGTCCGCCTTCTGCCACTTCGTGTCTCGTCGCATCGTCATCATCATGTCCGGCGACCAAGCGGGCAACCCTGGTCCCTGGGCGGCTTGGCCCGCCCACGGAGAGCCGCTCGCCTCGGGCGACCCCGTGCCCCAGGCAGCTTGCGGACCGCAGGGCGCTGCGGGCCGCGGCCGATGCGGACAGGCTTCGACTGCTCTCACGCCGCGGCAGGCGTGGGCGGCAGCGAGGGCCTCCAACCACTCCGCGGCCGCGACGCCGTACACCCGCCAGGAGCAGGCGAACTCGAGGGCCACGCTCACGGTGGCCTGGGAGTTATTGCAGTGCGAGCCTCTTTGGAAGGCGGCCATAGCGTCTTTGCTAGAGCGGGTGGCGAGCTCTGAGCCCGCCGCCTCGAGGCTCACCCCTTCTGCACCCAGCTCCCACCTCAGGTCCAGGCGGCCAGCAGAGCTCCACCAGCGGCGGGATCAAACTACTCCAACACCGGCGAAGCTGTCAGCACCGGGCCAGCAGCAGCGCTGCCTCCGCTCCCGGCCAACGAAGAAGGACTCGCCGCGACCCATGGCCCCAGTGGGCCGCCGCGCTACCACCCCCAGGTGGGAGCCTCAAGCAGAGCTGCATGGCACACGGAGCACTATGGCGCGGCCTTCGGGATGATGGCCCCAGAAGAATACGTGCCCCACATGATGGACCAAGGGCACCAGCATGAGGGGGAACAAGGCTCGCTCCTCGGCCCAAGCCGGGAGGCGAGGCGACAGTTGAGCTCTTCCAGAGCCCCGTGAAGGCCCCACCGCCACGCTGAAGCGACGATTATCGGGTACCACTAATTCCTCGGGAGCGGGCATACGTTAATCATGAATCGCGGGAGGTGCAGTCGCCACAGCGGCGGCTGCCCGCTCCGCGATCTCCTACCCCTCGGGAGGAGGGCGTCGGGGGCTGCAGGAGAGGGGCCGAGATCCGGCATCACCACCGCGGCATTCGGAGCAAGGCGTTCTCAGGAGATAAGCCCTCTGCTGGGGAGGTGCCTCAGGGCCTGCCCCTGGCGGAGGACCCGTGGTCGTCGGGGGAACCGTTGGCGACCGCTCTAACCCATCGGCGGCGTCCTAGTTTCCGGTCGTCGTTGATGGCACTAGAGTTCGGCGCAAGGCGGGGCCCTCGTCTGGCGATATGAAGCAAGGCGGGTACCTGTGAAGAAGGCCCAGTGCCTGTGAAGCTCGCCGCCCCGTGACACTCTCACATAATAATGAGTGGGGTTGTACACGCCCCAGAGTCTTAGGGGTGCCGGCCTCAGGCCCTGGGGCTCCCTCCCACGCCCAGTGGCAGCACTTAGCTCCGCGCTGGTGAGAAGACGTCCAAGACTAGACTAGGTGCCAGACACAGCCTTTTTTGGTTTGCTTTCATTGCTTTTCCCTTTGGTTGTCACTCTCCCCTGCTGGATTTGAGTTGGATTCGAATTTGAGATTTGCGTGTGTTTGGGGAAGGGGGTGTTTAGTCTCGTTCGAGAAATCTCTCGCGTTCCGGTCACCGCTTTGCCTCAGCTGCCTCCCCTCGTGAGCCCCTTGCGAGCCGGGTTGGGCCTAGCTTGCGCGCAGCCAAGACTGCCGCCGCCGCATCCTCTCAGGAAGTTTTTACTGCAGATCCTACGGGTTCGATCATGAGGCACTTAGGACGCCACAACCCTCCACAGGCTATCTCAGGGCCCGCATGGGACAAAGGTAAACTAGCCAGCCGCTTGGCGCAGGCATACGGGTAATATAGCATCAACTAATACACAGAACACAAGTTTTACATGAGGGGCTCCCCCTCCCAAAATGCTCTCACAGCCGTCAGGGCAAAACCTGAGTTCTATTCATGCAGGGTAAGGAAACAGGGACGATGCGCAGTCAGTCAGATAAATCCCCCAATGCATCCTCAGAGGCACCTCCTGAATTGTCGCTGGCGTGGCTGGCCTCGCCGTCGCTCTCTGCGTCGTCACCAGCGGCGTCAGGGCCGTTCACCACGCCGCCTTCATCAGCAGCCACGATTACGCCATCGTTTTTTGAAGCGAAGGCTCTGACGAGGGTGTCCACGTTGTCTTCCACCCAGTGTGCGGAGTCGCCCGGGCGGCACAGGGGCTGAAGGCGATAAGCGGCGTCGAAGTCAGTGGGGTCCATATTAGGAGATGGCTGAAGAGGCGAAAAGCGGCGCCCGGCGAAGCGGCTCCTCTCCTCCACCAACCTGTTGGCTCGACCGACCTCGCCTCGGCCGAGTCACCACGTCGGTGAAGAACTGAAGGTTGCCGGCGTAGTTAACTGCGTGCGGCTCGCCAACAGCCGCCTCGCAGATATTACCCAAGGCCGTGTTGTCTCTCTCCCGGAGCGTGGTGAGCATGGGGCCGTGCTCATGCTCCAGGATCCTCCGCTGGCGTATCTCGTCCGCATTCTGTCGCGCGACGGCCTCAGCCTCGTCCACCCATTGGTGAAGAAGAAGCACCTCGGCACGGGAGGCAGCTAACCCCTCCTGCGACCTCGGGGGCAGCCCAAGAGGCATCGGCCCGCCGCGTCACCTCCTCCTGCTTGGCCTGCAAGGCAGCGGTCCTACCTTCGGCCTCAGCCCGGATCAACCCCAGCCTCTCCTCGAACTCGCGCTCAAGGTTCAAGCGCGCCGTCGCCACCCGACGCCCAACCTCCTCCAGGACGCGGGCTTCCCGCCCAGCGACGTCATCCTCCGCCCTCGTCACCAAGTGCTCCCTTGTTTCCAGGCGTTCGTACTCGCGTGCGCGTTTGGCGGCTTCCAGCGTCAGCGCCTCCTCCCGCTTCTGGAGCTCCGCTGGGTCTCCTGAGGCCACCCTCATCGACGCAAAGGCCGTCTCGCGCAGCTCCACCTGCTCCTCCAGTGAGCTGCATCGGGCCAGGAGTTCCCGCGCCCGCTCCTCCGCCGCCTCTTGCCGCTGATCAGCTTCCCGAGCCTCTTCAACGGCCCGAGAACGGACCTCCCGAGAGGCCGCCAGCGACGCCTTGGCCTCCTCATCGTCAAGATCACGCTGATGGCGCGCAAGGGCGACAACCGCCTTCAGCTGGCGCCTCTCGCGGCGGCGCAGGCCCTCGGCCTCGGTAGCGTCTTCATCAGCGAGCTCTTCACCAAGCAGGCTCACCGCATCAGCCGCCCTCCGAAGAAACCCTTGGCGAAGAGTGCGGCGCTCCCGGGCGCGCTCAAGTATGTCTTCCACACCATCATTTGCCCCAAGCAAGCGTCGGGGGCCACGAATAAGCGCTCCCCCTCCGGACAGGGGGCTGGGGGCTGGCGCCCTCGCCGCGGCCGGGCACACCTCGCCAGAAGCCCGACCAAGAGCCAGCCCATCCCCCAAAGAAGAGCGCAGGGAATGCCTCAGCCAATCACTGTCGACGACCAGACGAGAAGACCACGACAGGCTGGCTATGCCACGAGAAGGCTCGCGAAGGAGGGTCACGAGGCGCGCGGGGCCGCGGTGCGCCTCAGGATGGTTCATCTCTCCAACCGGCCTCACCACGAGGACTCCGCTGCTCGGGGTGCTCGAATCTGATGGAGAGGCGGAATAAGGGGATGGCTACTTAGCCATCTCCGTGAGCTTCGGCGAGGAAGGGCCCTGCAGAGCAAGGATCGATAAAAGCAACGGAAGAATCGGGGAGCGAGAAAGGGAAAAGCTTACTCGCCGGTGGCGAAGTACTTCCTGCGCTTGGCCAGACGACAAGGGTAATAAATGCCAGGCTTCCCTTCTCTTCCGGATAGCCTCAAAGTCCACGCGAAGGTGACCCAAGAGTTGAGCGCAGGGGTCAACCTGCGACGAGGAAGGAGCGTCGAGACGACCCGCGTCGGGTGCGTCTGCCTGATGCACGCCGCCGTTCACCTCACCAAGAAGAGTAACTGGGGCCCCAGGGGCCTCAGCCGTGGGCACTACGGGCAGCTGCTCACCACCCCCAGCCGCGGCAGCCTGGACCTCAGGAGCTGCTCCCTCAAGAGCGCCGCCTAGCACCGTCACCCCTGCGGAGGCCCCCTCGGCCTCCAGCGGCTCGTGCCTCCCTGCTCCGCCACTCGAGGAAGAGCCGCCATGGCCGACTGGAAGGGCAGTCACCACCATCGGGTTCTCGCGAGACCCCATGAGGCCTGAGCGCCCCCATTCGTCGATCTTGGGCATCACTTCACATAGTCACCCCTGCTTGAGCAAAAGTACAGCCAGCACCCCTTGCGGATCTTTGCCAGGTAGGGTCCCCGATCAAGACCAAGAGCACCTTCCTCGGCCTTGGGCATCAAGTCCTCCTCACAGAGCCTCATGCGGTCTTCACGCCCGCTGAAGGCCCACATCCGGCGGGAATGGCGCTGAGAGGGGCAATGCGGCATAACAGGAACTCCTTCAATACCTTGGGCGCCGTCACGCCGAGCGCCCTCGGAACGCTGTGGCGACGCCAGACGGCGAGCCGGGGCTCGTGGCGTCTCTGGCCCCATCTGGAATTGGGGACAGCGGGTGATGTTGGCTCGACGGCGGGGGCTGGGTACCCCACGTCCACGTCTGACCACCGCTCGCGGAACCCAAAGCGCGGCGGAGGAAGGCTGAAGTCAATCCACAAGCCGATGTTTGAGATCTTTGCAAGGAAGCCCACACCCCAAACATTGGGTGGGGTCAACAAAGCGCGGAGAGAAGAAGTGGCGCAGCAAAGGCAAGCTGAGGAAGGATGCCCATCATCGCCTCACAAACAAAGGCGAAGACCGCAAGAAGAGTGATGGATTACGGACCCAAGTGCATCATATGGATCGATAGTGGAAAGCACAACATTGAAGAAATCGGAGAAAGGCGAACCAGCCCGCCCACGAAGCGTCGACAAAATACGGACCTCAGTAATTATCCTGTCAATGGCGAAGTGGGACGCGGGCCAGGCCGTCGTCCACCCGCATTCGTTGAAGATGGTGGCCAAAGCCGAGCTGACCTTGCCCAGGCCCTCTCGATTGAGTATGATTGACCGATCGACGGCGGGGGCCGCCGACAACAGCGAGCAAGGCGGAGGCATGGGTTTCTTCCCTCTTCCATTCTTCGTCGGAGCCATGGCAACGGAAGGGGGGAGGAAGGTTCGAGATTGGATTGGGAGCAGAAGCTAGAGTTCGGGAGGAGGAAGAGTGGGGGATGGTCGAGCAGCGAAAGGGGAGGCGGTGTGTGCGGCTACTGAGTCCGCCTAGCACGGCACAAAATAAGGAGGCGTGGGGAAACGGTCGCCCACGTCCAATCAACGCCACGCTTGGCGCCCAATGCCGCAGGCTGTTAGGGGCCCGTGGTGCTTGGCGCTGCCCTTCGCCTCTCTGCTCGGCCAAGCCAGGCGCGCCAGGCCCGGGGCTCTGTCGGCGTTGCAGGAGCAGGGGTCCCCAGACTTGCACACTGCGGCTGCGGCGTGGCTCAAAGGGGGCCCATCATGGCCCATCTTCACCAACACAAGCTCAAGACCCTCGCGAGGGGCCAAGCCTCATGGGGCGGACGACAGGGAGCTTCCTCAGGCGCGGCCTCATCAGGCTGGCTCGCGAGGAGGCAGAGAGATCAAGGTCGGGTACCTCATGAGGTACCCATGACACAAGCCATGACGACCAAGAGCGCCAGGCGGGCGCCAGCCCGCGCAGTGTCTTCCTTTCCTCTTTGGTGCAAAGGGAGCAAGCGCAGGCGAGAGCATCAAGGAAAGGCGTCCATTTCGGTGCAACAAGACCAAGACCAGTCCAACAGTAGGAAGGAAGTCATTGTGGAGCCCAAGCCGGCGTCACCACGAGAGCCTTTGACAGGCGAGGACCAACTTTAGTCAGGATAAGTGTACCAGATGTTCCCCTTCAAAATGGCCATTTGTTGGTGCCCTTCCCTCTCAATATTTGGGAAGAGGCCCAGGGCCTCTGCCTATATAAATAGAGCTAGCCACCATAGTAGAGGCAGCTTGATCTTGATCCGGATCGGATCAGTAGCTGGATCCCAAAGAGAGAGAGAGAGAGAAGGCGACTGAACTCCTCCAAGTAGTTCATCGCCCCGGCCAAGAACAGACCCTCACGAGGCTGTTCCTCCTTGTATTGTTCATCACCATCAGCCCAAGAGGCAATCCACCACACCACAAACTAGAGTAGGGTATTACACCACAACGGTGGCCCGAAATAGTATAAACCTTGTGTCTCTTGTGTTGTTCCTTTCATAGCTTAGATCTTAGCGAGGCCGCGGGGTTCAGGTAGGTAGAGGGCGAATCTCCGCGCGCACCCCAGTGTTCGAACCTCAAGGGTCTGCCGGAACCCGAAATCCGACAAGCTTCGCATGTCACCTACATCCGGCGATGCCCATATTCTGCAATGGGCAAAGAACGTAGGAGATATCGAGGATCATCGACTTCGAGCCGAGTTCTATCACATCTAGCGCGAACTTGCCCAAATCATCATGAAGGATGTCGTCAGAAAAATAGGGATGTTCTACGAAGAACGACAAATGTCGCGGGAAGACGTCCGAACATGGGTAGCCGCTCAGCGTCTCGACCTGAAGCCTTTCACTAGGCTCGGGACTATCTCCACGACATGGATGGATGGAGCGACATGTTGGAGTGATTGTCGATATATGACAATGTGTCCGTTTAGTCCATACTTTCTGTATGATAAAACTTTGAGTTATGCACGGTGAAACTTTATTTGTGATGTAATTAAACCGTCCTCCTCCTCGACTAGCGAAAATCACTCTAGTTAGGGCATTTTGGGGTACGATGAACTTTGTTATTTATGCTTATGATATGTTGTTTCTATTTTTGCCAAGTCTGTCTCTTTACATTTGCTCAACTATATATGTTGCATATCATCGACTCATGTGACGATGCAGGTGCATAGATCATTGATGGTGAATAAGTGCTACGCCAGGAGTATATATACAACAAGTGGCCGGAGTGTCAGGCCCAGGTGTACCGGTTTCCGGTTTCCGAGCGACAGGAAGTAGTTAGTTTAGGTTCACGCTAATGCGAGAGAGTGGATACGAACTCATGTACTCAAAGTGATAGCTCTTCTCGCATATATCATTGTTTAGATGGATGACGATGTATTTGCAAGTAATCGAGACTTGTATCGCTATTTTCGAGATGATGACGAGAGACCACTTTGTGTTGGATGATGATTATGATGATGACATGATTTGATGAGACTAATTGTATGTATATGCTATGATTACATTTGTATGTGTATGATATGCTAAAGATTATTGTATAAAGCCTATTCAAATACAAAACAAATACAAAAACAAATATGCAGGAAAAAAAACTAATAAAACTAGTAGTAGCGAGGGGGGAAAATTTAGCGATGGCGCGCATTACGATGGCGCTTCCCGAGAAAACAGCGCTGCAGATAATATCAAGCGCCCTTCTCTAAAGCGCTACAGAAATTCATGTATAGCGATGGCGTGCGACAACAAAGCGCTCTTGCTATCGTTAAACTATAGCGCCTTATTAGTAGCGCCGGTCCCCGCGCTACTGAGAGGCCCAAAACCCGCGCTGCTGCTAGGCTTTTCCCTAGTAGTGTGATGTAGAGGAATAAATTCATGCAATATGATAAATACTAAATACCCCATCTAGTTATCCTCGATGGCAACAATACAATACGTGCCTTGCTGCCCTTACTGTCACTGGGAAAGGACATCGCAAGATTGAACCCAAAGCTAAGCACTTCTCCCATTGCAAGAACTACCAATCTAGTTGGCCAAACCAAACGGATAATTCAAAGAGACTTGCAAAGATAACCAATCATACATAAAAGAATTCAGAGAAGATTCAAATATTGCTCATAGATAATCTTGATCGTAAACCCACAATTCATCGGTCTCAACAAACACACCGCAAAAACAAGATTACATCGAATGGATCTCCACGAGAGAGGGGGAGAACATTTTATTGAGATCCAAAAAGAGAGACGAAGCCATCTAGCTACTAACTATGGACCCGAAGGTCTGAAGTAAACTACTCACACTTCATTGGAGAGGCTATGATGATGATGTAGAAGCCCTCCGTGGTGGATTCCCCTTCCGGCGGAGCTCCGGAATAGGCCCCAAGATGGGATCTCGTGGATACAGAAAGTTGTGGCAGTGGAATTAGGTTTTTGGATCTGTCTCTGATCTGTTGAAGTGCGTGGGTATATATAGGAGGAAGGAATGCGTCGGTGGAGCTTGGGGGCCACGAGGCGGGGCGCGCCCTAGGGGGCGCCCTCCACCCTCGTGGCCGCCTCCCTCCTTTCTTGACCGAGGGTCCAAGTCTCCTGGATCGTATCTGATGAGAAAATCACGTTCCCGAAGATTTCATTCCGTTTGGACTCCGTTTGATATTCTGTTTCTTCGAAACACTGAAATAAGCACAAAAAAAGCAATTCTGGGTTGGGCCTCCGGTTAATAGGTTAGTCCCAAAATTAATATAAAAGTGGAAAATAAGCCCAATATAGTCCAAAACAATAGATAATATAGCATGGAGCAATCAAAAATTATAGATACGTTGGAGACGTATCAACGCATATATCTGTTCATGTGTGGATTGCAGACAACATGTTCTCCAATTTAAATATTTGAATGCAAGTTTATATCGAAACATGGTTTATATCAGTCTTTGATGCATAAAACGCGACCTCCCCCTCTCCCGGACTCCTGCTCTCTCTCTCTCTCTCTCTCTCTCTCTCTCTCTCTCTCTCTCTCTCTCTCTCTCTCTCTCTCTCTCTCGCCGACAATCTTCAATTATGTCGCATGCATCCAACACACAAACCTTGTTGGTCCCTCTCGCTTTCTCTCCATCTCTCTCTCTCTTTGTGTGTGTGTGGGGGGGGGGGTATTTCTAGTTTGCATGCATATATACTCCATCTATAGGTCTCTCTCGCACACTATGTATGATTCTCTAGTCCAAGCTAGATATCTTGGGTGCACTCATCGTACGCACACAAATTCCTTGGCTCGTTGCCCGTAACTCTCTCATGCACCACTCTGTTGTCTCAGAGCTCTCCCCCCTCTCTCTCTCAAACTCTCCATCTACCTGGGTCACACATACACATGCATATCTCACTCGCACTCGATAGGCCCATCTAAAACTCTATCTCTCTCACTCGTTCTCTCTCCATCTCACATGCACACACACAATCTCATGCCTAGCTAGCCGGGTATGATGGTCTCTCACTCAATTGTAGGCACACGCAGTCCCCCTATATGTATATGACTAGCTAATCTTAGTCTCCATCACAAAGATGTGCATGGTCTATCTCGATTTCTCTCGGGCATCTTTCTATCACAAGACGCACCTCCCTCGATATCCCACCCATATAGTCCCCTCACGATCTCGAGGGGATCTCTCTATCACAAACACACCCTCTCGCCCTCCCCATGCGTCCATGTTCTCCATGTGTCCCTCTCAACCTTTGTTCCTTGTTGGCCAGACCTCTATTGGACATTTTCTATAGGGGTGTCTCCGTTGCAAACAATCACACACTAGCTATCTTCGTGTATCTCCTCGCCTCGCTTTTCTATCTCGGAGATGCATGCGTGAGATGTTCGCCTAAGAAACGAAAGAACACACTCTCTCTCTAATTTATCATTTGTTGTCACTCTCTCTTTCACACACATACTCTTTTTGCACACTTACTCATTTTCCTTCACACGCACTTGATCTGGCCAACAAGGAAGGAGTACGTCGGTGGAGCTTCGGGGGGCCCACGAGGCAGGGGGCGCGCCCTAGGGGGGCGCCCTGCACCCTCGTGGCCGCCTCCCTCCTTTCTTGACCGAGGGTCCAAGTCTCCTAGATCTTATCTGATGAGAAAATCAGGTTCCCGAAGATTTCATTCCGTTTGGACTCCGTTTGATATTCTGTTTCTTCGAAACACCGAAATAGGCACAAAAACAGCAATTCTGGGCTGGGCCTCTGGTTAATAGGTTAGTCACAAAAGTAATATAAAAGTGGAAAATAAAGCCCAATATAGTCCAAAACAATAGATAATATAGCATGGAGCAATCAAAAATTATAGATACGTTGGAGACGTATCGGGCATCCCAAGCTTAATTCCTTTCGTCCTCGGTAGGTAAATGATAAAAAGAGAATTTTTGATGCGGAGTGCTACTTGGCATAATTTCAATGTAATTCTTCTTAATTGTGGTATGAATATTCATATTCGAAAGATTCAAGACAAAAGTTCATATTGACATAAAAACAATAATACTTCAAGCATACTAACAAAGCAATCATGTCTTCTCAAAATAACATGGCCAAAGAAAGTTATCCCTACAAAATCATATAGTCTGGCTATGCTCTATCTTCACCACACAAAGTATTTAAATCATGCACAACCCGATGACAAGCCAAGCAATTGTTTCATACTTTTGACATTTTCAAAACTTTTTCAATCTTCACGCAATACATGAGCGTGAGCCATGGATATAGCACTATATGTGGAATAGAATGGTGGTTGTGGAGAAGACAAAAAGGGAGAAGATAGTCTCACATAAACTAGGCGTATCAACGGGCTATGGAGATGCCCATGATAGATATCAATGTGAGTGAGTAGGGATTGCCATGCAACGGATGCACTAGAGCTATAAGCATATAAAGCTCAACAAAAGAAACTAAGTGGGTGTGCATCCAACTCGCTTGCTCATGAAGACCTAGGGCAATTTGAGGAAGCCCATCATTGGAATATACAAGCCAAGTTCTATAATGAAAAATTCCCACTAGTATATGAAAGTGACAAAACTAGAGACTCTCTAATCATGAAGATCATGGTGCTACTTTGAAGCACAAGTGTGGTAAAAGGATAGTAACATTGTCCCTTCTCTCTTTTTCTCTCATTTTTTCATTTGGGCCTGTTCTCTTTTTTTATGGCCTCTTTCTTTTTTTTTCGTCCGGAGTCTCATCCCGACTTATGGGGGAATCATAGTCTCCATCATCCTTTCCTCACTTGGGACAATGCTCTAAAAATGATGATCATCACACTTTTATTTTTCTTGCAACTCAATGATTACAACTTGATACTTAGAACAAAATATGACTCTATATGAATGCCTCCGGCGGTGTACCGGGATATGCAATGATTCATAAGTGACATGTATGAAAGAATTATGAGTGGTGGCTTTGCCACAAATACGATGTCAACTAAATGATCATGCTAAGCAATATGACAATGATGGAGTGTGTCATAATAAATGGAACGGTGGAAAGTTGCATGGCAATATATCTCGGAATGGCTATGGAAATTCCATGATCTGTAGGTATGGTGGCTGTTTTGAGGAAGGTTTTATGGTGGGTGTATGATACCGGCGAAAAGTGCGCGGTATTAGAGAGGCTAGCAATGGTGGAAGGGTGAGAAAAATGTGTATAATCCATGGACTCAACATTAGTCATAAAGAACTCATATACTTATTGCAATGATCTATAAGTTATCAAAGCAAAGTATTACACGCATGCTCCTAGGGGGATAGATTGGTAGGAAAAGACCATCGCTCGTCCCCGACCGCCACTCATAAGGAAGACAATCAACAAATAAATCATGCTCCGACTTCATCACATAACGGTTCACCATACGTGCATGCTATGGGAATCACAAACTTTAACACAAGTATTTCTCAAATTCACAATTACTCAACTAGCATGATCTAATATTATCATCTCGTTTATTAGTATTCAACGCACTCAAAAGAAAGTTTTACAAATCTTGAATACCAAGCATATTATTATTTTAAGAAAATTACCATGCTATTTAAGACTCTCAAAATAATCTAAGTGAAGCATGAGAGATCAATAGTTTCTTTAAAACAAATCCACCACCGTGCTCTAAAATATATAAGTGAAGAACTAGAGCAAAACTATAAAGCTCAAAAGATATAAGTGAAGCACATAGAGCAAAACTATAAAGCTCAAAAGATATAAGTGAAGCACATAGAGTATTCAAACAAATTCCAATTCATGTATGGCTCTCTCAAAAGGTGTGTACAGCAAGGATGATTGTGGTAAACTAACAAGCAAAGACGCAAATAATACAAGACGCTCCAAGCAAAACACATATCATGTAGTGAATAAAAATATAGCTCCAAGTAAAGTTACCAATGGAAGTGGATGAAGAGGGATGCCTTCCGGCATCCCCAAGCTTTGACTTTTTGGTGTCCTTGGATTATCTTGGGGGTTCCATGGGCATCCCCAAGCTTAGGCTCTTGCCACTCCTTGTTCCATAATCCATCAAAAAAATTCACCCAAAACTTGAAAACTTCACAACACAAAACTCAACAGAAATCTCGTAAGCTCCGTTAGCGAAAGAAAACAAAAGACCACTTCAAGGTACTGTAATGAACTCATTATTTATTTGTTTTGGTGTTAAACATACTGTATTCCAACTTCTCTATGGATTATAAATTATTTTACTAGCCATAGATTCATCAAAATAAGCAAACAACACACCGAAAAACAGAATCTGTCAAAATCAGAACAGTCTGTAGTAATCAGAACTAACGCAAACTTGAAACTCCAAAAATTCAGACAAAGGAGGACGACCTAGGAAATTTGTTTATTGATCATAAGCAATTGGAATCACTATTTTATCACGTTCTGGTCTTCGTGAACAGAAAGTTTCTGGAAATTACAGCAAGATCGAATAACTATTATCCAAGAAGATCCTATAGGTTTAACTTGGCACAAACACTTATTAAAACATAAAACCACATCTAAACAGAAGGTAGATGGATTATTTATTCCTAAACAGAAACAAAAACTAAAAACACTAAAAATAAAATTGGGTTGCCTCCCAACAAGCGCTATCGTTTAACGCCCCTAGCTAGGCATAAAAGCAAGGATAGACCTAGGTATTGCCATCTTTGGTATTCAGAGAGAAAAGAGCAAATTTCCTTTCTATGGCGTTCATCCTTCTATTTTGGGAAAGCACATTTCCATTAATGGAGGAAGTGAGATTAAGCATGTTACGGAAGTTTGCATCTAAACTAGATTTCATCTCTTTAATAATTCCGTTTTGATAGAAGCATAAGAGAGTGGTAGACTCAACCTTATCATTCATGGGGTGCCCAAATATAGTTTTCATTCTTTCATAGGTATCTATAGCATCCCCCAGAAAACCTTCATCAAAAATAGAGTCTAAAACTTGTTTAAAAGAAGCGGGCAATCCAACATAGAAACTCTTTAAGTAAACCTCAATTTGATATTGTGGTACATAGCTAGCCCGAATCCTAAGTAACCTATCCCAAGCATCTTTTAAAGACTCATCAAGTAAATAACAAAAAATTCCAGAGTCATCTTCATCAAATTTATTTAAGCTCTCATTGGTAACCCCGGTGGGTTTTTCCGTAGCATCATTATTTATGAGCTTAGAGAGGATAGAGGGGTTATCCAAGGTACTAGAACCCTGGAAAGGACCCTTAGTTCTTTTTGATTCGGCCATGATAACGGGAAGGCAAACGGAAAAGAGAGGATGAATAAAACGGCAAGGGTGAAGTGGGGGAGAGGAAAACGAGAGGCGAATGGCAAATAATGTAATCCGAGAGATAAGGGATTGTGATGGGTACTTGGTATGTTGACTTTTGCGTAGACTCCCCGGCAACGGCGCCAGAAATCCTTCTTGCTACGTCTTGAGCTTGTGTTGGTTTTCCCCAAAGAGGAGAGGATGATGCAGCACAGTAGCGTAAGTATTTCCCTCAGTTTTTGAGAACCAAGGTATCAATCCAGTAGGAGGCCACGCGCAAGTCCCTCGTACCTACACAAAGCAAATAACTCCTCGCAACCAACACGAATAGGGGTTGTCAATCCCTTCACGGTCACTTACGAGAGTGAGATATGACAGAAATGATAGATAATATTTTTTGTATTTTTGGTATAAATATGCAAAGTAAAATAAAAGGCAAAGTAAAAAAGCAAAGTAATAATAAAGCGTACGAAGATTAATATGATGAAAATAGACCCGGGGGCCATCGATTTCACTAGTGGCTTCTCTCAAGAGCATAAGTATTTTACGGTGGGTGAGCAATTCTTTGTTGAGCAACCGGCGAAATTGAGCATAGTTATGAGAATATCTAGGTATGATCTTGTATATAGGCATCACGTCCGAGAGAAGTAGACCGACTCCTGCCTGCATCTACTACTATTACTCCACTCATCGACGGCTATCCAGCATGCATCTAGAGTATTAAGTTAATGAAAACAGAGTAACGCCTTAAGCAAGATGACATGATGTAGTGGAATAAATTCATGCAATATGATAAATACCCCATCTGGTTATCCTCGATGGCAACAATACAATACGTGCCTTGCTGCCCTTACTGTCACTAGGAAAGGACACCGCAAGATTGAACCCAAAGCTAAGCACTTCTCCCATTGCAAGAACTACCAATCTAGTTGGCCAAACCAAACGGATAATTCAAAGAGACTTGCAAAGATAACCAATCATACATAAAAGAATTCAGAGAAGATTCAAATATTGCTCATAGAAATCTTGATCATAAACCCACAATTCATCGAACTCAACAAACACACCGCAAAAACAAGATTACATCGAATAGATCTCCACGAGAGAGGGGGAGAACATTATATTGATATCCAAAAAGAGAGAAGAAGCCATCTAGCTACTAACTATGGACCTGAAGGTCTGAAGTAAACTACTCACACTTCATTGGAGAGGCTATGATGATGATGTAGAAGCCCTCCGTGGTGGATTCCCCTTACGGCGGAGCTCTGGAACAGGCCCCAAGATGGGATCTCATGGATACAGAAAGTTGCGGCGGTGGAATTAGGTTTTTGGCTCCGTCTACGATCTGTTGGGGTAATGAGGTATATATAGGAGGAAGAATGCGTCTGTGGAGCTTGAGGGGCCCACGAGGCGGGGGCCGCGCCCTAGAGGCGCCCTCCACCATCATGGCCGCCTCCCTCCTTTCTTGACCGAGGGTCCAAGTCTCCTGGATCTTATCTGATGAGAAAATCACGTTCCCGAAGATTTCATTCCGTTTGGACTCCATTTGATATTCCGTTTCTTCGAAACTCTGAAATAAGCAAAAAAAAAGCAATTCTGGGCTGGGCCTCCGGTTAATAGGTTAATCCCAAAAGTATTATAAAAGTGGAAAATAAAGCCCAATATAGTCCACAACAACAGATAATATAGCATGGAGCAATCAAAAATTATAGATACGTTGGAGACGTATCAACGCATATATCTGTTCATGTGTGGATTGCAGACAACATGTTCTCCAGTTTAAATATTTGAATGCAAGTTTATATCGAAACAGTTTATATCAGTCTTTGATGCATAAAACGCGACCTCCCCCTCTCCCGGACTCCTGCTCTCTCTCTCTCTCTCTCTCTCTCTCCATCTCTCTCTCTTTGTGTGTGTGGGGGGGTCTTTCTAGTTTGCATGCTGATATACTCCATCTATAGGTCTCTCTCGCACACTATGTATGATTCTCTAGTCCAAGCTAGATAACTTGGGTGCACTCATCGTACGCACGCAAATTCCTTGGCTCGTTGCCCATAACTCTCTCATGCACCACTCTGTTGTCTCAGAGCTCTCCCCCCTCTCTCTCAAACTGTCCATCTACCTGGGTCACACATACACATGCATATCTCACTCGCACTCGATAGGCCCATCTAAAACTCTATCTCTCTCACTCGTTCTCTCTCCATCTCACATGCACACACACACAATCTCATGCCTAGCTAGCCAAGTATGATGGTCTCTCACTCAATTGTACGCACACGCAGTCCCCCCTATATGTATATGACTAGCTAATCTTAGTCTCCATCACAAAGATGTGCATGGTCTATCTCGATTTCTCTCGGGGCATCTTTCTATCGTGCACGCACCTCCCTCGATCTCCCACCCATATAGTCCCCTCATGATCTCGAGGGGATCTCTCTATCACAAACACACCCTCTCGCCCTCCCCATGCGTCCATGTTCTCCATGTGTCCCTCTCGACCTTTGTTCCTTGTTGGCCAGACCTGTATTGGACATTTTCTACAGGGGTGTCTCCATTGCAAACAATCACACACTAGCTATCTTCGTGTATCTCCTCGCCTCGCTTTTCTATCTCGGAGATGCATTCGTGAGATGTTCGCCTAAGAAACGAAAAAACAAACTCTCTCTCTAATTTATCGTTTGTTGTCACTCTCTCTTTCACACACATACTCTTTTTGCACACTTACTCATTCTCCTTCACACGCACTTGATCTGGCCAACAAGGAAGGACTACGTCGGTGGAGCTTCGGGGGGCCCACAAGGCAGGGGGCGCGCCCTAGGGGGGCGCCCTGCACCCTCGTGGCCGCCTCCCTCCTTTCTTGACCGAGGGTCCAAGTCTCCTGGATCTTATCTGATGAGAAAATCACATTCCCGAAGATTTCATTCCGTTTGGACTCCGTTTGATATTCCGTATCTTTGAAACACCGAAATAGGCACAAAAACAACAATTCTGGGCTGGGCCTCGGGTTAATAGGTTAGTCCCAAAAGTAATATAAAAGTGGAAAATAAAGCCCAATATAGTCCAAAACAATAGATAATATAGCATGGAGCAATCACAAATTATAGATACGTTTGAGACGTATCAGGCATCCCCAAGCTTAATTCCTGCTCGTCCTCGAGTAGGTAAATGATAAAAAGAGAATTTTTGATGCGGAGTGCTACTTGGCATAATTTCAATGTAATTCTTCTTAATTGTGGTATGAATATTCATATCCGAAAGATTCAAGACAAAAGTTCATATTGACATAAAAATAATAATACTTCAAGCATACTAACAAAGCAATCATGTCTTCTCAAAATAACATGGCCAAAGAAAGTTATCCCTACAAAATCATATAGTTTGGCTATGCTCTATCTTCACCACACAAAGTATTTAAATCATGCACAACCCCGATGAAAGGCCAAGCAATTGTTTCATACTTTTGACATTTTCAAAACTTTTTCAATCTTCACGCAATACATGAGCATGAGCCATGGATATAGCTGTTGGGGAACGTAGTAATTTCAAAAAAAATCCTACGCACACGCAAGATCATGGTGACGCATAGCAACGAGAGGGGAGAGTGTGTCCACGTACCCTCGTAGACTAAAGCGGAAGCGTTATGACAACGTGGTTGATGTAGTCGTACGTCTTCACGATCCGACCGATCCAAGCACTGAATGTACGGCACCTCTGTGTTCTGCACACGTTCAACTCGATGACGATCCCCGGACTCCGTTCCAGCAGGGTGTCGGGGATGAGTTCCGTCAGAACGACGGCGTGGTGACGATGATGATGTTCTACCGATGCAGGGCTTCACCTAAACTCCGCGACGATATGACCGAGGTGGAATATGGTGGAGGGGGGCACCGCTGCGGCTAAGGAACGATCACGAAGATCAACTTGTGTGTTCCTAGGGTGCCCCCCCGCCCCCGTATATAAAGGAGCAAGGGGGGAGGCCGGCCGGCCCTTGTGGGCGCGCCAAGGAGGAGGAGTCCTCCTCCTAGTAGGAGTAGGACTCCCCCTTTCCTACTCCTACTAGGAGGGGAAAGGAAGGGGGAGAGGGAAGAGGGGGCGCCTCTCCTAGTCCAATTCGGACCAGAGGGGGAGGGGGCGCGCGGCGCATCCTGGTTGCCCCTCTCTCTCTCCACTAAAGCCCATAAGGCCTAATACTCCTCCCGGGGGGGTTCCGGTAACCCTCCGGCACTCCGGTTTTCTCTGAAATCACCCGGAACACTTCCGGTGTCTGAATATAGTCGTCCAATATATCGATCTTTATGCCTCGACCATTTCGAGACTCCTCGTCATGTCCATGATCACATCCGGGACTCCGAACAACCTGCGGTACATCAAAACTTATAAACTCATAATAAAACTGTCATCGTAACGTTAAGCGTGCGGACCCTACAGGTTCGAGAACTATGTAGACATGACCTAGAACTGTTTCTGGTCAATAACCAACAGTGGAACCTGGATGTTCATATTGGCTCCTACATATTCTACGAAGATCTTTATCGGTCAAACCGCATAACAACATACGTTGTTCCCTTTGTCATCGGTATGTTACTTGCCCGAGATTCGATCGTCGGTATCCAATACCTAGTTCAATCTCGTTACCGGCAAGTCTCTTTACTCGTTCCGTAATATATCATCCCGTAACTAACTCATTAGTTACAATGCTTGCAAGGCTTAAGTGATGTGTATTACCGAGAGGGCCCAGAGATACCTCTCCAGGCAATCGGAGTGACAAAACCTAATCTCGAAATCGCCAACCCAACATGTACCTTCGGAGACACCTGTAGAGCACCTTTATAATCACCCGATTCGTTGTGGACGTTTGGTAGCACACAAAGTGTTCCTCCAAAGAACGGAGTTGCATAATCTCATAGTTGTAGGAACTTTGTATAAGTTATGAAGAAAGCAATAGCAACATACTAAGCGATCAAGTGCTAGGCTAACGGAATGGGTCAAGTCAATCACATCATTCTCCTAATGATGTGATCCCGTTAATCAAATGACAACACATGTCTATGGTTAGGAAACATAACCATCTTTGATTAATGAGCTAGTCAAGTAGTGGCATACTAGTGACACTATGTTTGTCTATGTATTCACACATGTATTATGTTTCCGGTTAATACAATTCTAGCATGAATAATAAACATTTATCATGATATAAGGAAATAAATAATAACTTTATTATTGCCTCTAGGGCATATTTCCTTCAGTCTCCCACTTGCACTAGAGTCAATAATCTAGTTCACATCGCCATGTGATTTAACACCAATATTCATATCCGTATATGATTAACACCCATAGTTCACATTGTCATGTGACCACCACCCAAAGGGTTTACCAGAGTCAATAATCTAGTTCACATCGCTATGTGATTAACACCCAAAAGAGTAATAAGGTGTGATCATGTTTTGCTCGTGAGAGAGGCTTAGTCAACGGGTCTATCATATTTAGAGCCGTATGCATTTTGCAAATATTCTATGTCTACAATGTTCTGCATGGAGCTACTCTAGCTAATTGCTCCCACTTTCAATGTGTATCCAGATTTAGACTTAGAGTCATCTGGATCGGTGTAAAAGTTTGCATCGACGTAACCCTTTACGACGAACCTTTTTGTCACCTCCATAATCGAGAAACATATCCTTATCCCCTAAGGATAATTTTGACCGTTGTCTAGTGATCTACTCCTAGATCACTATTGTACTCCCTTGCCAAATACAGAGGAAGGTATACAATAGGTCTGGTACATAGCATAGCATACTTTATAGAACCTATGACTGAGCCATAGGGAATGACTTTCATTCTCTTTTCTATTTTCTGTCGTGGTCGGGATTTGAGTCTTACTCAATTTCACACCTTTGCAACACAGGCAAGAACCTTTTCTTTCACTGTTCCATTTTGAACTACTTCAAAATCTTGACAAGGTATGTATTTATTGAAAAAAACTTATCAAGCGTCTTGATCTAAGTCAATAGATCTTGATGCTCAATATGTAAGTAGCTTTACTGAGGTCTTTGTTTTAAAGAACTCCTTTCAAATACTCCTTTATGCTTTCTAGAAAATTCTACATCATTTACGATCAACAATATGTTACTCACATATATTTATCGGAAAGGCGGTAGTGCTCCCACTCACTTTATTGTAAATACAGGCTTCACCACAAGTCTCAGATAAAACTATATGCTTTGATCAACTCATCAAAGCGTATATTCCAACTCCGAGATGCTTGCACCAGTCCATAGATGGATCGCTGGAGCTTGCACATTTTGTTAACTCCTTTAGGATCGACAAAACCTTCTGGTTGCATCAAATACAACTCTTCTTTAATAACTCCATTAAGGAATGCAATTTTGTTTATCCATTTGCCAGATTTCATAAAATGCGGCAATTGCTAACATGATTCGGACAGACTTAAGCATAGATACGAGTGAGAAACTCTCATCGTAGTCAACGCCTTGAACTTGTCGAAAACCTTTTGGGACAATTCTAGCTTTGTAGATAGTAACACTACTATCAGCGTCCGTCTCCCTCTTGAAGATCCATTTATTCTTAATGGCTTTCCGATCATTGAGCAAGTCCACCAAAGTCCACACTTTGTTCTCATACATGGATCATATCTTGGATTTTATGGCTTTAAACCATTTTGCGGAATCTGGGCTCATCATCGTTTCCTCATAGTTTGTAGGTTCATCATGGTCTAGTAACATGACTTCCAAAACATGATTACCGTACCACTCTGGTGCGGATCTTACTCTGGAAGATCTACGAGGTTTGGTAGCAACTTGATCTGAAGTTTCATGATCATCATCATTAACTTCCTCACTAATTGGTGTAGGAATCACTGGAACTGATTTCTGTGATGAACTACTTTCCAATTCAGGAGAAGGTACAAATTACCTTATCAAGCTCTTACTTTCCTCCCACTCACTTCTTTCGAGAGAAACTTCTTCTCTAGAAAGGATCCATTCTTAGCAACGAATGTTTTGCCTTTGAATCTGTGATAGAAGGTGTACCCAACAGTTTCCTTTGGGTATTCTATGAAGACGCACTTCTCCGATTTGGGTTCAAGCTTATCAGGTTGAAAACCTTTTTCATATAAGCATCGCAACTCCAAACTTTAAGAAACGACAACTTAGGTTTCTTTGCTAAACCATAGTTCATACGGTGTCGTCTCAACGGATTTAGATGGTGCCCTATTAAACGTGAATGTAGCTGTTTCTAATGCATAACCCCAAAACGATAGTGGTAAACCGATAAGAGACATCATAGATCGCACCATATCTAGTAAAGTACGATTCTGACGTTCGGACACACCATTACATTGTGGTGTTCGGTGGCGTGAGTTGCGAAACTATTTCACATTGTTTTAAATGAAGACCAAACTTCGTAACTCAAATATTCGTCTCCATGATCAGATCGTAGAAACTTTATTTTTCTTGTTACGATGATTTTCCACTTCACTCTGAAATTCTTTGAACTTTTCAAATGTTTCAGACTTATGTTTCATCAAATAGATATACCCATATCTGCTCAAATCATCTGTGAAGGTCAGAAAATAACGATACACTCCGCGAGCCTTAACACTCATCGGATCGCATACATCGGTATGTATTATTTCCAATAAGTCAGTATCTCGTTCCATTGTTCCAGAGAACGGAGTTTTAGTCATCTTGCCCAAAAGGCATGGTTAGCAAGTATCAAATGATTCATAACCAAGTGATTCCGAAAATCCATCTTTATGGAGTTTCTTCATGCGCTTTACACCGATATGACCCAAACGGCAGTGCCACAAATAAGTTGCACTATCATTATTAACTTTGCATCTTTTGGCATCAATATTATGAATATGTGTATCATTACGATCGAGATCCAACAAACTATTTTCATTGGGTGTATGACCATTTGAAGGTTTTATTCATGTAAAGCGTAACAACAATTATTCTCTGATTTTAAATGAATAACCGTATTGCAATAAACATGATCAAATCATATTCATGCTCAACGCAAATGCCAAATAACATTTATTTAGGTTTAACACTAATCCCTAAAGTATAGGGAGTGTGCGATGATGATCATATCTATCTTGGAACTACTTCCAACACTCATCGTCACTTCCCCTTCAACTAGTCTCTGTTTTTTCTGTAACTCCTGTTTCGAGTTACTAATCTTAGCAACCGAACAAGTATCAAATACTCAGGGGCTACTATAAACACTAGTAAGGCAGTATATCAAATATACTCTTGTTCACTTTGCCATCCTTCTTATCCACCAAATATTCAGGGCATTTCCGCTTCCAGTGACCATTTCCTTTGCAGTAGAAGCACTTAGTTTCAGGCTTTGGTCTAGCTTTGGGCTTCTTCGCGGGAGTGACAACTTGCTTGTCATTTTACTTGAAGTTCCCTTTCTTTCCCTTTGCCCTTTTCTTGAAACTAGTGGTCTTGTCAATCATCAACACTTGATGCTCTTTTCTTGATTTCTACCTTTGTCGATTTCAGCATCACGAAGAGTTCGGGAATCGTTTTCGTCATCCCTTGCATTATAGTTCATCACGAAGTTCTAGTAACTTAGTGATGGTGACTAGAGAATTCTATCAATCACTATCTTATCTGGAAGATTAACTCCCACTTGATTCAAGCGATTGAAGTACCCAGACAATCTGAGCACATGCTCACTAGTTGAGCGATTCTCCTCCATCTTTTAGCTATAGAACTTATTGGAGATTTCCTATCTCTCAACTCGGGTATTTGCTAAAAATATTAACTTCAATTCCTGGAACATCTCATATGGTCCATGACGTTCAAAACGTCTTTGAAGTCCCGATTCTAAGCCGTTAAGCATGGTGCACTAAACTATCAAGTATTCATCATATTGAGCTAGCCAAATGTTCATAACGTCTGCATCAGCTCCTGCAATAGGTCTATCACCTAGCGGTGCATTAAGGACATAATTCTTCTGCGCGACAATGAGGATAAACCTCGGATCACGTCTCCAATCCGCATCATTGCTACTAACATCTTTCAACACAATTTTCTCTAGGAACATATCAAAATAAACATATGAAAGCAAAAACGCAAGCTATTGATCTACAACATAATTTGCAAAATACTACCAGGACTAAGTTCATGATAAATTAAAGTTCAATTAATCATATTACTTAAGAACTCCCACTTAGACAGACATCTCTCTAGTCATCTATGTGATCACGTGATCCAAATCAACTAAACCATAACCGATCATCACGTGAGATGGAGTAGTTTTCAATGGTGAACATCACTATGTTGATCATATCTACTATATGATTCACGCCGACCTTTCGGTCTCCGTGTTCCGAGGCCATATCTGCATATGCTAGGCTGGTCAAGTTTAACTCGAGTATTCTGTGTGCAAAACTAGCTTGCACCCGTTGTAGATGGACTTAGAGCTTATCACACCCGATCATCACGTGGTGTGCAGGCACGACGAACTTTGGCAGCGGTGCATACTCAGGGAGAACACTTCTTGATAATTAGTGAGAGATCATCTTAAAATGCTACCGTCAATCAAAGCAAGATAGGATGCATAAAGGATAAACATCACATGCAATCAATATAAGTGATATGATATGGCCATCATCATCTTGTGGTTGTGATCTCCATCTCCAGAGCACCGTCATGATCACCATCGTCACCGGCGCGACACCTTGATCTCCATCGTAGCATCATTGTCGTCTCGCCAACTATTGCTTCTACGACTATCGCCATCGCTTAGTGATAAAGTAAAGCAATTACAACGTTGCATTGCATACAATAAAACGACAACCATATGGCTCTGCCAGGTTGCCGATAACTTCGGTTACAAAACATGATCATCTCAGACAATAAAATATAGCATCACATCTTGACCATATCACATCACAACATGCCCTGCAAAAACAAGTTAGACATCCTCTACTTTGTTGTTGCAATTTTTACGTGGCTGCTACGGGCTTAGCAAGAACTGTTCTTACCTACGCATCAAAACCACAACGATAGTTTGTCAAGTTAGTGTTGTTTTAACCTTTGCAAGGACCGGGCGTAGCCACACTCGGTTCAACTAAAGTTGGAGAAACAGACACCCGCCGACCACACAATTGTGCAAAGCACGCGTCGGTAGAACCAGTCTCGCGTAAGCGTACCGTAATGTCGGTCCGGGCCGCTTCATCCAACAATACCGCCGAACCAAAGTATGACATGCTGGTAAGCAGCATGACTTGTATCGCCCACAACTCACTTGTGTTCTACTCGTGCATATAACATCTACGCATAAAACCTGGCTCTGATACCATTGTTGGGGAACGTAGTAATTTTAAAAAAAAAATCGACGCACACGCAAGATCATGGTGATGCATAGCAACGAGAGGGGAGAGTGTGTCCACGTACCCTCGTAGACCGAAAGCGGAAGCGTTATGACAACGCGGTTGATGTAGTTGTACGTCTTCACAATCCGACCGATCCAAGCACTGAACGTATGGCACCTCCGTGTTCTGCACACGTTCAGCTCGATGACGATCCCCGGACTCCGATCCAGCAGGGTGTCGGGGATGAGTTCCGTCAGAACGACGGTGTGGTGACGATGATGATGTTCTACCGACGCAGGGCTTCACCTGAACTCCGCGACGATATGACCGAGGTGGAATATGGTGGAGGGGGGCACCGCACACGGCTAAGGAACGATCACGAAGGTCAACTTGTGTGTTCTAGGGTGCCCCTTGCCCCCGTATATAAAGGAGCAAGGGGGGATAGATTGGTAGGAAAATACCATCGCTCGTCCCCGGCCGCCACTCATAAGGAAGACAATCAATAAATAAATCATGCTCCAACTTCATCACATAACGGTTCACCATACGTGCATGCTACGGGAATCACAAACTTTAACACAAGTATTTCTCAAATTCACAATTAATCAACTAGCATGACTCTAATATTATCACCTCCATATCTCAAAGCAATTATCAAGCATCAAACCTTTCTTAGTATTCAACGCACTCAAAAGAAAGTTTTACAAATCTTGAATAGCAAGCATATTATTATTTTAAGCAAATTACCATGCTATTTAAGACTCTCAAAATAATCTTAGTGAAGCATGAGAGATCAATAGTTTCTTTAAAACAAATCCACCACCGTGCTCTAAAAGATATAAGTCAAGTACTAGAGCAAAACTATAAAGCTCAAAAGAAATAAGTGAAGCACATAGAGCAAAACTATAAAGGTCAAAAGATATAAGTGAAGCACATAGAGTATTCTAAAAAATTACAATTCATGTATGGCTCTCTCAAAAGGTGTGTACAGCAAGGATGATTGTGGTAAACTAACAAGAAAAGACGCAAATAATACAACACGCTCCAAGCAAAACACACATCATGTAATGAATAAAAATATAACTCCAAGTAAAGTTACCGAAGGAAGTGGACGAAAGAGGGGATGCCTTCCGGGGCATCCCCAAGCTTTGACTTTTTGGTGTCCTTGGATTATCTTGGGGGTGCCATGGGTATCCCCAAGCTTAGGCTCTTGCCACTCCTTGTTCCATAATCCATCAAAAAAATTCACCCAAAACTTGAAAACTTCACAACACAAAACTCAACAGAAATCTCGTAAGCTCCGTTAGCGAAAGAAAACAAAAGACCACTTCAAGGTACTGTAATGAACTCATTATTTATTTGTTTTGGTGTTAAACCTACTGTATTCCAACTTATCTATGGATCATAAATTATTTTACTAGCCATAGATTCATCAAGATAAGCAAACAACACACGAAAAACAGAATCTGTCAAAAACAGAACAGTCTGTAGTAATCTGTAACTAACGCAAACTTCTGAAACTCCAAAATTTCGGCCAAAGTTTGACGACCTAGGCAATTTGTTTATTGATCAGCAGCAATTGGAATTACTATTTTATCACGTTCTGGTGATTTCTAACAATTGTTTTCGTGAACAGAAAGTTTCTGGAAATTACAGCAAGATCGAATAACTATTATCCAAGAAGATCCTATAGGTTTAACTTGGCACAAACACTAATTAAAACATAAAACCACATCTAAACAGAAGGTAGATTGATTATTTATTCCTAAACAGAAAAAACAAAAAAACTAAAAATAAAATTGGGTTGCCTCCCAACAAGCGCTATCGTTTAACGCCCCTAGCTAGGCATAAAAGCAAGGATAGATCTAGGTATTGCCATCTTTGGTATTCGGAGAGAAAAGAGAAAATTTCCTTTCTATGGAGTTCATCCTTCTATTTTGGGAAAGAACATTGCCATTAATGGAGGAAGTGAGATTAAGCACGTTACGGAAATTTGCATCTAAACTAGATTTCATCTCTTTAATAATTTCGTTTTGATAGAAGCATAAGAGAGTGGTAGACTCAACCTTATCATTCATGGGGTGCCCAAATATAGTTTTCATTCTTTCATAGGTATCTATAGCATCCCCTTCAAGAAAACCTTCATCAAAAATAGAGTCTAAAACTTGTTTAAAAGAAGCGGGCAATCCAACATAGAAACTCTTTAAGTAAACCTCAATTTGATATTGTGGTACATAGCTAGCCCGAATCCTAAGTAACCTATCCCAAGCATCTTTTAAAGACTCATCAAGTAAATAACGAAAAATTCCAGAGTCATCTTCATCAAAATTATTTAAGCTCACATTGGTAACCTCGGTGGGCTTTTCCGTAGCATCATTATTTATGAGCTTAGAGAGGATAGAGGGGTTATCCAAGGTACTAGAACCCTGGAAAGGACCCTTAGTTCTTTTTGATTCGGCCATGGCAACGGGAAGGCAAACGGAAAAGAGAGGGCGCATAAAACGGCAAGGGTGAAGTGGGGGAGAGGAAAACGAGAGTCGAATGGCAAATAATGTAATGCGAGAGATAAGAGATTGTGATGGGTACTTGGTATGTTGACTTTTGCGTAAACTCCCCGGCAACGGCGCCAGAAATCCTTCTTGCTACGTCTTGAGCTTGCGTTGGTTTTCCCCAAAGAGGAGAGGATGATGCAGCAGAGTAGCGTAAGTATTTCCCTCCGTTTTTGAGAACCAAGGTATCAATCCGATTAGGAGGCCACGCCAAGTCCCTCGTGCCTACACAAAGCAAATAACTCCTCGCAGCCAACACGAATAGGGGTTGTCAATCCCTTCACGGTCACTTACGAGTGAGATCGATAGAGATGATAGATAATATTTTTGGTATTTTTGGTATAAAGATGCAAAGTAAAATAAAAGGCAAAGTAAAAAAGCAAAGCAATAATAAAGCGTAGGAAGATTAATATGATGAAAATAGACCCGGGGGCCATAGACATAAGTATTTTACGGTGGGTGAACGAATTACTGTTGAGCAATTGACATAATTGATCATAGTTATGAGAATATCTATGTATGATCATGTATATAGGCATCACGTCCGAGACAAGTAGACCGACTCCTGCCTGCATCTACTACTATTACTCCACTCATCGACCGCTATCCAACATGCATCTAGAGTATTAAGTTAATGAAAACAGAGTAACGCCTTAAGCAAGATGACATGATGTAGAGGAATAAATTCATGCAATATGATAAATACCCCATCTGGTTATCCTCGATGGCAACAATACAATACGTGCCTTGCTGCCCTTACTGTCACTGGGAAAGGACACCGCAAGATTGAACCTAAAGCTAAGCACTTCTCCCATTGCAAGAACTACCAATCTAGTTGGCCAAACCAAAGCGGATAATTGAAGAGACTTGCAAAGATAACCAATCATACATAAAAGAATTCAGAGAAGATTCAAATATTGCTCATAGATAATCTTGATCATAAACCCACAATTCATCGGTCTCAACAAACACACCGCAAAAAGAAGATTACATCGAATAGATCTCCACGAGAGGGGAGAACATTGTATTGAGATCCAAAAGAGAGAAGAAGCCATCTAGCTACTAACTATGGACCCGAAGGTGCAAGTAAACTACTCACACTTCATCGGAGAGCCTATGATGATGATGTAGAAGCCCTCCGTGGTGGATTCCCCTTAAGTGAACTCGGAACAGGCCCCAAGATGGGATCTCGTGGATCTGAGAAAGTTGCGGCGGTGGAATTAGGTTTTTGGCTCCGTCTACGATCTGTTGAAGTGCGTGGGTATATATAGGAGGAAGGAGTACGTCGGTGGAGCTTGAGGGGCCCACGAGGCGGGGCGCGCCCTGAGGCGCCCTCCACCTCGTGGCCGCCTCCCTCCTTCGTGACCGAGGGTCCAAGTCTCTGGATCTTATCGATGAGAAAATCACGTTCCCGAAGATTTCATTCCGTTTGGACTCCGTTTGATATTCCGTTTCTTGAAACACGAAATAGGCAAAAAGCAATTACAGGCTGGGCCTCCGGTTAATAGGTTAGTCCCAAAAGTAATATATAAGTGGAAAATAAAGCCCAATATAGTCCAAAACAATAGATAATATAGCAAGGAGCAATCAAAAATTATAGATACGTTGGAGACGTACCAACGCATATATCTGTTCATGTCTGGATTGCAGATAACATGTTCTCCAGTTTAAATATTTGAATGCAAGTTTATATCGAAACATGGTTTATATCAGTCTTTGATGCATAAAACGCGACCTCCCCCTCTCCCGGACTCCTGCTCTCTCTCTCTCTCTCTCTCTCTCTCTCTCTCTCTCTCTCTCGCCGACAATATTCAGTTTTGTCGCACGCATCCAACACACAAACTTTGTTGGTCCCTCTCGCTTTCTCTCCATCTCTCTCTCTTTGTGTGTGTGTGTGGGGGGGGGGGGGTCTTTCTAGTTTGCATGCATATATACTCCATCTATAGGTCTCTCTCGCACACTATGTATGATTCTCTAGTCCAAGCTAGATATCTTGGGTGCACTCATCGTACGCACACAAATTCCTTGGCTCGTTGCCCGTAACTTTCTCATGCACCACTCTGTTGTCTCAGAGCTCTCCCCGCTCTATCTCAAACTCTCCATCTACCTGGGTCAAACATACACATGCATATCTCACTCGCACTCGATAGGCCCATCTAAAACTCTATCTCTCTCACTCGTTCTCTCTCCATCTCACATGCACACACACACACAATATCATGCCTAGCTAGCCAAGTATGATGGTCTCTCACTCAATTGTAGGCACACGCAGTCCCCCCTATATGCATATGACTAGCTAACCTTAGTCTCCATCACAAAGATGTGCATGGTCTATCTCGATTTCTCTCGGGGCATCTTTCTATCGCGCACGCACCTCCCTCGATCTCCCACCCATATAGTCCCCTCACGATCTCGAGGGGATCTCTCTATCACAAACACACCCTCTCGCCCTCCCCATGCGTCCATGTTCTCCATGTGTCCCTCTCGACCTTTGTTCCTTGTTGGCCAGACCTCTATTGGACATTTTCTATAGGGGTGTCTCCGTTGCAAACAATCACACACTAGCTATCTTCGTGTATCTCCTCGCCTCGCTTTTCTATCTCGGAGATGCATGCGTGAGATGTTTGCCTAAGAAACGAAAAAACACACACTCTCTCTAATATATCGTTTGTTGTCACTCTCTCTTTCACACACATACTCTTTTTGCACACTTACTCATTCTCCTTCACACGCACTTGATCTCTCTCGACTTAGGCACTCTCCTCGGTCCATAGCGTATTGATTTATTGAAAAGTCAAACATCACAACTTTTGACCATGTACGTGGAGAAAAACAATTACATCTAGAACGGCAAACATATACCATTAGATTCACCATGAGATGTAGTTTCATATGATGTATCTTTGGTATTGTAGATATAAATAACATTTGCGTAAACCTGATCAAAGTTTCCAAAGTTTGACTTCTAAAAAATTTACGTGCACTGCATTATCGAGCGGATGGAATATCTCTTTCCCCCTCTCAGCTATCTGATGCACCACTCCGCCTTATCGGGGCTCCTCAAACCCTCTCAAACTTTATATCTCCCTGGTTCACACATATACATGTCTCGCTCGCGCTATACATATAGACCCATCCAACACTCTCCGCCCTTGTTCTCTCTCTATGTGACACGCACCCCCCTAATAAGTACCATAATCCCTCACTCCATCATAGGCGCAAGCACTCCCCCCTAAGTATGATTATCTCTCACTAGCCATAAGGAACACACGTATTGTCTCCTTCCATCCATACGTCTATCTCGATATCTCTCGGGGTATGTTCTATCGCGCACACACCTTGTCACTCGATCTCCCACCCATGTAGTACCATCACGATCTCCAGGGGATCTCTCAATGACAAACATACTCTCTCTCTCTCTCTCTCTCTCTCTCTCTCTCTCTCTCTCTCGCCGACAATCTTCAATTTTGTCGCATGCATCCAACACACAAACCTTGTTGGTCCCTCTCGCTTTCTCTCCATCTCTCTCTCTTTGTGTGTGTGTGGGGGGGGGGGTCTTTCTAGTTTGCATGCATATATACTACATCTATAGGTCTCTCTCGCACACTATGTATGATTCTCTAGTCTAAGCTAGATATCTTGGGTGCACTCGTCGTACGCACACAAATTCATTGGCTCGTTGCCCGTAACTCTCTCATGCACCACTCTGTTGTCTCAGAGCTCTCCCCCTCTATCTCAAACTCTCCATCTACCTAGGTCACACATACACATGCATATCTCACTCGCACTCGATAGGCCCATCTAAAACTCTATCTCTCTCACTCGTTCTCTCTCCATCTCACATGCACACACACACAATCTCATGCCTAGCTAGCCAAGTATGATGGTCTCTCACTCAATTGTACGCACACGCAGTCCCCCCTATATGTATATGACTAGCTAATCTTAGTCTCCATCACAAATATGTGCATGGTCTATCTCGATTTCTCTCGGGCATCTTTCTATCGCGCCACGCACCTCCTCGATCTCCCACCCATATAGTCCCTCCACGATCTCCAGGGGGTCTCTCTATCACAAACACACCCTCTCGCCCTCCCCATGCGTCCATGTTCTCCATGTGTCCCTCTCGACCTTTGTTCCTTGTTGGCCAGACCTCTATTGGACATTTGCTATAGGGGTGTCTCCGTTGCAAACAATCACACACTAGCTATCTTCGTGTATCTCCTCGCCTCGCTTTTCTATCTCGGAGATGCATGCGTGAGATGTTCGCCTAAGAAACGAAAAAACACACACTCTCTCTAATATATCGTTTGTTGTCACTCTCTCTTTCACACACATACTCTTTTTGCACACTTACTCATTCTCCTTCACATGCACTTGATCTCTCTCGACTTAGGCACTCTCCTCGGTCCATAGCGTATTGATTTATTGAAAAGTCAAACATCACAACTTTTGACCATGTACGTGGAGAAAAACAATTACATCTAGAACGGCAAACATATACCATTAGATTCACCATGAGATGTAGTTTCGTATGATGTATCTTTGGTATTGTAGATATAAATAACATTTGCGTAAACCTGATCAAAGTTTCCAAAGTTTGACTTCTAAAAATTTACATACCTTTGCATTATCGAGCGGATGGAATATCTCTTTCCCCCTCTTAGCTATCTCACGCAC
The DNA here is from genome assembly GCA_021605145.1 of Aegilops bicornis. Lineage (NCBI taxonomy): Eukaryota > Viridiplantae > Streptophyta > Magnoliopsida > Poales > Poaceae > Aegilops > Aegilops bicornis. The sequence goes on from CM038669.1 coordinate 526,264,019, forward strand.
CACTCAGCCTTATCGGGGCTCCTCAATCTCTCTCATACTTTATATCTCCCTGGTTCACACATATACATATCTCGCTTGCGCTATACATATAGACACATGCAACACTCTTCGCCCTTGTTCTCTCTCTATGTGACACGCACCCCCCTAATAAGTACCATAATCCCTCACTCCATCATAGGCACAAGCACTCCCCCCCTAAGTATGATTATCTCTCACTAGCCATAAGGAACACACGTATTGTCTCCTTCCATCCATACGTCTATCTCGATATCTCTCGGGGTATGTTCTATCACAAGACACACCTTGTCACTCGATCTCCCACCCATGTAGTACCATCACGATCTCCAGGGGATCTCTCAATGACAAACATACTCTCTCTCTCTCTCTCTCTCTCTCTCTCTCTCTCTCTTTCTCTCTCTCTCTCTCTCTCTCTCTCTCTCTCTCTCTCGCCGACAATCTTCAATTTTGTCGCATGCATCCAACACACAAACCTTGTTGGTCCCTCTCGCTTTCTCTCCATCTCTCTCTCTTTGTGTGTGTGGGGGGGGGGTGGGGTCTTTCTAGTTTTCATGCATATATACTCCATCTCTAGGTCTCTCTCGCACACTATGTATGATTCTCTAGTCCAAGCTAGATATCTTGGGTGCACTCATCGTACGCACACAAATTCCTTGGCTTATTGCCCGTAACTCTCTCATGCACCACTCTGTTGTCTCAGAGCTCTCCCCCTCTCTTTCAAACTCTCCATCTACCTGGGTCACACATACACATGCATATCTCACTCGCACTCGATAGGCCCATCTAAAACTCTATCTCTCTCACTCGTTCTCTCTCCATCTCACATGCACACACACAATCTCATGCCTAGCTAGCCAAGTATGATGGTCTCTCACTCAATTGTAGGCACACGCAGTCCCCCCTATATGTATATGACTAGCTAATCTTAGTCTCCATCACAAAGATGTGCATGGTCTATCTCGATTTCTCTCGGGGCATCTTTCTATCGCGCACGCACCTCCCTCGATATCCCACCCATATAGTCCCCTCACGATCTCGAGGGGATCTCTCTATCACAAACACACCCTCTCGCCCTCCCCATGCGTCCATGATCTCCATGTGTCCCTCTCATCCTGTGTTCCTTGTTGGCCAGACCTCTATTGGACATTTTCTATAGGGGTGTCTCCGTTGCAAACAATCACACACTAGCTATCTTCGTGTATCTCCTCGCCTCGCTTTTCTATCTCGGAGATGCATGCGTGAGATGTTTGCCTAAGAAACAAAAAAACACACACTCTCTCTAATATATCGTTTGTTGTCACTCTCTCTTTCACACACATACTCTTTTTGCACACTTACTCATTCTCCTTCACACGCACTTGATCTCTCTCGACTTAGGCACTCTCCTCGGTCCATAGCGTATTGATTTATTGAAAAGTCAAACATCACAACTTTTGACCATGTACGTGGAGAAAAACAATTACATCTAGAACGGCAAACATATACCATTAGATTCACCATGAGATGTAGTTTTGTATGATGTATCTTTGGTATTGTAGATATAAATAACATTTGCATAAACCTGATCAAAGTTTCCAAAGTTTGAATTCTAAAAAATTTACATGCACTCATTATCGAGCGGATGGAATATCTCTTTCCCCCTCTCAGCTATCTGACGCACCACACTCAAATTTCTTTATCGGGCTCCTCAATCTTTCTCAAACTTTATATCTCCCTGGTTCACACATATACATGTCTCGCTCGCGCTATACATATAGACCCATCCAACACTCTCCGCCCTTGTTCTCTCTCTATGTGACACGCACCCCCTAATAAGTACCATAATCCGTCACTCCATCATAGGCGCAAGCACTCCCCCCCTAAGTATGATTATCTCTCACTAGCCATAAGGAACACACGTATTGTCTCCTTCCATCCATACGTCTATCTTGATATCTCTCGGGGTATGTTCTATCGCGCACACACCTTGTCACTCGATCTCCCACCCATGTAGTACCATCACGATCTCCAGGGGATCTCTCTATGACAAACATACACTCTCTCCTCCCCATGTCTGCATTTTCTCTGCACGTCTCCCTCGACCTCTCTTCCTTTTTTGTCAGACCCCTCTTGGCCACGTGCAAGGGGTCTTGCTCTCTCAGTTGCAAACAACCACACACTATCTCCTCACCTTGCTTCCGTTGTCGAAGATGCATGTGTGATATGTTTGCATAAGACACAGACGTTTTTCTCGACTTTTAGCGAGTGTTGTCCATGTCTCTTTCACACACGCACACACATTTTTTTCACTCACTCTTTCTATTTCACTCTCTCTCTCTCTCTCTCTCTCTCTCTAGTTAGGGACTCTCTCACGTCCATAAGCATATGGATGTTTTGAAAAGTCAAACCTCAGAAAAGTTTGACCAGTATATGTGGAGAAAAATGTTTACATTTGGAACGATCATTAGATTCATCACAACATGTACTTACTTCATACTATCATTTATCTTTGGTATTGTAGATATAAGTAATTTCTTTATAAACTTGATCAAAGTTTCAAAAGTTCGACTTTTAAAAAAATGTTGGAACTACATTATCGAACGGAGGGAGTAGCTCTTTCTCTCTCTCTGCTATCTCTCATGGGCCACCCCTCTCACTCGAACACTCTATACCGACGGATTATACACTCACTGTGTCAGCGTATAGCTCCGTATATTGTTTAGTTGACCGGTTAACCACTCCACATGCTGCCTTGTCATCTCGTGTTATGTATCTCCGTGTGCTGGCCCATGTGGCAGTGGGTGAAAATAAGTAAACTAGAGTCCCAATTTGACACGCGGTGAAGTAAACAAAGTTGAAACCATTCGGGGTAGCACCCCGCACTCTAGTAAATTGAGGGCACATTGAGGACACACTTCTTCCGCGTGAAGGACGCACTCGCGCACAATTCACCACTACGCGGCGGCATGCATGAAGGGCCTTTTCAAGCACACCCAAAGACACAACACACACCAAAGACACGTGTACACCGGCGTCGCCGCCGGTTGATGGACGGCGAGGCAGCCAACAAGCGGAGGCGGCTTGAGCCAAAACCGCATCCGGCGAGCCTGGACTTCATCAGTAGCCTCCCCGATGACATGTTGCTCGTCATCATCAGCCTCCTCCCACCAAATCTGCCGTGCGGACCGCCCTGCTCTCGAGGCGGTGGTGCCCCCTCTGGCGCCGCGTCCCCCTCAACCTCACCGTCAACCGCTGCCTCTACGACGGGGATTGCAAACGCATGGCCGCAGTCTCCAAGATCCTTTCATCGTACCCTGGGCCAGCCAGATGCCTTGACATCCGCATGTTCAGTACCAACTGCAAGGTCCAACCCAAGTTCGACGAGTGGTTCTTATCCCCCACCCTAGATCAACTCGAGGAGCTCAGCTTTGAAGCTGGATGATGTCGCTCTCTACCGCCGTCCACGCTCCACCTCGCGCCAACGCTGCGCCGCGCCAGCTTCAGCTCCTGCTATCTTCCCCAGATTAATGTCGCGCCCGCCCTTCTTCTCCCTCAACTCAAGCAGCTCGACCTCTTCGACGTTTTCATCTTGAAGAAGGCTATGGAGCACCTATTCCGCAGCTGTACTGCGCTCGAGTACCTTCGTCTTGAGCAGATCCATGGGTTCATTAGCCTCCACATCGCCTCGATGAATCTCCGATGGATTTATGTGTCTAGCTGGCCCCGCAACAAGACATCAATTGGGAAGAGATCACTCCAGCTGTTCCACATTATGGTCATTGAGAATGCGCCTTTCCTTGAGAGATTGCTTGTATCGGATCTAGAAGGTCCAACAAAAATCAGGGTCATTGACGCGCCGAAATTGACAACGTTGGTGCACTCGTCTGCCAATTCTCCAAACTCTTTATTGGATCTGTAATCGTTCAGGTATAGCACTTATCTTCTTCTCCATCTTCTTGAAATTCACATTTTTAAATTTCTTCTTGATGTATTTACAACCGTCTTCCAGAAAATGATTCGCACAAGGTTGACCCAGTCTATGCGCACAGTGAAGATCTTGGCAATAAAATCTATCGGCCCCAATCTGGATCAAGTTGTTGGATTCCTTACATGCTTTCCGTGCACGGAGAAGCTACTCATCGAGGTGAAACTTCTTTCCTATTAGTAAATGGTAATCACAACGTAGCTCAATTTTTTCGTAATTTTCCCAAACTACGATGACAAGTGTAGTGTTCAAAACTTCATCTACGCACTGCACCGAAAGAAATATTTTTAGTTTTTTTCTCACGTGATCACCTGTATCGTTTTTTTTGTTGTACTACTATAGTAGCCTAGGCTAGTCATAGTGGAAAGTAACTTAGACTACTCCAGTAACTCTATGGTTACCCTAAGAGCAAGTACTACCTCCGTCCTGGTTTACTCTTCCTATTTTGTAGTATCAAAATTTGACCATAGATTTAATTGACAAAATGTTAATGCATGTCACTAAGAACTATATCGTTGGATTCGTATTCGAACATAATTTCAAATGGTGTAATTTTTAGTGACATGCATTGGCATTTTCTTACGTAAATCTATGATCAAAATATTATACTAAATAAGAGGTAGTACAAAAGTGGGCTATAACTGCCCTCCACTATGTAGGCCAAAACACGTGCCAAATTCACTTGTGATGCATTTGGCACCGATGCCCCTCCATTGCTCAGCTGGTGCCCCAATCTGGATCACCTACTTTGCTTCGGTGCCAAATTAACTCACGCAATGAAAAAACACTTGTGTGGGAGAGAGAGAGAGAGAGGACTGAGGCAATAAAAAAACACTTGTTTGGGAGAGTGAGAGGCTGGTGTAGTTGGTTTGATTGATTTTTTTATACATGTGGGTCTGTGTGCAGTGATTGCCAAAATCTTTTGATTTGACATTGATGTGTATTATGTGGCATACTTCTGCGAAATATGGCATCGGCCACATAGTGGAAGGCAACAAATGCCCAAGCTCTTCACGTACTCCTAGGTAAATGAGAGGAAAGAGAGAGAGAGAGAGTGAAAAAATATCAATAGCCAGCCAACCCTATCGTATGAGCGAATGATATTGGTACCTCTTGATGACACGGCAATCTTATACAGCCAGCTGCTCTAATATGTTCTCTTCTTTTGCAGATAAAAAAAGACTCGAAAGTGAAAAAATTGCTGCACTATAACAATCTCATCGAATGCCTTGATCTCCATCTTATAGAAATTGATTTGATCGACTACCGAGGCAGCACATATAAGATTAAATTGGCCAGGTTCTTTCTTCTAGAGGCAAGTGTGCTCAAGGTAATGAGGTTTGGCGTTCTCTGGCGCAACAATTAATAGCGTGCTGATCACCGCAAGCGTCTAAGCCTAAATGAAAAAGTCTCCGCAAAAGCTGAATTTGTTTTTGAAACATCAAGTGGACAGAGACTCGAAAACTTATTTCCCCATTAGTGACTTGTCAGGGCGGTGGATTTTAATTTGTACGATAATGCTGCATCCACCTAAAGTAACGAAAGTTCTTACGTAAACTTCCTAGTAATTCCCTCTTTGTAGGTGCAGCATTACTCCTAACATTTGTAATATTTGTTTGAAACTTGTAATATTGTTGTGTCCTATTCTAGCGTTTTCAAAATCCTGCGAATCAAACAGGTCCTGAGTTGGTGATGATGTTGTGCCTGCCATCTTTCACCAATAGCCGTCGGATCTAGATCTGACGCATACAAACCAAACTTCTCGGTTTGCAAAAAGATGCCCGCACTTGTTCCCTTTTTACAAACAACTCCTTGTCTCTCACAATCAGCCTTATCTCCTCCCCACTACATCTAGAAGGCCATGGAAAAATCTGGCGCGATGGCCGCTGCCGGCGTTGTCCACCCCCCAATCTTGGTGTTCTGTGCAATGCACGGGCATCTACGCACGGGAAATTATGTCGAACATGGCTAGTTGTAAGCAGGCTAGGTCTACAGCCATGATGATAGTGGCTGCGGACGGTGAGGCTGACTATGGTATGCCGAACACGGCGCCTATACTCAGGTGTCATCTCCGGCGTTGTAACGCCCTCGATGCGGCTATATATCCCACGTGTCGAAGCACGACTTAGAGGCATAACCGCATTGAAAGCAATGTCGCAAGTGAGGTAATCTTCACAAAACCCATGTAATACATAAGGGAAAGAGATACGTAGTTGGCTTACAGTCGCCACTTCACACAATACATAAATAAACATCCATCATTCAGATTACACTCAAGGTCCGACTACGGAACCAAAATAAAAGAAGACTACCCCAAATGCTACACGGATCCCCGATCGTCCCAACTGAGCTCCACTACTGATCATCGGGAAAAGACACATAGTAACGACCACGTTCCTCGTCGAACTCCCACTTGAGCTCGGTTGCGTCATCTCCTTTGACCGCATCATCGGCACCGCAACTGTTTTGGTAGAATCATGAGTCACGGGGACTCATCAATCTCACACCCGCGAGATCAAGACTATTTAAGCTTATAGGAAGGATAGAGTTGTGAGGTGGAGCTGCAGCAAGCGACTAGCATATATGGTGGCTACATTCGCAAAAGAGAGCGAGAAAAGAAGCAAGGCAGGTCGTGAAGCTAGTAGCGATCAAGAAGTGATCCTGAACTACTTACGTCAAGCATAACTCCAACACCGTGTTCACTTCCCAGACTCCGCCGAGAAGAGACCATCACGGTTACACACGCGGTTGATGTGTATTAATTAAGGTCAACTTCGGGTTTTCTACAACCGGACATTAACAAATTCCCATCTGCCTCATAACCGCGGGCACGGCTTTCGAAAGATAATACCATGCGCAGGGTGTCCCAACTTAGCCCATTATAAGCTCTCACGGTCAACGAAGGATATTCCTTCTACTGAAGACCCGATCGATCTCGGAATCCCGGACTACAAGACATTTCGCCAGCAATAAAACAAGACCAGCAAAGCCGCCCGATTGTGCCGACAAATCCCGATAGGAGCTGCACATATCTCGTTCTCGTGGCACATCCGGATGAGCGATGCGTCTGACAACCGAGGATACCCCAAGTTGCCTCAGGGCGGCACCGCAAGTGGCTCTAGTTTGGACCAACGCTCAGAGGAGCATTGGCCCGGGGGGGTTAAATAAAGATGACCCTCGGGCTCGCGAAAACCCGGGGGAAAAAGGCTTAGGTGGCAAATGGTAAAACCAAAGTTGGGCCTTCTTTGGAGGAGTCTTATTCAAAGCGAACTGTCAAGGGGTCCCATAAATCACCCAACCGTGTAAGGAACGCGAAATCAAGGAACATAACACGGTATGGCGGAAACTAGGGTGGCAAGTGGAACAAAACACCAGGCATAAGGCCGAGTCTTCCACCCTTTACCAAATATATAGATGCATTAATTATATCAGATATATTGTGATATCCCCAACAAGTAAACATGTTCCAACAAGGAACAACATCTCCATGTTCCAACAAGGAACAAACTTCATCTTCACACCGCAACTAGCAACGCTATAAGAGGGGCTGAGCAAAGTGGTAACATAGCCAATCAACGGTTTGCTAGGAAAGGATGGTTAGAGGTTTGACATGGCAATATGGGTGGCATGATATAGCAAGTGATAGGCATCGTAGCATAGGCATAGCAAAAGAGCGAGCATCTAGCAAGCAAAGATAGAAGTGATTTCGAGGGTATGGTCATCTTGCACGCAAGGTTCTCAGAGTTGTCGAAAGCTTGATCCTCGTAAGCGTTCTCAACAGGTTCCTCGTTCGCGTACTCGTCTCCTGGCTCTACCCAAAGCAAGAACACAAACAAAGGAACCACAATAAATCACGGTGCAATGCACAAGCAACATGATGCAATACATGGCATGATATGCGAGATGTGATATGCAATGCGTATGCGTGCTCCGGAAGGAAAATGATAAACCATGCATCAACTTGGCAAACCAAGTATGTCGCTGGAAAGGTGAGATGATTTCGGTTGAAATCGATATAAAGATCACCGGAATCGGATGCACGGTTTGCAAATGACAAGCAAAACAAGAATGACACAAATCTGCCATTAACAGCACGATACCACTTAGCAAGCAACAAGAAATTAAGCTAATGCACCCAAACGTACCAGAAAAGCATATGGCAGTGATCTACTCAAGATGCTTGACAAAAGATGAACACTGATCTACGGCTAAATCACATCATAACAGGTCCAAACAAGCATGGAAAAAGTGCAAACTATATCAGCATCACAGACTTAGTGAAAATACTGAACATGGCAGAATCAGCATCAGGAAGCAATGTTAAGAGCAAGCAAACGCCATGCTACAGGAACTTATAATAGCAAAACAAGGCATGGAATGAATTTACTCAAAGCATAGAACAAAAGTCCCTTACTGACTATGAGCCAAAAGGGATCAGAAAATGTAATAGCACCCATGTCAACATAGCAAGTTTCGTTAACAGATTCAGCAACAGGGCATGACAAAAACAGATAACAAGTAGGCATGTTTAAGAGCTCGATGCACTCACTAAAGAGCATTTCATGATAAACTAAGCATACATCCATCAAGAAGACATGGCAGAGAAGCTATACATGGCAAGAACAACATCATATCATAGACGGATCAACTACAACAACCTTGGCAAAATTGAATAACATGTAAACAATCTGCCAGGAAACATTTTATAGCAAAAGTAGAGCTCGATTTACTCAAGCTATGGTACTCCATAATTGCAAACAAGGGCATGGATGGATATAGAATAACCATATGTTCAAAACATCCTTACTGAAGTATCTCAAAATATGCATGGATCTCTCGGTAGCATCAAGTTAACATGGCATAAAAATATCCGCAAAACAGGGGCTGAAATCAGCAACATCATGAAGCCTAGTTTGCATGCTTGTGCTAGTCACCACAGAGATAATAAAAATACATGGTATAAACCCCTGTAAATATGGCATGGCATATTATAAAACAAATGTAGGACTCAAGTTCATAGGATGCACACATCAATCATGGCAAAAATGACAAAAGTGCATGTTCTGATAAGAATCTGAAACTAACATCACATAGCCCTCTTCAAACAGCATTTCGGGCATCAAGATGAGCTCAAATGAGAATAATGCAATGAGAAGAAATAATATACTCTTCGACGCGAACATTTCGGTATGCTACACGCCCAAAACGGAGCCACGAGTGCAAAGTTATGGCATGATCAAAATGCAACAATTTACTGACAGAAAAAATGACTTCGAGGAAATCGGGGGAAGAAGTCAACCGAGATGATTTGGATCTGAGATCCGGGGCGCGCGGGTCGAGGTGAGGCCGGCGGCGGCTTGTCGGAGCGGCGCCGGAGGAGGGAGCCGTGAGGCGGCGACCGCGACGGGTCGGCGGAGGCGGCGAGGCGGCGGCTTGAGGCGCTGGGGCCGGGCGTGAGGCGGCGCCGGGCGAGGCTTAGGCGGCCGGGCGGCGAACGGAGCGGAGGGCCGAGGCACGGGCGGGCTGACGGCGGCGCGCAATGGCGGGCGGTGGGCGGGCGGCCGAGGGCCTCCATGTTTCGCGGGCCGGCGGCGGCAAGTGGGCGCTTACGCGCGCCACGGTTGGTCGGGCGGCGGCGGGCGGACGTGTCCGCCCGGTCCGGATCGTCCGTGGCGCGGAGAGGAGCGGCTAGGGTTAGGGTAGGAATTGATCCGGGATTTCGGGGGAGGGGGTGTTTTTATAGGTAGAAGGAGCTAGGAAGCTTCAAATGGAGTGTAGTTTTCGCCCACACGATCGTGATCCGACGACGGAGAGCATGGAAGTGACTTAGATGGGTTATTGGGCTGTTTTGAATGGGTGTTGGGCTGTAACTTAAAAGAGGCCTTTGCGAGAGTGCGGTTAACCGTTGGAGTACCAAACGAGCTCCAAATGACCCGAAACTTGACAGGTGGTCTACCGGTGGTGTACCAATGCCACTTGACAAACCTCGATGCGTTCGAGAAAGTTTAGTACCGCTCACGGAAAAATGTAAAAGGGGACGCCGGGGACATAGGAGTGCCGGATTGCAAAGCAGACAACGGGAAAATGCTCGGATGCATGAGGCGAAACGCATTATGCAAATGAGATGCACATGATGACATGATATGAAATGCATGACATAAACAAAATGCAAAACAAAAGACAAAACCCAACCACGGAGGGAATATCATATCACAATGCCGAAAATGGCAAGAGTTGGAGTTACAAATATGGAAAGTTACATCCGGGGTGTTACAGGCGTAGGGTCTTGTCACTTCACTGTGAGAAGCGGCACGTAATAATTTGACCAAAGGGTAGTATAGTGCTACTACATTGGTAGTAGTACTACTACTACTAGTACTAGCACCACCATTTGGATTTAGTAGTACTACCACGTCCATCTGGATTTAGTATTTGACTAGCAATATCTAGTAATGCATGTCACAAAAAATGTACCACTCCCTCTATAAATAAATACATGGTGTATTGTTTTATTCCTATCAGCGAGATAACTTAATGTCTTTTTGCTACTTAATAGGATTACATGCAATGAACTAACCACCGCATGTGATGTTTGGTAGTCTCAAGTCATTGAAAGCATGCACGGCCCACATCTCTCATTGGTTGATATGTCATGAAATAAGAAATGAGGAGGGAGTTAATGTACCGTGCCTAAGCGTTTTGGGATTATTTGGTTTTCGTAAGGTGACTTACACAACATTTTTGGTTACAAGCATTAACATTTTATTAGTTAAATCAAAGGTCAAAACTTGGCACAAAATGCAAAGGGGACCAATAAACTAGTAAACATCAAAGTTCTCTCGTTTGGCCCCAACTAGAGGTCCGGTGAGATGAATATACTGCACCGGCACGGAGGGGGACGCGGCTTCATTGACTTACTGCACCTGCCTTTGGGTGTATGACACGTGGGCCCAATGGTTGGATGGCCAACCTGTCATACCCAAAAGGCGAGTGCGATGAAACAGCGAAGAGTAGATGGCCAACACGCACGTGAATTCAACGCAGTCTGCACTTCTCATATAAAGGATCCCGCCAGTCAAATCTACGAAATCCTACGCACCTACGCACCCAAGGGCAAGAGTGATCACTCCAATCGCAAGATCAATTGCCTAGAAGCTAGACCCATGGAGGCGATGAGCGCGAGCATCAGCCGGCTGTGCCAGATGGTCCACGACACCGGCCTGCGGCCCGACACCGAGGAATGTCTCCAGGTAGTGCTTGAGGCCGCCAGGGCGAGGGGCCACTTGGATGACAACTTCGTCTCCTTGTTCGACGAGGTCCTCGTCGGCTTCCTCGACAAGTTCACCATCGTCAAGAAGCTCGCGGACGACCTTGACGTACTGTAGGATCGAAAGTATGTCTAGAGGGGGGGGGGTGATTAGACTACTTGACCAAATAAAAGCTTATCCTTTTCCCAATTTTAGTCTTTGGCAGATTTTAGCTATCTTAGCACAAGTCAAGCAATCTTAACACAATTCAAGCAAGCATGCAAAGAGTATATGAGCAGCGGAAAGTAAAGCATGCAACTTGCAAGAATCTAAAGGGAAGGGTTTGGAGAATTCAAACGCAATTGGAGACACGGATGTTTTTGTCGTGGTTCCGATAGGTGGTGCTATCGTACATCCACGTTGATGGAGACTTTAACCCACGAAGGGTAACGGTTGTGCCAGTACATGGAGGGCTCCACCCACGAAGGGTCCACGAAGAAGCAACCTTGTCTATCCCACCATGGCCGTCGCCCACGAAGGACTTGCCTCACTAGCGGTAGATCTTCACGAAGTATGCGATCTCCTTGCCCTTACAAACTCCTTGGTTCAACTCCACAATCTTTTCGGAGGCTCCCAAGTGACACCTAGCCAATCTAAGAGACACCACTCTCCAAGAAGTAACAAATGGTGTGTTGATGATGAACTCCTTGCTCTTGTGCTTCAAATGATAGTCTCCCCAACACTCAACTCTCTCTCACAGAATTTTGATTTGGTGGAAAGAAAATTTGAGTGGAAAGACACTTGGGGAAGGCTAGAGATCAAGATTCATATGGTAGGAATGGAATATCTTGGCCTCAACACAAGGGTAGGTGGTTCTCTCTCAGAAAATGTGTATTGGAAGTGTAGGTTCGTTCTGATGGCTCTCTCCACGAACGAAGAGTGGGTGGAGGGGTATATATAGCCTCCACACAAAAACGAACCGTTACACACAATTTTCCAATCTCGGTGCGACCGAATTGAGAAACTCAGTCGGACTGATTCAACAAATCTAGTGACCGTTAGAATTTTTGGTGGGACCGACATGCAACTCGGTAGGACCAATATGGCTAGGGTTAGGGCATAACGTAATCTCGGTGAGACCGATTACACAAACTCGGTGAGACCGAATTTGGTAATAAGCTAACCAGAGAGTTGGTCAGGTAAACTCGATGGGACCGGTTCGCTCATTTCGGTGGGACCGAAATGTTATGAAAGGGAAACAGAGAGTTTACATTGCAATCTCGGTGGGACCGATCGCCCATCTCGGTGGGACCCAAACGTTACGAAGGGAAATAGAGAGATTACAATCCCATCTCGATGAGACCGAGATCCCTATCGGTGAGACCGGTTTGCCTAGGGTTTGTCGCAGTGGCTATGACATTTGAACTCGGTGGCGCCGGATAGAAAGAATAGGTAGGACCGAGTTTGACTTTTGGTTTGGGTCATATGTGGATGTGAGAAAGTAGTTGAGTGCTTTGGAGCATATCACTAAGCACTATGGAGCAAGAAACTCATTAAGCAACACCTCATCCCTCCTTGATAGTATTGGCTTTTCCTATAGGCTCAATGTGATCTTGGATCACTAAAATATAAAATGTAGAGTCTTGAGATTTTGAGCTTGAGCCAATCCTTTTATCCTTGGTATTTTGAGGGCTCCACTTTCCTCATCCATGCCATGCCATTCATTGAGCTTTTCCTGAAATATTCATCTTGGAATAATGTTAGCTCAATGAGCTATATGTTGTTAGGAATTACCAAAACCTCCCAGGGATAGTTGCACTTTCAGTCTCCCCCTTTTTGGTAATTGATGACAACATATAGATCAAAGCTTCGAAAATGATAATAAGAGTGAAAAACATTGTTGCTTTGAGAAGTATGTGATAAGCAAGAGCTCCCCCTAAATTTGTGCATAGTTTAAGATTTTCTTTGGACTGCAAATGCACAAGAAGTTAGGCTCATGGGTTACTCTTCCATGTCACATACATCTTGGTTGAGCGCTCAAAATGATAATAACTGAATACATGCACTCATCACCAAGCAAAGTGAATGATCATATAGAGATAAAAAGGATAATGTCATCCAACAAGCATTAAATGTAGCATATGATCAAACACATGATCATCCAAGTATCACATAGACATAATGTATCTCAAACAAGCAAATAAAGTTCAACCACCAAAGCAAGAGAGAATAAAAAGCAACACACTCTCTCGAAGCCTATGATCTATACATTTTTCTCCCCCTTTGGCAACAAGTTACCAAAAAGTTCATAGAAAATGCATAGTACTAAATCATCTCTCAGGCTTCATCTTCAGGTGGTGGTGTAGATAGAACGCCAAGGATGAAAGCATCTGTTGATGTAGATGGAGCTGGTGGAGTAGGTGCTAGAGCTGGTGGCACTGAAGCTGTAGCTGGTGCAGATGAAGTGGCTCACGGTGTGCATCCTTTGGCACTTTCTGACTGATCTCTGATCTCTAGGCACTCAGCAAATGCCTTAGTGGTTGACTTGGCCCTCCTCTCCTACATATCATCTTGAAGTTGCTCAACAACAATTTGGATCTCTGTGACCTTCACATCCATGTCATAGAACTTCTGCTCCATGATCCTCTCCAAGCTCTCCTGGTTTCGAGTCAAGGTGGCCAGCCCCTTCTCAATCCTCAGAGTGGATGCAATCAAGTAGCCAAGTTGATCCTGTTTGCTCTTAAAAAAGTACTGAGATGCACCTTCCATTGTTGGCATCTTGGCAGCCTTCTCAGTCCTTGCCTTCTCCTTCTTAGCTTGTGCTTGCACTGAAGATGGTTCATCTTCATCCATAACCACTTGATTGTCCTCAAAGTCTGGATAGATAGGCATGTGCTCCTTGTCCAACAAGTATGTGCTGTGCCCATCTTGGAGTTAATCAGCTCACGGATCTGTGGGGCATATCCACAACTCCTCTTTTGGTCGGTAATTTGTCCTCTTGATAGTCTCAACTATAAGGCTCATGACCTTGAACTTCTGTGGCACATCAAATATGTGTAGCAAGTTTATTGCATGGCCTCTGATCATGTTGTGATCACCTGACTTGGGCAAGAGAGTGTGCATGAGAATCCATTTTATGGTTGGCAGTCCTGACAGAAGATAATGTACTGATCCAAACTTGTGTGATTCTATAGCAGCATCTGGGAACTCCTTGTACATATGTGCCATAGAGTTGTGATCCATCTTCTTGGCATATACATCCAAGTCATCCTCTTCCTCCTTAGGTGCATTGATCAGATTAGCCCATTCTTCAATAGATGATTGGTACCTAGTACCTTCAGACATCCATACTATCTTGCCATCTGGATAGAAGTGTGATGTGGAGTAGAATTGCATTATGAGCTCCTCATTCCACTTTGTGAGCTTCTGCCCAACAAAGTCTGCCACTCCACAAGAACTGAAGCTGTCATACC